>CM068828.1:91197277-91629777 GCA_028554795.2 Sinohyriopsis cumingii
AAACAGCTAAATATGCCAAATTAGACCACTCAGTGTAGTCGTCGATAATCCAAACCCGGGTATCAGAAATAGTTAGTCCCTGTGAAGAATGAATAGTCATAACATAATCTAGATTCCAAGGTAATTTTGTTGCGTTTAGTGCTTCTTCAGCTAAATTAGAGTCGACGGATACGACGTCATTTAATACAAGATTCTGCTTTCCTTTTCCTGGTACATTAACATCAATATTTTGCAATCTGGTATCAGTTGGTCTATAACACAATGGTACAGGCATCAAAGGAAACTTTTCCGGGTGTAACGTAAATAGTTTTTGTTGAAGTACATCTCGAATTATTTTTCTGCTAGCAACTATTAGATCATTTGGCGTCCACGTTAATAAAAAATCTTTCATTATTGTTTCTGGAATTACTTCTCTCATCACGCTGCACTGAATTTTATTTGATTTTAATCGGATTAGTTTTTTAAATTCACTTAACCTACCATCTAATGATCTGTAATTGGTATCAACCTCTTCATAGTAATCAACAAAATTCTTCAACCACTCGTGAGGTGATTCTCCATCAATGGGATTTAGGTGACCATGATCGCCGCACATTATTATAGCAACATTTTTTGTTAACAACCAATCCAAAAACATTTTTAATACCCCAACAAATACAGTACAAATTTCATCCCAGATAATAACTTTATTTATATATTTTTCTCCCATCCGTGAAGGATTCCATGCACCACTGTTGTATTTGAAAAAACTGTAATACTTGCTAGAATTAACCCCACGCTGCTTCATCTCTCTTGCTAATCTATGAGGTGGTGTTAAAACAACAACATCGGAGTTTTTAAATAATTCTATCATATGAGTCGTTTTACCTGGTCCACCTGGTCCATATATATATAAACCATTTTAGATCTCGCTGCAGGATCATACACAGATGGTGCTGTTGATATTTCTAGCACACCATCTGAGTAGTCTTTTTCTTCCACAGCAATATCAGCGTCTTCGCAGTAATATAAAATAGTTTCATCTTTTACTCGCCATGTACCCCATGAACCATCTCCGGTTAATTTTTCTAACTCTGATAAATATTTTCTGTCGACGTAGAACGAATCAGTAGCTACTCTTACTGCTGTCTCATGAAACCTATTTATCATTAATAATAAATTTATACTAGCATAAGCTAACATTGATGATCTTAAATGAGTATATTGTGGTGACTCTCCTTCGAGATAACTGACCACTGTACCTAATTTTGTTCCATCAGATAAATAAATATATTCTCTGCTTCAAAATATACCTTTATCAGCTGTATCAGCGATTATAAAATATAATTCAGCCTCATCCATAATTAATCTACAATGATGTCGCTGATGATCATATGCACCACCCTGAGTAAATTTACCAATAATTTTTCTGCTTAAATCTTTTGCGTCGTCGTGTTCAGTTGGTAACCAAACATCAACTTGTTTCCGATATGAAATAATTGCTTCACTAACTATTAGCGACGTTAACATCGCAGAATCTAACGTATATCTCAATAACACTATTGGAACCCATTTTTGTTCTGAAAAGTGTTTACCAAACCAAACGTAGCATATTTTATGCAAATTATTAACAAACTTAAATGACACAACACGAACAAAACCTGTTAGGGAAAAATCTGGTAATGATCCATTAACCGATACTCTAGTCATCTCGTCAGTAGGATGACCAAATTGAGTGAAATATTTATTACACTCACCTAACCCTAAAAAACTACCTGGATAACATGCTATCATGTCAAACGAAATCATATTAATAAAATTATAATTGGTATTCCATAATCCACCATGACAGTACTCGATGCAACTATCTTGAATATCTTTAAGAAATTCTCGACGGGTTGGTTTCCACGAATTTTTTCTATTGCTGCGTGAGCAACAACAGATGGGATAGTAAAGCAGTTAGCAAGTAGATCTTTACTTACTGAGTATTTTTCTGCTATTTTTATCATCGAATCGTGTAAAGACTCACTTCGGTACATATCTCCATTAGGTCTAACAAATTGATCATATTTCTCATCACTGGAAAACAACCAAACAGATACAGGATCTGATTTACTTATTTTGTAAATAAAATCAAAGATGTTTTCAGAGTAGAATTTTATATTGCGATCCTTTGGAAAAATTCTTACCGATCTGCTCCAAGCATGAGAGTTATGATCAATTATTTCGATAGGTGCTCCTTTGGATTTATACGCAGAAGAGTATAAAATTTCACCTGATAATGTTTTTACTGTTATGGGAAATTTTAATTTTGCTGATAACGTAGCAACATCACTTATTGATGCACCATCAGCAACTGATTCGGCCCAATTATTTATTTTTTCTTTTCGTAAATCTGTTAGGCCGTTTCCGCGTCGTGCATTTGTAAAATGTTCTATAACTGCTCAGCTACACAATTTATTTTCACCGACATTTTCATCTTAGCAAGATTCTCAGCGACAGGTTTATTTAATCGATAAATACCATAAACAACAGCTGCTACCGGATATGCTCGTGAATAATATGGTTTATCTATACCCGCTAGTAATCCGGGTTTAGAATTATTGCTCACAGTAACAGATTTTTCCCGTTAATTACAGGATCGCGTTTATCACGTGTAATCCAAACGTCGTTCTCATTATTCACAATAAATTTTATTCTGAATATAAATTTATCATCACTAAGTGAGCTAATTATTTTTTTAGCTCTTCTGTAGTTCATAGTATTATCAATATCTGCTGCTTTCCACGTTGACCACACATGAGCTGCTCCATCATCGTAAAATTCTTTTTTAGCTTGATCTACTTCAGGAATAATATATTCTGCCTCATCAAGATCGAATAACATTATATTTTAAACAAGCATTTATTTAAATAATAATGAACAAGTGCAAAGAGCTCATGGTCGGCTCATTAGTTTGTTGTAATAGATCGTGTAGAAAAGAATTTTGTGGGATACATTTAGCTTATATAAAACGAGGTGGAGTTGGTCCAACTAGATGTATCAGATGCAATGTTGAAATCAGAGGAAAAACTAGAATACGTGCGCAATGTGGTGGAAAAAAATACCGAGAACTTTAAAGACATTACGATAAGAAATCTCCCGATAGTAATATTGCTATTAAGTGCGAAGAAGATTATTTAAATAGATTTTCAAACAAACTTTGATTTAGACAAATAGAATACTGTATATGAATTCCATATTCAGGAAGCATCCAACCATTGATGACTATGAAGCATCATGCGACGACACAGTCAGACATTGCAGATTGAAAAAATCTGTTGGTAATATTACTAAATTCGGTTATTTGAGATTTACTATAAATAAAGGGCAAAAACATTATTTTAATCACAGATTTGTTTATGAATGTTTCAATGGACCGATCAAAAATGGTTTAGTGATTGACCACATTGATGGAGATAAATTAAATAATAATTTATCTAACCTTCAAGCAATAACACCAAGTGAAAATAACATAAAGGGAAATACTGGTAAATTTAGTAAAATTTCTAAAGCAGTAAAATCAATTCATATGGAAACTGGTGAAGAATTATATTTTCAATCAATGAACTCTGCTGGTAAATATTTTGGTATTCATCGAGCTTCGGTACAACGTGTTGCAGAAAAAATGCAAAATTTAACTTTTTCATATGAATTTGGTTGCTGGATCAAATTCTCATATTATCCTCTTATATTAGATAAATAAAATTATTTAGAAATAATGAATCAAGAAAATATTGACAAGATAATTAAATCCATTGAAATATTAAAACTCAAAGAAATAACACTATCAGATGAAACAGATTCTGATAAAAATTACTGCAGATTTTGATACCATAATATGGAACAAACAACAAGGTAGATACACCTTATCATCTGAATATAGATTCATCAAGAAGATTCAATCTGCTATGTATAAATCACTTATTAACATCGATGAAACTGAAATAGCAGATTTCACCCCATTAGCTCGTGCCGTTGAGAAGATCAGATCAGCGCCATCTGATGAAATACGAGTCAAAAAATGATTGATACTCGTGCAAGACAGCTAAGAAAGCTGATAGATAGTGAAAATCAGTAAAAAAAAATGTAAAAATATATTTTTTTTTTGTTATTTTTACTCATGCAACTTATGATTTTATTAATAAATTTATGCTCAAAGTCTCTCCACGTAGATCAAGTAAATGTCCGTGTTGATCTGTTAGTAAAATAATTTACTCGCTGCAGCAAATTATTATGACACCGAAGATAAATTGGATTAATTGGTTCTTGTATGATTAAAGATCCAGGTGATTCTTTTGGTGAAAACGAATAGAGAACAAACCCCTGTTGGCCTGATCTGATACCGACGCATCAGCAACGTAGCTGTTTTCGACGATATCACAATTAAGATTAACTGCGATAATGTTAGCTATGTTAACTATTTCAGGTGAAATATGTCTGCCGGTACCATCTTCAACTTTTTCACGTTTAAGAATAGCTGATGGTGGTAACATTTTTTCCACAGTGGTATCAGTGACAGATTTTCTTAATTTATCTTCATTATAACAGTGAATTTAAAATATGGTAATTCATCTTCAGTCAGCGAGTACGCATCTAAAAAAATTTGTTTATTAATATTAGAATATTTTATTACCTGAATTAATAGTATATTAATATATTCCACACAATTTTATTTAGTGTTTCTATGTGTTTGATAATTTCATCACATGAATTTGATACATTAAAAACAAACTCAGTAAAAGTTGTTTAATTGTTGCTCATGAATTTGATTAATTTCTTTAAACCATCAAAAATAATCTGTTATTTCAAAATGTATTTTTTTTTCTTCAGACCAAAATCCTGGGATATCTTGAAATTCTTTACTGGGAAACGACCATGATATATCATCTTTTCTTCTGACGACATATGAAATTTTTTTAACAACTGCATTATCATTCCATGTAAATATTTTTTTATAACATTTTGGAACAGTATCATGATAAGATTCTTTTCTTGTAATAAAATCTTCTTTTTTAAGTTCTGGTGGCTCTACTATTTCTTGTTCTGGTGGTTTAATTTCGGGCCAACCTAGTACGGTTCTTATGGAACTCGCATAAATATCTACCTGGTAATTTGAACTTATTTCAATAATTGATTTTTGTTGGTTCGTGTACAGATATCTTTATCCAGGTTCTTTGTCTCCGGTTATATTTTTTATTCTGTATATGAGTTCATCATTGATTTGCTCAATCTCATAACTACCTGTTGGTATTCCAACTACGATCCAATCGGGTCTTCCATCAGCTTTATTTTCATTAGCAAAAACAAAAGAATTATTTGATTGTAATCCACCAAATGATCTTAATCTGATATTTGGCCAGCTATAGTAGACGCGCAACTGACCTAATGCAATTTTGCTGATAGAAATAGGAGTCAGAAAAATAATACTAAACTCAGGTTTAGTTGAACTGGATGATATCATTGTTGTTTTTATTGGTACTGTGTTCGTAACAATCTGTTGCAGTAGCTCGGTCATTATTTATATTAGTATCTTTAATCATTTGATTATAAATTATAGTTATTAATGCGAACCCTGCATCAGATATAATTCCATCATTAAGACTCTCTGATAGTAACGAAGACAATTTTGAGTACGCCGCCGTCGCTGTATTTAATTTATCTTTATACTCAGCTAATTTTGCATTGGTACACGAAGATATTTTTTTTTTGTTATGATGCTAAATACACCAGCCAACGTAGTGGTAGCAGAAACAATTATAGTAACAGTTATCGGTGCCATCATCGTTATCGCAGATAATATTATTCCAGCACCAGCGACAACAGCTGATACTGAGTAAACAGCAACATCAATGATAACTAGTCGTCGTAGGTATTTTTTTATTTTTACCTGGTACACGTTGATGATGTTCTTCAACGAAGTCTGAAACGCACTTGCTTGATTATATCTGTATTTTGATGCTCTCATTTAGAAATTCTAATGCATATGAGTAAGATGCTCCAAATAAAACATTATCAACCGGTTGTATTTCAAATACTGCTCCAGTATCTTTTTGTAATTCAACTGTTACCGGGTGCGGAGATTCAATTGATAATCCAGCTATAATTGTTTTAAATTTTATTGGACTAATTACTGACAACATATATATACCAGTAACAGTTGGAGTGTATTTTATTGTATTATCTGTTCTTGTCCACGTTGCAGATATAGATGATGATACTACACGAACTGCATCATCAAGTAATTTTATAATTTCTGCGAGTTTTATGCTAACTACAGGTGGTTTTCCAAAAAATTCAATAATTACTTTGTTTAGTTTTAAAGTATTTCTTCTAAAACTTGTAAAAGCTGTAGATGCACTTAGGTGCTGATCATATTCTTCACGTAAAACACCTAATTTTAAATTCACATCGTCGACGTATTTTTTTGTTGCGGCATCATCACCTGTTGTTGGATCCCCCAGTGAAGATATTTTATTTTTACCCATATTAAGTTCTCCTAACATTGTATCACCTGTGATTTTCACAAGATTATTAAGTTTTACATTAATAACGTAAATTTCTCCATTATATAATGCTATATCGATTTTTTGACGTACTAAATTATTTGTAATTTCTTTTAAATTATTTAAAATTCCAATATCTTCATTAGCCTTTTTGAAAGTTTTTTTTTATCGTATCTTCTTTGATAGTGTTAAAATCACCTACGTGAATGTCATATTCATTTCGTTTGATTATATCACCGATTTTAACGTTACTTGTTTTTAGTTTTCCGTGTTCATCCTGAAAGACAGCAACCTCATCAGATTCTGCTTCTGCTAACGATAAAAGATTATTAATGTCATCTTTTTTTGCATATTTAGATAAATCACCAACATCAAATTTTTCTTTTTCTAATATTTTTTTTACTGTTCTTGTTAACAAAGATCTACCATAAATGTCAAACATTATATTTATTTGTTTTGATTTAATTTACCTGACGTGTACTCGTGGACAGTTTTATGACATAGTTTATCCGACTTAGATATCGCTTCAAGAATATTTATTGCTTCACGGCCACATATCGGAGGATCGGTTAGTTTCTGTGGTGGTAGCGTAGAGTACCACGTTGGAGTATTTAACTGAGCTACATAATTTAAAAATTCTTCTGGTGGAGCTAATCCGTATGAGTCAGCGTAGATAGTTTCACGTGGATTAATAGCGTAAGCAACCCAATGAGTACCTGGTCCGGTGCTGTTATCAAGATTAATGATACCTGTTTCATATTTATTTGGATACGCCAGTAACTGATCTCGCATAAATACTCCTCTGAAAAACTTTATTTTTAGTTTTTTAGCTGCGTTTATTAGGTCATAAATTGACATCGGTGTTATCAGATTTTTCCACATACTGATCCTGGTAATCGAAGGCGTTTTCCATACAGTGATCCCGGCAGACGAAGTCCTCGTCCTTTTTTTGGCTATATTTTCCTCCTACAGCCTTTTTCAGTGCCATTCCTGATGCTGTTCCAACAGCACCTAACGCAGCAGCTTTTGCTACAGCTGGTGCAGCAGCGGCGAATAACGCTGGTAATGCAGCTAATGGTGGAAAAAATCCACCTATTTTAACCATATCTTTTACAGCACTTGGAGATAAACTAATTTGTACTCCGATGTTAGATGATTTAGCTTTACTGAAATGTTTTTGCTGCATTTTAGTTACAGATAATTTATTTGGTCCACCCTGAATCTGATTATTTTTAGAGCTAATTTTACCCCACATTATTTTGCTGTATCTGATTGAAGCTTTTTAGTCTGACTAGGAGTCAGAGTCACGCTAACCTGTTCATATGGCATTTTTGTAAGTAACATGATTGATTTAAATTACATTTTTTCACGGGAGCATCAACAATTCTCATTCTACCATTGATACCCTCAAGAATCATAGTTCTATCACGAAGTGTAACAGCAACAGCTCTAAACGCATCAGCGGCATTTTGTTTATTTATTCTGGCTTTAAAATGTATATCAACAACAGATTGTTTCAGCAGATCAAGATGCTCCAACGAAAAATAATAGATCGGGTAGAAATTTTTAAAATCCAACTGAGATATTTGCAATCTGGTATCAATATTTTGGTCTTGACCCATATAACTCCATAAACGATGATATCCACGTGCAATTGAGTTATCTGCATAATTCAATGAAATTTCTTCAGTTGGTTCCTGATGTCCATTTATTCTCAGTGAGATCTCGCTAGCATCAAAATTATCAAAAATCATGTGACTATGTTGTCGGTTATCTAATCGATTACTAGTTGAAGAGCTATAAAAAATATGTCTTGGTGCAGAAACACGCTGCTGAGATGCTATATGCCAAGTAAAATTACCATTAATGTCACTAGGAATACTATCTGTGACAGTTTTTAGCCAGGACAATACTGATTTACCACCTTTATTCATGAAAGATAATAATTTTAGTTCTTCATCTGTTGATGGTGTCATCGATGGCATCCACAAAGTGAGCTTAATTAACACAACTTTACCATTATCACCTACACCAGCACCTGCTGCTCGTTGCTGTTACCTTTTCGATAAAAGACAACAGTGTGTTTAGCTCAAAAAAAAACTTTTCTAAAATCTCTGCAAAATCCAAAAATATGTGATAGCGGAATAGCACATGAAAATCTTCTGCGATGATTTAATAACATACTTCTGCGTGTAGCAAATCCAAGATTAAAATGCTCATTAACTTGATGAATTGTTGTAAAATCAGCACCTGGTTGAACTATTGTTCCAGGTACCGCAGCACTAGTTGACCCAGCATTTAATCGAACCTTGAGATACTGCTCATGATCAGCGTGATCAGAATTATCTTTTATAAACATTATACTAGCTCCAGCTGATCTAGTATAATCATCAGAATATCTTGCTAGGCCAATAATTGTTGTTGCAACATCAACGTTATCATTAATTGACTCAATTTCTTTTCCATCAATCATATACGCTGCGCTCTTAAATAATGCCATGATACCATTATTAACAAATCCGATTTTAAAATCGTCCGGAAACGTGTGAATAGGACCAGCAGCAGGAGTAACCCTAATAATTTCACCAACAACCTCGATAAACGCCTCACACGGCAAAAAATATCTTGTTGTATCTTGTACTTGTAATTTAATTCTACTATTACTATTTGGTGTTATAGCGTCATGCGAGTAGTATTGCTAATCTCGTACTAATTTATCTTTTTTACCAGCTCATCCATATTAAAGGCGTCATTAGATGTTTGCGAAAACATTTTATAATAAATTACTTATCTTCTAAAACGAAGATTACCTCCATACATACTAGTATTTGCTATCTGTGATGGTTGTGTCAACAGATCTTGTTCTGACGCCAACGACGCCAGTTTTTGATAAGCTGCGTTATTTATTATCTTGCTGATGTCACCAGGCATCTCAGTGGTACTCTGTAATTTAACAGGTTTTTTTCGTCTTATTAATCTTAATATTCTGTCTTTGATGGCATCAAATGCTTTGCTGGCAGCAGCACCAACAGCAGCTGTGGCCTTATCACGAATAACACCTATTGCTTTCATTGATAACTGTTTAGCGATAGGACCAACCTTAGGAGCTATTCGTGTGAAAAATTCAGTAGCTGAATCACCTAATCCTGACCTGACCCGTAATTGAATTTATATACAGGTAACCGCGAGTTTACCACACGAACCTGTACTGGTCTCTGATGACTTTATGCACAATCATTTCATTTATTACTTAATCTTTAATCGCTTTAGTCGTCGACGAGCCCATCAATAAGATCACGATAAATAGCTACATCAATAACATTACCTTGAAACAGTCTTCTGCGATATCAGTTGCCCCATTAATTATCTCGTGCGAGTTATTTCCAGCTCGTTTTCCTCTATTAAAACCTCCAATCGAGATACATCGTTGACAACGTTGTCAGGACAAATATTATAACCCTTACCAGTAACAGGACTTGCGTGTTCAGAACCTATTTTCTTATGTAATCTTCTTAATCTTCTTAGATCACTCTTATTAAGAAAATCACTAAGACCTGGATCATTAGGATCCGCCTGTTTATTTTTATGTATAGAATAAATTACTGATGCCCATAAGTTTTCTGGTATTCTATCATAATATTCTGGTTTCAAATAAAAATTTCTATTTTATACTGAAAAGTTGCTATCTCAACTGCTTTATCTTCACTACTTCGAATATCATCAATAGCAACTGGTGCAAAACATATCTTTAAAATATTCTAAATCTTGTTCTTGTCGATATGTAACAAAATGTGGTACTGCTCGAGTTGTTTCTCTAATTTCAATTACTTTATCAATAAATTTTTTATAATATGGAGTATTAATATTATATTCTTTTTCCCCTTTAGACGCAAGATGTATTACTGCTGGCCATATATCTATTGATACTGAACCAAGATAGTCTTTTTTCAGATAATCACTTTTATTTTTAAAATCATGAGCAGCAATTATAACTTTTGTATCTTCATCTTTAAATTTACGAAGAGCTTCTTCATGAAACATATCAGAATATCTAATTTTACCAATCTTGCGTAATTCTTCTTCTTCTTGTTGTCGAGTTTTTGATATTTGTTCAAGTTTTTCCACAAAAGCTCCTTGTCGCCGCAGACTTTCTTCTCGTTGATGAAATTCTTTAAATCCTTCTATTATAGATCTTTTTCGTCTAGCTTCTTCTTCTTTATCTTCTTTCTGTTGCTGAGCTGCTGCATCATCTACGTGATATATTTTTACGGGATATCCTCTTTCTCTCTCTGCTTTTTCTCTTTCTTTTTCTAGCTTCTTTCTTTCTTTTTCTTCTTTTTTCACTATTTTTTCTTTTTCTTTTGCTTCTTTTATTTCTTTTACTTGCTGTTTCTCATAATCTGCTGCATCTGATGCACCCCCAAAAAAATATTGATAAATATTATCAGCTACTCTCACACGTGTAATATTTCGTTTTACCTTATATATTAATTTTTTCCACTCTTCCCGACTATTAATTTTGTCTAATGCCTCAGGTTCCAAAAAATTATGTCTTTCTTTAAAAGAAGTGTGAGCAAAAGCACCAGCTTCACGTATATCTGGTATGCTTTCAAAAGGTAATTTTTCTATCACCTGCTTACCTTTATCATTAAATTTTTCCCATAAAGCATTTATTTCTTGCTGATATGGTCATCAAGTTCTGCTGCTGCTTCATCTCCAGCAACAACCCCAGCTCTGGGTTTATATTTAATTTTAGACTTATATCCGATTTTAGATTTCTTAGCTTTAGATGGTCCAGGTACGGGTGCAGCAACAGGTTGAGGTCGAGTTTGTTCTTCAATTTTTTTCAGCACAGGGAGGATACCATGTTTTCTCACTTCAGGATCATCAACATCACCTAAGATAACTTTTTCAGTTGTTTCAGTTACTGCTTTAAATAATTGTTGAGTTGCTTCAGCAAATCCTTCTTTTGCATCTTTAATAGCTTGTATTTTTCGTTTAACTGGCTCTCGTAACGGTATATATTTTTTTAGTGTTTCTTCTCGCTCTCAAGCTATTCTGGTTCTAAGTGCTTCTCCTACGTCCACTAATTATTAATTTCAATTTGTATCTTAAAATTGAGAAAATTATCTAATTAAAAATTACTATAGCAGCAGGTAGGCCGCTACCAATATTGGTCGTAAAAATGTAAGCAGCAATTAAATAAAATACATATACAACTTTATTTTGCAGCCACCTTTCCGAATAGAATTGTATTCCCAGGTTGGGGGTCAACAAAAATAAAAACCTCTCAGGAAGCTTTTATTTATAAAATAAAACCCTTTTACGGATTAGATTTCCATGGAAACTTCTTTTTTGTCGGAAATCATAGGTCTGTTCGGCCTACCTGCTGCTCATAGGAAGATAATAGTGTGGAAATTTTACATTAGTACGGTTACAACTGGAGATGTATACAAAGTGATTTCTATAGTGACAATTGCGTTATTATACCGTAATGCTAACAAATTATGTCCCAAACGTACTGGTTGCCTGAAATGGGAAGATGAAATCATCTTGTGGTTAGTCAGACACGATCTTTAACATATCTAAGGATGTATAAAATGTGTAAATCACCTCCTTGGGTTCTTCTTTTTTTTATATTTCCAGAAAAGTTGATGTCTTTTTGCTTTTAATTTTTGTGTCATGCTTAGGATGGCTTATTATGAAGCTACGGCAGATAATTCTCCAACACGTTGTCCCCTTAACATTGGTATTAGGTTTACAATAATTGAGCTCGTGAATCTCGATTGATGCAGTTTGTTTGGAGCGATAGTACAACAAAACAAAACTTTGCATCCGCGCAGTGCGACTGTAGATTAAGGCATTTGTTTTTCGCAGTTGGACCCTACTGATTATCTAATCGTGTGCTAGAAAATCTAGGTCTGTGGAGTTTGGTATGAATTTTCAGTAGATCATAAAACAGAGATGCCAGTTCGCTATACGACATAAAAGCTTGGTCTGTGTCGTTTGCATCTGGACTGCATTTATAAGCGAGCATATATGGTAAGGCTTTCCCATCTAAGTAAAGAAACCAAAATGGATGATCCTGGTGGATTTTCCGGTAAGACGAACATTGTTTTGCTGCAGCCTTGGAAGCCAAATACTCATTATTATCATTTTTAAAATCAGTTGGAAAGGAAGGCTTGCAATAATACTAAATTAATGTCATTTTCACAAGTTAAAATCTTTCAACTTCTGTATAAATTTTCAGTTAAATGACCTAGTTAAAATAGTTGAAAACAAGATCTATATATTTCCAAAGCTGACAGTGTATAAAACTTTAGGCCCTATCCAAACAGAAAGTGAGGAAAATGATTTCATTACATTTTTTGAGTGGCTTGGGTACAGGACCGTGTTCCTTTTTACTCTACTGCTTAAATATATACATAGGGTAGTCATTATTACCAATAACCACAACAAATGCATACCATGTTTTGTACTCCCTTTAAAAACATACAAGTCTAAGCTAAAATTATCGATTTTAAGATAGCTTGACATATATTTTCAAAAGTGTGTACAATTAATAACTTATACATAGGTTGCAAAACGTGTCTTGTTATGTTTTTCCAAAATTTATATGAACAAACAAGGAAATTATGGTTAAGCATTAAGTATCCAAGACACTATTTCTGTACACTTTTCTCTTACGTTCATCTGAGTCTTTCATTAATTGATCAAACAGTACTTAGGTTTCCTTTTAACTACTGTGGTAACACTGTCGTTGAACGTATGATATTGACGTAAATACGTTTATACTTAAAATCATGAAACGTACTGAGAGGACGGATACTGCCCAGAACTATACCGTCATAAATTTAGACCAATTAAATCTATATAAATATGTACAATTAATATCTTATGTAAGTTTTCAAACTTGTCTTGTTTATATTGGCACCAAAAGAATATATACAATCAAGCATAGTATGACAAAAAAAATTAGGTATCAAAGACAACATCTCTTGCCTATTTGGCTTCACGTCAGCTAAGTGAGTCTTTCATTATTTGAGGTGTATCAGTTGATGAAACAGCCATATGTTTTTATTTCATTACTTCGGCAACACTTCATTGAACGACTTGACAATGACTATAAAAGTATATATATATATATATATATATATATATATATATATATATATATATATATATATATATATATATATATATATATATATATATATATATATAAAGAAGTAAAGTTTCTGTTACATACATCTTCAGACGCTGCATGTAAATGATTCTTGCAATTCAGACAACGATAAAGCGTAAAAGGAAATGATGAGAAGTACATTGTGATTCATTTTACCAGGACATATTGGTTATGATGTCCAGCCCATAAAAATGGGACGAGAGAGTTACCGTTTCCATTTTCGCTGGCGGCAACAGCTATTCTTTCAATTAAAGATTTTCATTTATTTATTTTACCTAAACATATTGCTGCAGTTTATTTGTTTCTGGTATTAATTATAGTAAACCAAATACAACTCATTCAGAGAATTACGTGTTTGAACCATTTATCTTGAAGTCCTGGTCGGATACATATATATATTGCATTATAGTTAGTGATAAAGTCTTTTCGTCATACTTAACATGAGTCACTATGAAGCTAAAGCAATTCATTCATAGATATTCTGGTTTACGATTTGATCTTGGTATCTGGCTTATAATCATGGAAAGTACACTTTGAAATTGTTTTTCTTTGGTTTACATTTCCGAAACCAATTGATGTTTATTTGTTTTTATTTCATTTTCTTTAAACGACTTACACAACTAATTCCCTTTAAGATTGGTCTTAACGTCACAATCATCTGAAAAACTTAGATCGTACTTTTAATTTACTGGCTTGTCAGGGTCTGTGTACTTTGTTACGAGATATAGTAGATCAAAAACAAATCTGCCAACAGGTTAGGCAACATTTGGTTCGGTTTTTTTTCTCCTTGGCTGTTGAACCTCAACTGTACAATCCCAGCCTATAATTAATTCAAGCGTACCAAATGTATATCCTAGTGCTATCTTAAGATGATCTGAGTACGACCTAAAACTTTTTTCTGTCTAGAAGTCTCTTGTACCCACATTGGAAGATATAGTTTGTGTAGTATCTTTATTGTGTCACCTCAGTTTATCAAAGGTCATTTTAGTTAACGCTCTTTATCCAGTAAACGAGTTATGCCTTCCTGAATCAGATTATGTTTTCTTCTGATTACTCGGACAATATTGTCGTTAAATGTTTTGATATTATGTCTTGTAATAAGAACAAATTTTAAACCGATATAGGTTCTCTTGGACACTATAAACGATAAAGAAAAATCATTAATATGCATACATGTGTATATGTATGTATGCATGCATGTATGTATGTATGTATGTATGTATGTATGTATGTATGTATGTATGTATATATGTAGGTAGGTAGGTAGGTAGGTATTGTTACACGCACAGTGGTATTTACTTCACAGAGCGGTTGTTAAACCTTGGCGCGATTCTCGCTAGAAGTTATAAGTTTATCCCAATTTTCTAAAGACTTCCATACAACTTCAGTTGTAAATTAGAAAGCCCGACGTGTCCGTTCTATGCCTAAATTTTACTCTAATTAATGTAAGACCACAGATAAAACAACTTGCCAAATATATATCAACCGCACATCTGCATGGTTTATCTTCATACCGCCAACAGTTCACGCCTTAGAAAATATACTAGGAATATGTCCAATAATCACACAAATAATCACACAAATCTAAAATTTCCTTAAAAAGGGACGCTATAACCAAATGCGCATACTCCATATTTATTATAGTATGTATGTATGTATGTATGTATGCATGTGTGTGTGTGTGTGTGTGTGTGTGTGTGTGAATTTTTCTTCATGTGCCTTTGGTTTGTATTGGGTTTGATAAACACTACTTCCGTGAAGGGGACTAACATTAACATGTATGTTATTTGTACCTTCTTGGATTAGTGACTGAATGTAGGACAGGTCATTTGAATCCCGCATGTATAATGTTATCCCTTGGATCATGCAACAAGCTGAGCAGAAGAATCTAGACAAGTATTACACCTCCATAAAAATAAATAACCATAGTGGTTCAGAGTTCACATTTTAATTATTCTTTTCCCCTCACAATTCGGGTATACTAGAATCATTAAACTAGATGACTGCATGCAACTGTTTTTGAACCACACATGTACAACACACGAACGCCACAAAGAGTAAAATTTCTACTTTTTATTTGATTTGTGTACGTCTGTTCATTTAGCTTATAACTACATGATTTTAGGTTATTGTGTACATATGCTTATGCTTGGATGCATACATCTTGACAAGGAGATGCATCGTGTTGAATACTACACACGCTTTACAAAAGATGGTCACTATGACCCATAGGTCGTGATTCACTGAATTCGATTTGATAATACATTTTAAGTTTGCTTTTCTTCTTTTATTTTTTGTCTCAAGTTTTTCATACACATTTTTTCAAGCATAATGATTGTATGTATCTATATTAATACCAGACCTTTGCAAGAAAAGAGTGCTACACTGATTAAGGTTTCGTATTTTACTATATCTTATTCTTGTCATATAGCAAAAAACATTCTTTTTAATTCCTCCAAATCTTTGAGGTATTGTTTGTGAAGAAAACATTGCAGATAAAACATATATCTACGAATGAAGTTGCAAATCTACGAAACTGACTAAAATAATTTAGTGCCCAAATGGTCTCTTTTCTAAGACATAAGACATATAATAATTATAAATACGAAACGTAAACTAAAGTATCCATTTGGATAACGTTTTTTAATGAAGCCACAATCAAAAATTTTAATACTAATATATCCTAAAAATGAAGTGAACTATACGCTTTGACTTATTTAGATGTCGGCAAATTTTGTATTTCTATCAGGCAAGAAAATACTTTAGAAAACGTCACCGCTTACGTGATCAATGACCATGCAGGGCTACCTGACGTTTACCTTGAGAACATATATTGTACACCTATGGACCGAAGAGTAACTTAAGTAAGTTAATAATGAGATGTATGTATGTATGTATGTATGTATGTATGTATGTATGTATGTATATGAGCTTTACAGCGCCGCAGCATAATTATGGCTGTATGAAATTAAAATTAAAAACCAATTGTAATAATAATAATAATAAATTCAATCAAAGCAAATTATATGTTTATCAGTCAGATTCTATATTGTAGGACGAAAAACTAGGGCAAATTAGGGATATGATCGCTTTGGTTTCCATGGGATTTGTTACATATTGCTCACTGCCATTAATTTTAATTTGCCTGAAAACGTATCTTTCTGTACACAAAATAGTTAGCGGCTAAAACCATTCAAAAACTGATAAAGATTCAAACTGATAAATTCTTAGGAATAGGCACTGAAAGCAACAAAAATAATTCAGAGAAAAATAATTGAGCACTTTACGTTTGTCAGTTAATTCTGTGTTGGCATATGATAAGTCCGTACAAGTTTTATAAGACTATAACGTTATAAAACTATGTCCCAATGGTTGTTATTCCCTGGAAGGGGAACATACAAAACTTCATCTTACATTCGAGTTTCATTTGACGTGATCTTTACCATATATATATATATATATATATATATATATATATATATATATATATATATATATACCTGAAAACAACTAAGATTCCAATATGCTAAATCATATTTTACTGACAGATCAGGACTTGTGTTTTATATTTGGATGTACCATAGCATGTGAAGTATAGATCCCGACTTACCAGATTATATTATATAAAATAGAACTATATCTGTGATGTTTGTTTTTCAGTATGTATTATACATGAACACATATGGTATATCCTGCTTATGTTTAAATCCAACTAACTACGAACTACTTACAATTTTGGATTTCCTACTAAAGGTTATGATAACAAGCATATTGGTAGTTTGTTCAGGGTCAATTGGTTTTGTGTAGCCTACAATTCAGTCAAGTGTTCTGAATATATAATATTAGAAGTAAAACTTCCGCGTTACATGCAAACTGAAACATTGTATACGAATGAGTTTGCATTCGGTAAACATCACTTAATAAGTTAAAACATAATGAAATACAATGTGATTCATTTTATCTACATATATTAGATTTTCCTATCGACCTCATTTTCGTGGGAGGAGAGACATAATTGTCAGTAATTTATGTTTAAGTTAAAGTTTTCATTTGCTAGTATCTCCTAAACTTGTTATTGGGGTTAATTAATATCATCTAAAGACTCATCATTATGTTATTTTATTGGGATTAATTATGATAAAACTAAGACAATGCATTATAATGCATAATTACTTGACCTATATAGTATGGGATCAAGGTCAGAATCATGGAAAGTTTGTATCAGAGTTAAGTATAAAAAAAATAATCTTCATTTGTTTCTGTTTCATAAAACCATTTATAGATTCTCGCCATTCTTTGAATGAGTCATTATCAAGCTGAGACAGTTCTTTATTTAACACGCGAGTTTGACACTTGGATCTTGTTGTTTAGGTCACAATCATAAAATATGCATCAGATTTGTTTACCATTGTCTTATATTTCCTACCCCGATTTGATGCTGTTGTGTGTTGGTCTTATGTATGCTTGGGAAGACTCATTATAGAGATAAGACACTCAATTAATTTAGAAGAACGGCATCATGACTTTGGGACTTACTTGCAATCGTCATAATACTGGCTGGTCTTCGTAGGCGTATTTGTAAAATATTTTCATATGTTTACTTTTTTCCTTTAATAATTTGTTTTGGTGCCAGGCGCAAGGCTACTGATAAGAATCTTTTTCGCAAGACTGGCCAATATATATTAGCAGATGCATTAAGTTTGAATAATAAATCCAGAACGGCGTTTATACAAAAACTATTGGGTGACACATTTACATCAAACATCGGAAGACGTAACCCAACGATAGTTCGTATGCGTTCGTTTTATATTGCGTGTGCTAGTGCTCTCTTGGTAAACTAATGCACCATTGCTGTTTATAGCTCGCTGAGTATGCACAGGGTATATCTAGTCTCGTACAACGGTACAGAGAGCGATACTGTTTACCAAACCGTGGTTAAACGACGAAGTTTGGATCAGTGTTCAATAAAGTATATCTGTTTATATGTTAATAATGATCCTGTCTGCGTCGCTTCCTAGCCTCAAGATGACGGAGGATTTTCCTACAATTTTCCAAGTTATCCAATCTCCACACTGTTCGGACAATCTTCCTACCTCCCACGGTTTTCATTTAAATTCCACCTATGCGGTTTTACGCAATTATTGGATGCAGACTGACTGCGTGTGTACTGATTAAACGTATACTGATTCGATGCGAACTGATTGGATGTATACTGATCGTATGCGTACTGAATGGATGCATAATGATAGCATGCATACTGACTGGCTGCTTAAGCACTGATTGGATGCAGACTGATTGTGTGTGTACTGATTGGATGCATACTGATTGGATACATACTGATGTATTGACTAGATGCGTACGTATTCGATGTGTACTGATAGGATGCTTAATGACTGGATGCGTACTGATTTGATGTATACTGATTGACGCGTACTGATTGGAGGTGTACGGAATGGATGCATACTGATTTTATAACACCTATATAGGGTCAGCATCCAAATAATGAGACTAACTATGTTGAAGATCACAAAGCATTAATGAGCAGTCGTTAGAGACTCTACTGAAAGAAAATAAAGTAAAATTACATTATGGAAAAAAAAATTCTCCGTCTTAAGAACAGTTATACAAATGTCTCTTCTCCATAAAATAAAATGCAGAGAGAGAGAGAGAGAGCAACTTTTATATAGTATATTATCTAAGGTTCCTGTTAATGCTACTTAAATATCACTTTTTTATTATAAGCACACTTTAGACACGATTCGAACACAATTTTGAGGATGCAATCTTGTTTGTGCTACCATCGTTTATCACGCATATAAATGTTATATAGTACATTAGTTCCATAGAATTCTTCATCCATAAATGACATTTAAGGTACAAAACTGGGACTAAGTAGGGAATTTAAGGCCTATGATCTATATAAACAAGATTACCTTAGACCATACATTATACATCCACCCTGTATTTAATAGGGTTGCTCTACAGATATTATGAACTTCTGAGAAAGTGGCAGGTGTAAAGTGAAGCTGTTTGTATTTGCAACATGCACAGTGCAGAGAATGTTGGCATACCTCTATGTTACTTTCATGTAAAGTGGCTGAAATATCTTTGGATAATGTTCTTATATGCATTGTACCAGCTTTAAGCAGACAGCTAACCAGTATGACTGCCCATAGATACTCAAAACGTCAGCCTGAATTAATCTAAATTACACTATCTTAACCATAGTTAAAATCTGGAAAATTAACAATACCAGCTTCTGAAAGTGCTATGAATGAATTACCAACTATATAAACTGTAACAAGTCAAGATTATTGTCTCTTTTTTTTACAAGTTACCTCTGAAGTCCAGGAAGTGAAAATGAATATACGGACATATAAAACATGACATGATATATCCACGTACATATGACTGCATATGTTCAAATTAATTGATCGATAGGTATTTGTACTGCTATTTTACATACTACAATTTTTATTCTGTGACGACTTTAAAATAGTTATTATTTCTCTAGGATGCGATACAGTATACTTACCAATGATGATTTATCATGTTCATTGTTTGCTTTAGTTTTTAAGGGACTACTATAAATAATATATCACCTGTGTTATCGACGACAATGCTGTGTCCAGCGACGGTAATACAAATTTGTGCAGTTCTAAAATATGTTGCATCTGTTGCTAACCTTTTAGAAATTGTTCTGTTTTAGTGTTTTCAAGACGTAGTGTATGTTGAAGGGTGGGGTTATAATTTATTGAAGTAAATTCAGCAGTTGTTGGTAGTCGTTCACATAAGATAATTGACCAGAGCAACCTGACATCCGTGCATAAATGAACGGTTTACCATTGTTTTGATTTTTTTTTTAATCATTAATAATGAAAGAAAGATCTGCATTGCAATATGCACAGTAAACAAGATATTAAACCACTAATTTATAGTGTAAAATAATCCCACACAAAATACATAGTGTAAAACGAATGTATAAACAATGGTATCGCATCAGTAATATCTTCCTCTTTTTCCTTATTTCTAATCTTTCTAATCACTGCTCTGGTGGCGTAAGTGGTTAGAGAGTCCGCCTTGGATACGTTCACTCGCGGGTTCAAACCCAGGCCAAGTTATACCAAAGACTTATTTGAACAAAAATGGTACAGACATTTGCCTCGCTTGGAGTTCAGCATTAAGAGGTTAGTGATAGGACTGGTTGGCCCATTGTCAAGATAATTAAACTGAGTGGGATATCATGCTAACCCATATATATATATATATATATATATATATATATATATATATATATATATATATATATGCGGCATGATGTTCCAAAACTAAACATCAATCGTAGCGATATGACTGGAAAATTGTTAAAGCTACTTTAACAATCCAATCGCACAAAGACACACATCTTTCTTCTTAATTACTGTGAAACTAATGTCTTAATTTATGATGAGAAATAAGTTCACTTAGTGACGTAAATAAAAATGCCTATATTCAAGTGACCTTTCAGTGTTGGTCATCAGCTTGATGCCCTAGATATCAACTGTAACACTTGAACCACTTTACATCGAGTGAAACTTTGCAAGTCAACCTTACCTCCATATTATCACATTTTCGTAAGTACCAGACCTCACACACACGATATACTGAATGTCAAGATAATCAATGTGGTTTCCGCTGATGCAGATATTTCCACCAATGAATCTAAATTTAGAAGTGTATTTATTCCAGGGGAAGCAATTCCCACAGTTATTGTTATAAAAAGAATGTACACGTTTATTTCCTTGTTTAAATATACTTCAGACTGTTTTTTGAATGTTTCGCAGATTATACAAATTACATCAATGGTTGCATGCGTACATATATACCATAGTTGTCTCTGAAATAGGTAAAATGGTTATTTTGTTATTATCCCAAACTAAGTTATATAGGCCCTAGCGCTTCAATTTTAAAATGCTACATTAGAATGCAGTCGTGTTCATCTTCTGGTAAAAAAATGTCAGTGTTTAGCACACTTTTTTTCAATTTAAATTTAATAAAACAAATTAAACTTAGACTGTTATTCGCAAGTCTTTTCACCGAAAGTTGATGCGGACAATGGAATTCCATACTGTATTGTTTCTTCTTTTTTTCTTTTCTTCTTTGTTTTGCAATCACCCAAAATAATGTTTTTTCACAAAATTAGTTTGGCTTGCCATTATTATCAAATTTTGAAATCAATATTTATGATTTGTTTATTTAAATAGATAAAATAGTAACTCTTACCTTTATTAAACTCTTGTTCGATACAGGATTTCAATAAGTCGCACTTTGTATGTGTGGGACTATTTTCATTTACTAACATAGGTACAGTAAAGTGATAAGGGTAAGTGGCGCTGGAATGGAGGAGAATTATTTATTCATTCCTAATGGCATCACTTCGTAATGATAATGTCAATTTAGAGTTATAAATGCCAAAATTTGTTTTTGTTCTTTTCTAATATTTTCCAGAATCATTCTAATAGATCAAACTTGGTAACATATTTTGCATTTTCAATTTTGTCGAAGCAATAAGCTATTCATGGAATTGGAAATGAATCCGTTTTGGTGATACTGTTTACATTTCTATTGTCATTACATATATGGAAAATATTATCCAATTTAAGCACAAGAATACATGGTGAACTCCAGTTAGTTTTTCATATTTATATGACATCATTCTCCGCCAAATATGAAATTTCTTTTTCCTCCAATATTCCTGCTTATAAATATTCATCCCGAAGGACACTGCTGCAAAAGTCTAGAATCTACAATTTCAGCGTCTTCGTAGATTTGTTTGTTTGTATTAGAATATTGGGAAACAAGTTCAAGTAATAATTGTTTCGGTTCAGAAGATGTGAAAGCTTCTGATCCAGAATGTGTATTAGTTTTTAATTCCGAAGAGAGTTAAATCAAAGGCATTGCAGTTACATTGCATTCCATCGTTTTCATCCTCATAGTGTGGGACAGGTACAACTAATTGATTGAATAATTAACTGTACTATTTCTATTCAGCAATTTTAATAGTGTGTGTATACAAAAATAAAACAAAAGATAATTGAATTTCCATGATCTGATTAAAATTTTGAAATTTTATCGTCTTTTTTATTTCTATATGGCACAGAAACTAATTTGGTTTGAAAGTCCTACAATAAATGGTGCCAGTAGAGGATTATTTCCTCAAAATAATACAACAAATTTAGGTATAAAAAAACAACAGGAAGCTGATACTAACGCAAATTATTTGAAAGATGGAGATAATTGTTGTTATGATTTCTATTTTGTTTCTTCTTATGCTGCTTACTATCTGCTGTTAGACTGAAAACACATTAATTTCATGCGTTTGATGCAAAATAATATATAAACATGTTATCACTTCAGTTTTTCTTCCCGACTGAACTAGTTTTATTTTACATTCTCTCTGCACTTTTTGTACTTAAAATATACTTACTGTTTTTGATGTCTGCTTCTTGTAAATGATGTAAAAGTACATTTAATTTTTAAAGACCTAATACTGTTATTTTTCTTAATTATTGACAGCTCGTTTTTGTTTTGCAATTGCATGTTGATTCTTTCTGCAATATTATCGTTGTTTATTTATCTGTGTTAGCTAATATTACAAAAAGCTTCTAAAGATTAGAGCACTGTACAAAGTCCACGTTATTATTATTATTATTATTATTATTATTTGCAAAGGATAATTTAAAAAATATAATATATCATAGTTTAATAATATTAAAGTTTTAAGTTAACTTTTAACTAGAATGATTTACAACGAAAACAATTATTTATCATACAGGTACCAAGTTCATAAGGGTGCTCCAAAAACAAATCGAGAGAATATCCTCAACACCGAAAACAACAATGGCGAAGATCAGCACTAAGCAGAAGTTCCTATCACGAATCAAAGATGTCGAAATAGTTGTTTTTGGCCGAATATCAAATTTGTATCAATAATTAACGATCGTCCTTTGATTAAGGAAGTGATATTTATGTAGTGTACAAAAATATCCCACCTTTCTACCCTAATTGCATATGAAAATGTTATTTCTAAATCTCAACATGAAGACCCACACCATGACCGTCTTGAATATGAAAACCAGAAAATCCTATTTACTATGCATCTTTTAGAATCATAAAATAAATACAAATAATATAAATGATGGAAATGTAAACCTTAAAACAATACTGCATTTTAATCCAAGATTCCAATTTTGCAAGAAGTTGTTCATCACATAGATTTATCGTCTGCTATGCAACATGTCAATCTGCAGCTAAAACGGGATTCTGAAGTAATTCCCCGGCTTATAGTATGTTTCTGAATTCTTCAATAATTTGTTTCCATAAGCGAGAAGTAGTAAACACCTTACATCCTATTCTTTATTGGTTCTCTAAAACAAAATAGTTTTTTTTTTTTTATTAAATGCTGAACTTTACCAATTTATGTACAGGATCAGTTTAGTTTGATTAATATTTCTAGTCATTTATTGACATTGTTAGGTTTACAGAATTCAAAGACAGGAATATTAACTGCTGTGGTTCAACATAAGAAATGTAGACACATCAGTACTGCACTTACTACAGCATACGTTATCCCCTTTCATTTTAGATTTCGTCGGGACTCGATCTCAGATTCATTAGAACATTTTATTACTAGGACTTTTATTTTTAATTCTATATTATTCTTGGATAATTTGTGGATTTGATTGTTAAAACATAACTAATTATTTTCATTTTTACCTTGATATTTTAGGGAAATAAAGTATTTTTAAATTTTACAAAGCTTGTTGACTTCACTTTTTTGTTGTTCCTGTTTAAAAGAGCTCAAAACACGTAACAAAAAGTTAGGGGCTCTTCCGGGATTCAATGATTTGGCTAAGATATTTCGGAAAAATTTGTTTTTTTAAAAATTCGAATTCCGTTAGATTTTGAATGGTTTTAAATCCCAAGTATAATTTTACTATTTTGAGATTTGTGGTGAAATCAGCAAGCTTTTATTATAATATCCTCTAAAGTGGAAATGTTTCTTTCAAATCCTACCCAGGAACAAGAAAACGTTTTGAAAAAAGATGAATTGATTCAACTTGCGAAAAATTATAATCTTTCTGAGCCAAAAGCTTCCTTAACGAACCAAGAAATAAGAAAACTTATCGTCCAGTATTAGGTAGAAAAGAATGTTTTGGATAAAAGTGTTCTGGTTTCGATCAGTAAGTGTACATCAGACTCTAATATAAAAATAAAGGAATTAAAATTAAAATACAATATATAATTAGAGTTAAGGAAGCTGGAACTGCAGAAAGATAAAGAAGAAAAGCAAATGAATTTGCAATTGGAGAAAGAGAAAGAACAAATCCAATAGGAGAAAGAGACAGAACAATTGCAGTTACCATCGGAGAAGGAAGACAGGGAATGTCAGATCAGAATACAATAATTGAGGCTGGCAAGTGGAATACACATTCCTACTTCGCACAAAAATTCAAGTTTTGATATTACTACGAATATTAGGAAGTGTCTTTTTTTTCTCCTTATTTTCAAAAATCATTGCAGAAAGTTTGAAGTGGCCAAGAGAGAACTGAAATATATTATTGGAATGTGAACTAACTGGTAAAGCTCGTGATATTTACATTTCACTGGCACTAGAGCAGAGCGCTGACTACGATGTAGATAAGGACTATATCTTGATGGGTTATGAGTTAATAGCTGAGGCTTATTGACAAGAGTTTTGGAATACTAGTACATCTATATTATTATCAAACATCTGCTACTTTTAGAAATAAGAGAAAACATTTGAAATCAACTGACTTTAATATCTTCAATTAACGTCAAATAAATTACATTACCTCGAACATGGCATGAATTGCAAATTCTAGACTGTCTATACCTATGCTATGATACTCAACAAACATTTAATGTCTGACAGGTCTTTATTAAGTTATATTTCAATATAATCAATTTAGCAACCTTCCAAGAAGTAGTTTTATAATTCATCTTGGTCATTCAAGTGTAGAAAACGTTTGTTCAAATGTAACAGTGCTAGAAATTGTCATTTTTCTTTGTTCATCTACTTGTTGTCTGTTACATTCATTATCTGTTGAATCGAGTTATCTATATATTGATTTATGTATTGTTAAAGTTTATCTATTCCACCGCTTTAATATACGAGTAGGTTCCTCCAATTCTTTCAAAAAATGTGCTCCTAAATCCTTTATTTACAAAGCATTTGTTTCAGTCTCTATGGGAGATCTTCTACATCTCTATCTCCAATATCTGCATTCATCTTACAAAGTGGAGCGCAGGAATCATTTACCTAACAAAATAGCATTAATCAGCTTATGTAATAAGTTATAAGTATTCAGGACAGAATATGGAAAATAAATTTGTTGTGCATCCATCCTCAATATACATCATTAACCTACATGTATGTAGTCCCGCTTGCGTGTTCTTTTAAAGCGATGCCGATTTGGAACACAATTTTTGTAACTGTCACAATTCAACTTCATTATTTGCATGGGAATGCGAGTTAGATGTGAACAGGTGGGAACACTGCCCTTTGCTTGGCATGTATTTTTAATTATATTGTCAAAAAAATCAAAACAAACAGCATAACTAGTGGTCTGGCAAATGAGCTAGCAGTCTGGCAGCTTAATTTCTGGCATTATAAGTTCATTCAAGTATGTGAATTCAGAACGCTTTTTCATATTATATGGTTATATGAACCATGTTCAGTTTGTTATACGGTAATATGAACCGTATTCATGTAGGATGTGAGCTAGATGACACCTGCTGTAATCTAATTCATCTTTTCTTTTTCCTATTTCCTCAACACCTTTCATATTAAAATAACCTTTTCTTTAAATAAATTTGAAACTTTAACATAAAATATTTTCATAAACAATCAATTTTGTATACTTTACCACCTATGTAGCAACAAACATTTTCTGACATTTCCCCATCATCTTAATGTACTTTACATCAAATTATTAAAATTCAGGTCTTTTTGCTAAATTTGTAGCAATCTACTGAAATGGCAAATAGACCATCATTTCCAGAGTGGAAATGCACATTCAGACTCAAGTTAACATGTTGACCTACAAGTAAACTTTTTCTTAAATAATCTACATTCAAAGACCAAACAATAGCTCTGTAATATGTACATTAAATTGAAAGTACTGATGAAATAGTTAATCACATAAAATCATTTATATATGCTTTACTGTTTACTCAGTATCCATGTCAAACCTAAATTAATGATGACAGTCTTCATTAAATTATTCATAGTTTAAATTGGAAACTAGTTCACATTCTTCCATAAAATTGAAACATTTTTCAATTAGTTTTTTGGACCACGTAAAGAGAAAAAAACAAATGACATACTGAACAATACATATTCTCATATTGCACAATATTTTAACTTCAAATGTCCATTCTCCTCCTTCTATAATGTGCATGCCCTCACTTAGTGGCATGAACCTTATTGAACAGAATACCCAAGTGAAACTTTGCAGCATTGTGATGAGGCCGGAATTCCAAGGAAAGGATGAAGCATCGAAATGCATTGGTCAGCTGATGTTCCTGCATAAAGCAATAACCCAGAAGATTTAATGCCGTGTCTCTGTGAATTATTTCTGCATCAGTCTTAATCACGTGAATCATGTTGTAGATAGCAACTCGTTTGTACGTCTCTTTCCCTTGTCTACTGAAATTCAGGTATTGAAAGAAGTAGAGACATGTACGAGAATCAACCACACCCCAGTCAAAATAAGTTTCATCTACGTCTCTCAACTTCGAAGGTGCTGCAATTGATCTGAACATCTCCATCCTCAATGGTTTGGGAGTGATTGACATCTCAGATCGCAGATAGACAACGCTGACGGACGTTTGAGTCTGCAGCAGCTCCTCAGTACTGAACATCTTCCTGTGGTAGTTTTCTACACTGAATAAATCAACATCCTTCAGTACATTCTTGGGAAGTCTCAGATGCACAGAGCTTATGTACCTGATCCTATAATTACTAATATTCTGTAGACAATCCTGTGTTAAATCATGATTCCCAAGCTCCATTCCCAATCCACACAGTTTGAGTCTTACTGAAGTAGAATCAATGTTGATACCAAAAGAGAGGCAATATGATGCCAAATCCACAAGACAGTCTATTTGCTCTTGGGATAAATCACATTGCTTCTCTATGTAAACTGAAGCAATATGGAATCCTAGCTGCGACCACAGAACCATCATTGCATGCTTCAGAGGATATTGCACGATGGATCTTAAATACTTACAGGCATTATTAATTCTGTTGAGATAATCAACCAACGCTGAATAGTTTTGTGGAATGCACTTCATTATATAATGCCTACAGTCACATGCTGCTTTTATGCCTAATGTATCATTAACATCGTTCTCACGTTCAATCGATACAATGAGATTGTCAAATCTACTCATCTTGTTTGTCATATGTTGCCCCAAATAACAGCATCGTATCCCAAACAAGAAAGTACAATCAACAGTTAGATTTCTGAGTATATGCACCAAGTTATTTCTTACTGCTCCAACTATCTTTCTGTCATAGATATTATTCGTGACAATAAAGTAATCGGGACAAAACCCTGATTTTGCCCACTCGTATAGCTGTCTGATGCAGAGGACGAGGCAATACAGAAGATTCTGATTGTTCCAAAGTTCACGTGGTGTACATTCTCTCATCCACAACAAACAAACCTTGCAATGGTAGCTTGAAAATGCATCACCTATAACAGGTGCAATGAACGTTTTCCTTATCATTTTCAAGAGTATGTAGACTTTCATCACTGTGTCTTCAAAAGACCTGACAAGGTCTCTCTCTGCTATTGAAAATGATAATCTCCACTCTAAAGCATGCTCAAAACTGAGTGCATGTCCAACAGGAGTGACAAAACATCCATATTCCATGGCATCTGCTATTTGTATAGGTGTAGGCCATCCACAGAATCTACGACGACGAAACCATTCATTTTCATCTTTTGGCCATTGTGAACATCTTAAAGCAAACACTTGGTCCATGGCAAACTCTTTACGATATGCACTAAAATGCAGTGCTGGTCCAGTTACAATACCATATTTATTAATTACGGTATTAGGCAGTACAAGCCTGTTTAAGGAATCTGTAGCAACGATGTCTTCCAGATGTAAATCGGGGTAATTTGGAACTGGAGTGTCTATTGATATCATAGTTGGCAATGTATGTTTTAATTTTACATAGCCAGGATGAGTGTGGTTATCCCTCACCATAAGTAGATTGTGCACTTGTGGCTGATATTGAGATAGATCTGTGATTACCTTAACCTCGTTAATCTGGTATAGATGGTCTACATCTGACTCAAGGTCTGGTCCAGTGGAACCCTCGCCTCTACTGCCAAACATATAAAATCTTGGTTTTCCCCTAATAGTCGCAGCTATGTTGCTGAACACCTCAACCTCAGTGGCAACCTTGACTTTCCTATTACGGTCATCCCATGAGTAGCCAACATTATCCAGAATGATGGATAGTTGCTCCGACACAGAACCGAAGTACTCTGGAACCTGGTGATTCATGTTAGCTGAAAGGGAAGTAAATAATAAGCATCACCATAACCCAAAGATTCATCGCTATAACTATATGCAATCACCATCAAAATCATCAATTTCTTATTACAACCATCAAAAGCAGTGCTCTAAGGAACAATTTTTTAGACCCAGACCCAAGGCATATGACTTAAAAATAAACAAGCCCTGGCCTAAATTCGACAAGCCCAGACTCCAATTTCCATAGGGCCCAAATTTCCTCTTTTTAATATTATTTTTCTCATGTTGCAATAGCTACAGTACATATATAAATTCATCAGGGTTCAATAGCGAGTTTGATGGCATGCCAGTGTCATTAGTGTTCATCACTACATTCACTAGAGATTGGATGGTCCTGGTGTTAAAACTTCTGATGGATTCTTTGAGTGAGGTTGATGAATGTCAATATATATGCAATATGTGTGAAGAATTGCCCCCACCCCATTTTTGCTGGGAAAACTGCCTTGCCTAGGAGTTCTGAACTTATTTGTGTTGTGTTTTGCTGATATCAAATTGCTGCCTACATCGGGTTCAAAAAATGAATCATGCTTTGCATCTTTTTGAACAATTTCAATAATCATTTTTTGCATGTTATATATGCAATCAAATCAGATAGAAACAGCCTCCCCCCCAAAAAAATCTGAAACTTCCATGCATCTCCAGGGCATGTGTAAAGTGCAGAATTTCACAAGTAACCAAAAACGCGCACAACACTTTCAAAATGATCAAAACATGTAATAACACATTAACTATTATTATCATTTATTAACTTGAATGCTCTTTCATTGTTTTCGCAAGTCGCTCGTGAAGAACTGTTGATACCCCTTCTTTCAGTTTGTATTAATCCGTTTTCGAAACTGACCGAGGCACCTGCTGTGAGGTAAAAAAAAATCCTATTGCACTGGTTTTAAAATCAGGGTAGTTGTGTTGGGTTTTTTTAAAAACAAATATATACATATTATAATTGTTAGTACAGTCCTACCTGTTTATGTCAACATCCTTGGGGCCTGAGGAAATATTGTTGACATAGTCAGATGTTGAGATAAGTGTTGTGGGGAGGCGGGTCTGGGAAAAAAAAATACAAGTTAAATTCGTCAGTAAGGGGTGACCTGTCGTCATTGAGTAGCACTTACACTCTGAGAAAACAAACAATGGAAATTTTGAGTACATGAAGACAAAATCAGTGTGAGATACACTTCAGGGCTCGAAATTAGCGATAGTCTGCTAGCCCAAGGCTAGTAGATTTCCTGTTGGCCTAGTAACTTTCAAAATGTTATTAGTCCGATGGGCTAGTAAGTTTTGTTTATCAACAGTCAGCCTTTGTTTACACCATTCCCTAATAAAGAATTGACTTCAGCAGATGTTCTGTAGAATCAACGCAGTGACCGTTGTAAACAGTCATAAAATATCAGCATGAGAAGATGAAGTCAATTTCTGCCTCGGAAATGTGTCTTTCTATAACAAGAAGCCATCTGATTGTGTGCATTTCACTTAACAGCGCCAATTATGGTCCCGACATTAACAACGGAAGTTTGATAATTGGTCCTAATTAATCTGATAGCATATCAAATGAAAATTAACCTGGTATCACACTTTATTCACGCGACCACAGTAATAAACTACAAAGCATTATACCACACAAAAGAACGTGGCATCAACTATGCTCCAACAGTCACAAACGGGAAACTGCATACTTTACGTTTGCATCAAATTTAAATTATAAGAATTAGAAATTTAAATTATAAGAATTAGATCAGTTTATTATGATTACATTACTGACACATCCTTTCCATACAACTACTTTTTCTATGATGATAAGAATAGTTTTTATATTTTTTTCCTATACAAGAATGAACAAATAATTAAATACACGCAGAGATATCCAAGCAGAATGCAGTACATTTGTTGGGAATTAAAATCTCTCAGCATGGGCATCTAAGATTTGAAAATTTTCCCGGTTATTATTAATTTCAACAATACATTGAGGTTCGATTAATTAGAAACAATTACCAAACTTACGCTATTAATGATGAGACCGTAATTGGAGCTGTTAAATACAACGCACCGAGTCAGATGGCTTCATTTGATGGGAACACAAATTTTCCAAGCTGAAACCAACATTTACTTTTGATGTTAATATTTTATAACGGTGCTTACAATAGCCACTGCTCTGATCCTGCAGGACATCCGCTGAAGTCGTCTTTATTAAGTAGAGGCCATTTAATTTGGGGGGTGGGTGGCAAAGGCACTTGTTTTGAAACGGGTTTCTTGCTCGAACTTTCTTATACAAAGGACACTGTGCCATTCCTTTCCTTACTTTAAATAATTCGCATCAGCTATACTTAACATCTCGTATTTCAAAACAAGGCACAATTCCCGCCTTATAAGACAGGCAAAATGTGGCGCTTTATAGAAACTGTATACAAGTGTGTGACATTGTTTTGTGGACAGGACTAGTAAATATTTGGCAGGACTAGTAAATTTCTCAGTACACTAGTCCTTCTGGCTACAAAGAAATTTGTGTTAAATTCAAGCCCTGCACTTGTATATTGACAAATTACATTTTGGTTACCTTTATGTAATAAAATCCACGATAAAATATTGCATCGGTCACATCCTGACATAGATAACATTCACTACGATATTCAATGTCGGTATCAGCACATGGTTGCCTAGTTGTTATTTATATGCTTCAAGTACATGTACTTAAATGGTCCTAGATTTTGGTCAGTCTGTTCCCATCTTACTGAGGCTACCAAGGGGATGGGGCTATTCACAGGGAAATGAAAACATGTCAACAAGTTGGTTTAAACAGTACATGTATTTAGTTACAGAAGACATCATGAAAAGTACATAAAAGCGAACAAGAGATATGCGGCTGATATGATTAATGAATGCATAATATTGTATTCATTGGCACATGCTAAATAAAGTTAAAAAGGAAACTGTCACAGCACAATAAACTTGTTTTAATCACCGATCACTTTGGAAAATGCAAGAATCCATCAGATTTCATTGCTTTCATTTAAGCTGCCATGAGAGGCCAACTTTATAGGACCAAACAAAAGCCTGCTTTTTTTTTTCTCCGACTGCAACATCAACTAATTGTTGAATAAAGTACAGGTTGGAAATGGCCGCTCGCTGACATAAATGATTAGGTGGGAAAATTAAAGCCTGTCGGCAAGATCAACTAATTGTTGAACAAAGAATGGGTCGGAACTGGCAGCTTGTCGACATAAATGATTAGAAAACAAAGGATTTGTTCAAGCTGGGACCAATGGCTTCTGTCGACATGTACGTTTATTTTTTAATCTCGACATCGACGTAAGCATGACAATTTTGGAAGTAATAGTAGACCAAGGGACCGGAACTTTGCTTTTTTGTTGACATAAGTGATGTCAATATAAGTGGGTAGGACTGGATATATATAATGTACTAAGCTGGTCAAAGTTAGCTGAATCCATACATTTTCATCTTGCAAAAATTTTCAAAGCTGGATTTTCATAATGAGAACCTCTACGTACTTGACATTACCCCAGAACTGCCTTTTAAATAGTATTTAATCAGTTGATATACATAAATGTCCGAACAATTGTGTAAGAAAATTCACCCTCAGCTGCAATAATTTGCCTTTAACTTTTTGTAGCAGTAGCGACAAGTAATTTTCTTATTGAACATTATCAAATAATGGAAACCTTTAGTACAACTAACCATAAATGAAATGTTAGACGTAGCATAGCTTCTATGAATAAGCTTAAATAATTACTCCAGGGCAACTTATCTCATCTTAGCCTACATTTGTAACTGCGCAATGTTTTGTAGCGTTTTGCATACCAACTGGAAAACAACGGAAGCCTGGAATGCCAAAATTGGGTTAAGTTAAATTATACTTCCTTAATGAAACGAATAAAACTATATTAATATTGAAGAGAGTGTTTAGACAGCTTCGTTTCATTAAAGATTCTCATCATCCTTTTAATCAATATCAGTATTCCCAGCTTCCATCGAATTCCAGGCAATTGAAATATAGGCCATTGGAACCTGAAAATGTCAATTTGCCTGTGTGTGAATTTGAATTGATTAGCCAAAGACATCAAAGTAAAGTCTGACTAAAAAGCTGTACCTTTAATTTGTAGAAATGCTCCGGTATAAGCTGCCAAGTGCGAGTTATTCCTGAAAATCTGACTCGTTGTTCCAATGTTATAGACATCGGAACACACTACACAGCGTCATTATTTGGTTAGCAAAGCCTTGACACCCACAACATAAATATCACGGTTGAGGTCTTACATTGTAGGACTATATTCTGACTATACCTCCCCGCATGTCTGTATCCCCCTACTGATTTATTTGTTGTTGTTGTTGCTGTGGGTTTAACGCCATTTTTCAGCACACGATAGGCTACCTACTGATTTTTAAAAGGGTAATCTTTAATGTGAAAAAAGTGCACATAACCTAGTCGATTCATTCATTAATTTATAATTTCTAACCTTAACGTGATCACAGTGGCGATAACACTGGTACTCTGCTTCTTTCATGCTTAACGACTTTCCATAGTAACATGGTGTCATGTTGCGTACACTATGAGCAATTTGATTTCCTCAGACAACAATGTGACGTTGTTCATCCTATTCGGTAACTGCTGGATAATCCTGTAAATTGTCATAATGTTGAGAGTTTGAGTTATATCCCTTTGCACACATGCACATAGAAATGGCACCACTTGCTAAATACACGCATAGTTCCCAGGCTTTTTTTTAAGTTCCAGGATGAAAATAATTTTTTCAAGGTTCATATATGACCATTACTGAATGGAATTAAAGAATATGTTAGCGTATAAAACATGCATTTTTGTAAATCAAAGATGTTTCTATTTCAAGGCTGAAAATACATCTAAGCCAAGAAAGTTGATCACGCAATAAACCACAAAATGAATCACTCGAAACAGGTTCAACTACTGTATATTCTTGTAAATTGCAATGTAAAGTCATTCAATCTACAGAATTAAAATGTTAACGTAACTTTGCTGACCTGCATTTATGTTGGTACCAAGAAACATCATAATGAACATAAATTAGTTGTTTCCTTTCAAACATTTACTTGTAAACAAAGCAGAGTAATCAGTTGTAAATCGAGACAACAGACTGTAGGCATGTTACACAAAATAATCATTTTCTATCACAGTATAAAATACAATAAAGACATGAACTTTCCAAAAATGTTTGATTTATATGTGCTTTATAACAATTTGAAAATTGTGTTGAACTAGCTACCTGCAGCAAAATCTTAAGGTTTGGCAGGTCAAAAAGTGTGAAGTAATGCATAGCAAAAAGGGAACGTGACCAAACTTTTTATATGTCGCTCAGACATATTAGTTATTAAAAATTTGTAGGGGATCTACAACGTACACTATGTAGTAGAATTTTTCCGATTGTTAGGACGTAGGTAGGTATAGGACTGTTTAGGAGCATAACTGTTTCTGGCTTCCCATTTTCTGTGGCCGCTTAGGTTCCAGAACATTGGTTTGCTTTCATGGCATATTTTGAGATAAATATGGAATTCTGGAATGTAAAAACATTGAAACCCAACAGAATAAACATTCGGATACATGTTCATGGCACTAAGTGGCCCATGGATGGAAAAATAAGTGTTTTTTCAAAGCGTTGAAAATTTTAACATTTTTATTTCAATACATTAAGGGGTAATAATCATGAACACTGTAGGTCTTAAGCTGCCAACCATTTTAAATGTTTCCATGTATATTTCATATTTCTGAGTAACTTCTATTTACTGTACGAAGCCTCAATTCAGGAGTCCTATCTGGTCATTTTAACCATATCTGCAATGATCGGTGCATAGGTCAAGTTATCCCTCAAATATTTAGCGCATTGACCCCATTGTCAGTCAACGGCATTATTGTGTGAAACTCAGTTTAATAAGATAACTTCTTGAGGTTATTTCATATATATATATATATATATATATATATATATATATATATATATATATATATATATATATATATATTTCATTCATATAAACAAAAGTTTTTCTTCTCTTGAAATGTATTTATTCAAGTTATTTAAAGAACTTTTAATTCCCTTTATTTTGGTGTATGATTGATGGGTGTAATATGGGTTATAGAGTACACAGCTTGGCCTTACTCCAGATGTGCACCTTTCAAAAAAGTGCTAGCTCCACTTGGTCATTTTCACTTCCTGAACTTCAGAGGTAAACTGTATAAAAAAGAGCTGATAATTATTTTTTACATTTTATATGTTTGGTAATTCATTCATTGCACTGCAGAAGCTGGTATTGTCTAGTCTGGCAAAATTTATTTTCCCTATTTTAATTGCTGCTATGGATAGTGAAGACTAATTCAGGCTGATTTTTTAGCACAATGGAGCAGTCATTTTAGTTAGCAGTGTGTTTAAATCATGTACAATTTCCAAAGAAATATCATTCACATTACATTAATGTAGCATAGAGATATACCAACATTCTCTCCACTGTGCATGTTTTAAAGGCCAAAAGTACATAACTGGTGAGCTATGCATGGCTATATTCTGTTGAAATAATTTATACAAACATAGGAAACAGTTGTAATGAAGGCCCAACAGTTGTGTTAGATCTCATGAAAATAAATATGGGACTGGAAAAAGGGTACATGTATTCTTCAGCAGGCTGACGACAAATGTTACTTGCTATAGCTTTCATTGTTTGTCCTAATTAAAACTGAAGCAATAAACATGTCTTCTAAGTTCTGATCATTTTCATGAAATTAAGTGGAACCGTATTTTTCGGAAAACTGGCAAAAATGCGAATGAGAATTGCCCACTCCCCACGTCCAGAAATCACGCCGAGCTGCATCACCGAGACAGCTGAGACTTCATTTTTATCATTCTTGGATTATCTTCATTGGAAAATAGCTTGGTTTACTTGGAAAAACTGGTACTTCAATTTTCATGTCCTATACCTAACGTAGGAAAATCTTACTACTTGTTCTAATTTGACCCAATTCTACAGGTGGCTAACACATTATTGGCATTTTTTTTATTGTCCATTAGTACAACTAGACTAAATTCAACTAAGTACGGGCTGACGTTCTTGGGAGTGCACTACATCCTTTGCTGCCTTGCAGAATTCATTGCCCTCTTGCCTCTCTCGGACATGTATAACGGGGGAGATACGAAACAATTTTGTCCCGCCTAAAGCTATGTGTCCTGATGTGACGTCATCGTTGCGACCAATCGCAACGGGCGTTACATACTGCTTGGGTCGGCAACTAGTACAGAAAATACGGACTGAAATCAACTTATTGTTAACATGAGTGTGTGCTGGGCCCATTCCCACTCATAAAAGCCCTTCATTCAGGTCGTTAGAGACATATAGTCCTAAGACCTGACGGCTCAATTAACAGTGCTCATTGCATAAACGCATGGGGGATGTGGCACTAATTACTTCCTCCAGAAACATTTAGCATCCCGTCGCACATGTCTTTTTGGGCGCATGCGACGTAAATCCAAGTAATCAATCAAGAGAAAGTTAGCAGAATTTGTGTAATGGAGACAAGATAATATAATTAAATACCTATCTTTCAAGACGATCTATCTGCATCAAAATTCCAAGAAACAAGGCTAATAGCATGAAACGATTAGAGTCACGAAGAAAAATTCTCATAAAAAATATCACTCATTCATACCCTGGAAGGAAATGCAGTCAACTAACGTTAAAATACTTAGCAGAAAAATCCCTCCTCAAGCAGCCGGCGCAAAAGCATTGCGATTGGTTGCGCAAAACACATAATTCAAAACTTTTGATCTATTGGCCCTTGAACATGGGTTACACGCCTAAGCTGGAGGGAGGTTAGACCCAATTACACCTCCTATACATGTACTTACGCGAGCATAACTAGTTACATGTGACTGTGTGTGTGTGTGTGTGTGTGTCACTGTACGTGTTTGTATGTATGTCAATATAGTAAAGTAGCTCTCTTAACAAAATATGTTCAGTCTGATAAAATATTGCATGTGCATTAAATCTATACAAATGATATGTGTGGTGATAATAATATTTATATAATTATGTCACTTAGAATAGTTCTTATGGCATTAAATGTGTTTATGTTGCTTGTATGTTATTTAATGACAATTTATGTCGGTTTAACGCCATGTTTCAGTGTGTGCGTGTGTGTGATTTGGATTTTTAACGTAGCTTTAACAATTTTTGAGTCATATCGCTACGATGTCTGCAGTGTAACAGTTTATAGTGATGTCTAGAACTGGTGCATCTTGCCGCAGACATGTAGCATGATGTCCCACCCAGTCACATTATCCTGGCACCAGGCCGACCAGTCCTAACACTAACCTCTTAATAATGAGCACCTAGCGATGGAGCTGTTAGTACCTTTTTTTATAAGTCTTTGTCATGAATTGGTCCGAGTTGTTGTTGTTGTTATTGTTGTTGTTGTAGGGTTTAAAATGAGGCGCCGTAGCGGACAAAGGCTGGTCCAATGATACAGTTGCAGTTGAAACTTCGATGTCGATTAGTCCAGAAATCTAAAATTACGTGTTGAATCTAATTGCATGAGCAGCAGAGAGGGCGAACAACCTCTAACTGACTCACTTGTTATTCGCAAAAATAAGCCTTCCTGGAAATCGCAAAAAAGGGTTCGAATGGAAAATCGTAAAGAAAAAAGGGATTGTGGTGACTGAGTGCCGAGTAGTAGACTTCGCCCTCATTGCTGCTATTAATTAAAAATTGTTATATCAAATAATGGTTCATCCGAAATCTTATACTGCCCGGTTAGCTCGAGCGCAACTAGAAGCAAATAAGAAATTTCTCCCCGTGAGAGATTCTTTCAGAACAAAACCTACAAGAACGGCAAGAAGCCCAAGTTGTATACGCAGAAGGTACATAACAGTTATTTAAACCTGTTACTAAAGTTAATGAAAAAGTCGTAACGGCTATTAATGAGGATCTTCTTCCAGTATCAAAGGAGACCGCTGAACAAACTGAAAAAAATAGCAAAAAGAACTAAACAAACAAAAAAGAGTTTACGAGCTCTTCCAACTGACATAGCTGCAGCTCAACCTCATGCAGATGAAGAAACATCTATCGCTGGCATAGAACAAGAATTTGCAGCTAAACCTAAACCAATAAGAGAAAATACTGAACTGATTGCAAAATTTAACGAAGGTGTTAACGAGCAACTTAATGAAATTAAAGAAAAATATTTACCTGCTATGACACTGAAAGGTATGGCTCAAGAAGACAAAATTTTAAAACCAAAGTATGCTACCGTAAACAATGATACTTTCATCAGATCGATGTATTGTGTATATTTCAACAAAAAAAAAACAAGCCAGAAATGATGATCCAAAATTTACGAGTTTTGTAAACGAAATACAAAGGCTGTATAATGAAGAAATAAAACAATACAAATCACAACCTCAACAGCCACCACATTCCTATTCGCCACCTGAGCAGGAGCCTTCCTATCAACTTCCTCCACCTCTGCAACAGATAGAACAACAACAATCTTCTTCACCGCAGCAAAAGTTGATATCGGAACTTAAAAGATCTGAAGAGCTACTTAAAAAAGCAAAAGTAGAAAGATCACCCTTAAGACTATTTAAGAAAAGCGCGAAAACAACAACCGAGGAAGAAGGAGCAGCCGGAAGTGGCTTTACTGAAAGTGGTCTTGGACGACTAGAAGTTCTCATAGGAGGAAAGCGTGCTGGAAATAATTATCCGGAAATAATTAATGAAGTAGTTGATATTTGTTAGCGATTATTTACAGGTGGTATCATGCATATCAGCGTTTACTGAGAACTTATTGATGAACTCGTTGATGACTATCACAGTGATTAGATAAATGGCAATTAAAATAAGATGATCATACACAATAGTCAACATGGACCTGTAATGGTCAGAGCAATAAACTCATGATTACCAACCTACAGAGCGATTTACGGAGATGGACTTGGTGATGCTGTTCAGGGATTGTTCAGAATTAGCTCCAAAAGTAGCACCTGTTGCAAAACAATTATCAGTGAAGGCTATTGATGTTGTTCGTGGAAAAGCTCCTGGTGCAATTGTCAACGTTGCTGGTAAGGCGTTCTCGTCAATCAAAGAAAGACTAGCACGATTAATACGACGAAAATCACAGCCAGTAAAATTACCAAGTACTGAAGCCATGCATGCAAATGTCAGTAAAATAATAAATCAAGCTGCAAATAAGAAACTGGCATCGCTAGCAGATCAAGGACTCGGTGAAGCAGGGCATAATATTTCAAGTTTGATATCAGGAAGCGGAGTTTTCCGAAGGCGGTAATCCTCGTGTTAGACGAAAATAATTATAATAAAAATGTTTAAGAGCATATCCGACACAGCATTTGACATGGAAGCACATGTTCTTAAAGATGAAAGTGTACGTGATTATCAATTTTATTCTTATGACGCACGACTACCAAATCAGCGTGGAAGAATTGAACTGCAAGTTCATGATACAAGTAGATACTTTTTACCCGCTGCTGCTTTTATCGAGGTAGAAGGTGAAATTATAAAAACAGATGATAATGTATATGCAGATGGAGTACGACTTGGTTTAGTCAACAACGGCATCATGGCATTGTTTGATAGCGCCATCTATATGATCGATAGAAAAAAATATGGAGACAATTCAGAAAGATGTTGACGTTGCTACAACAATAATAGGATTGGCAAGATATTCTGATGATTATACAAAATCAGCAGGCCCCACAATAATGTTTACAAAGACAGTTCTAATCACCCAGACAACAGACCGTATAATATAAGACGACCAAGACATTTTGCCAATAACGCTGACATTGATGTGTGGCCGGTGATTCATGATGGTAATCCATAATTTAACTTAGGATTTACAACACGCCGATCAATCTTGGAGGGAGGTCGTATAAACTTTTCATGCGCGATTCCACTGTCGGATATCTTTGGATTTTGCAGAAATATCAGAATAGTTATCTTTGGAGCTAAACACACAGTTGCTCTTGTGAGAAGGGCTACCGACGATGACGCTATCTGGCGATCTGCTGGTGATGCTGGTAAAGTAATACTAACAAAACTTTCGTTATGGATGCCGGTAATGACTGCAACGATCGCAGAAGAACAGCGACTGTTATCATCTATGAACACAAGTGGTAAGTCTCTGTTGTCCTGGTTGACAACAACCACGGATAGCATGCAAACTGATATTACATGGCACATAGCATCACAGCGAAGTGTTTCTGCACCACGACATATATTTGTTACTTTTCAGAATTATGAGCGAGTAAACTCACAAACTCACTCCCATATGATATTTGACAACCTCGGTGTTACCGAAATTTCTTTAGAGATAAACGGACAACAAGAACCAACAGAAAACATACTACTGAATTATGAACAAAATCATATAGCGCGTGTATACCATCGGCTAATGATGTTCATGGGACGTGATCAAAACGTAGATACTGGTTTACAAATATCACAGCATGATTTTAGAAATCTGTATCCGATGTATTATTTTTCGCCGGAGCATCTTGATTTATCCAAACAATCTGTCGTTGATATACACTTCAGAGCCAGCGTGAATACAGGTGGTGGTGTTAATTACAGAGCAATCGCGGATATACTCAGTGACAAAGCAATGTTACTTGAAGGTGGTAGTGATCGAATGAGAGTCGTTGATGCACCAGTGGAAAATCTTTAATCCACGTTATTTAGAAACACGAATACTTTATAAAAATGTCTTACCATCATGTCGGTGTCAGTCTGACTCCTGGTCAGATGAAAAGGCTATAATCCGCGTCGGCGAAAAAATGTGGCACAACGATAACACTAAAGCACAATCAAGTCACAGGCGGTGAAAATAAACTGTCGTTGACAGCGCGCCAACTTAAACATCTCGAAGACGCTAAACAATCCAAGACTGGAATACGATTTAAACTTTCTGCTGGTGCTATCAACTACGCAGTTAAAACCGGAGGAATAGTCCCACTTCTCGACCAATACCAGAGCTGATAGCTGCTGTTGCTCTGGCTGTTGCAAAAGCTGCTGCGTTAGGTGTTGTTGGAACCGCCGCTGGAATGGCATTAAAAAAAAGCAACGGGAAAAGGTCTAAGATTACCAGGGAGTCGTTTCACATACGAGAGCGACCTAAGACTTCCAGGGAGTCGTTTCTCGTAACTTCCAGGGATAGTTTAATAACACCAATGTCAAATTGTGATTTACTTGATGCTGCTAAACAACTCAAAATAGAAAACTTCAGAGGGGTTGTTATGCGAGATCAGTTACCACAACAACCAAATAACGCTGAAACCGATATTATTAATCTCGATAACAGCACTGGACCTAGAACTCACTGGGTAGCATGCGCAATTGACCCTAATGGGATTGTTTATTTTGACTTGTATGGGTTAGCTCCAGCGCAAAAATTTATTAGATATGTCACGCCGTACAACGTGCCAATCTCGTACTCAACGCTACCAACACAAAAATTAACTGATCCACCAATACGTGGAAATGAAGCAATTGCGGTGCTCGAGTCTATATCGAAATCATTATTACCACCTCACAAAGCTATGCACGATTATACAAGTCAGAGTTGGCAATCTACGATTTGAAAACGAAGAAAAAGAATAATGGTTGTATTTACGGAAGATCTTGTAGTGATATTAGTAAAAAAAAAAATCTGACATAGATTTATCAAAGTACTTGACAAAACCTGGCTGGAGTTGACCGAGATGAGGTTGTTGTTTTTCAGGACCGATATGGCAGGCTAAAAACCAGCGATATCAAATGGAATGTCATAGTTCGACCAGTGCTCGGTGCGGTCACGGATAACATCCCAGTGTTTACTGACGGGGGTAGAATCATAGACTCAAGTATATCGTTTGAAGAATACCGGTGAAACAATGACTCAACATGAATGGAAATAAAAAAAGTAGTGCTCGGAGACCCAACATCCGACGAAGACACGTCAACAAAACAATATGTAGACGTTAACTACAGCACCGTTGATGGTAAATTATCCACTTTACGGGCCGAGTACAACAATGACCCAGCGGGGACAGGCCGCCATGTATCTCCGGAAATCGCAAATATAACCTCAGTGATTGCGGTCAGTCTTGTATGTGATGTAATTGATGGAAGCTATCCCGTATATATTCGAAGTCATAATCCACTGTTATCAAGAATAAATTTCAGACTAATTGACCAGTCCGGAAACTTGATTGACCTTCGTGAGGAAACACTAAATCTGAATTTATGTGAAATCGTAAAAAATCTCCGATCCCTCGTAGTGTTTGTATCAAGGAAACAGTATATACTTTAAAAACAGCACAAAAAATAATTCTCCTCCTTGACAGTCAAGGTGGATATTTTTTTACTGACAAATGGACTAAAATCAGTAAGAGAGAGACTAAATTTCATCATCCAGTGTCTCACCAATTGTACGCTGATGACACCCAAATATACAAATCTAGCCACCCAACTGAAGTTGATGCTACCATCCAGTGTGTAGAGAGGTGCATTTCTGATGTGAAATCATGGATGACGTGTAACAAGCTGCAGATGAATGATGATAAAACTGAGGCCATTCTGATCACAACAAAAAGACTTTCTCATTCACATTCTTTACCTCAAACATTAAATATCAGCAACTCCAACATTAAATTCACACAATCAGTACGAAACCTAGGTGTTACTCTGGACAGTACTGTCACATTGCACCAACATGTCATGAGCATATGCAAGGCTGCATATCTTGAGCTGAGACGCATCAGCTCAATTCGCAAATATCTTTTAGTTGATGCCACTAAAACACTTGTGTGTTCATGAGTACTTTCAAGACTGGACTATTGTAACTCAATTCTGTCTGGTTCATCTCAATATCTACTCCAGAAACTTCAAAAAGTTTAAAACACAGCTGCTCGGATCATACTTAGAGTACCAGGATCAGAGCACACCTCCCCGCTGCTCTGTACCCTACACTGGCTATCCATTCAATCCAGAATCAAACACAAAATTTGTTCTCTGTGCTACGTTTCACTGTCGGACTCTAGTCCAACATATCTATCCGACCTCATCCATGTGTACACACCAGCAAGATAATTACGCTCCTCTTCTGACAATAGTATACTCATTATTCCCACTATGAAAACAAAGTGATATGGACAGCGTTCTTTTGCATACCAGGGCCCAACAACGTGGAATGAATTGCCCACTGAACTTAGACACAAAGACACAGTGATCACATTCAAGAGGGCTCTCAAACCTCACTTATTTCGACTGCAAGTACAAACTTAAAGACCTAATAATGTTTCCTACCTGAAATATTCTCAGCATGTTTTTTATTTTTTAATGTTTTCCTAATTGCATGGTGTTTGTTTTTGTAATAATATTATTATAAGTTTTTTTTAGTTTTCTAATAGGTGTTGTCTAATGTTGTAAAGCGCTTAAAGCTTCTAAAGACATGGCGCTATACAAAGTCCTCATTATTATTATTATTATTATTATTATATACAGGCAGTTATTGTTCAGTATGACATTTGTTTTCAAAACTAGGTTAATTGGCTGTCCTGGGATGGGAATTTGTTTAAAAAGTATACAAAAATGTTAACAAATTGGGATGCTTAAAAGAAAGTTTGAAGATAAAAAAATTTAAAAAAAGTAATACAAATTTTGGGATGAAACTCGCAACCTCTTGTTTTTTAGCCGGGACACACAGAAACAACTCTTGTTGTATATAATCAAACTGACAAAGTTAGTCACCAAGACCTGGTCTCATGCTCTCATGACTACATATATCTATATGCCTTTAGTTAATATTTCCTCACAATTCTGATTATACAGTCATGACTACATATATCTATATGCCTTTAGTCAATATTTCCTTACAATTCTGATTATACAGTCACGAAATTTGATGCGATTATTCATTTCAAGAGTTTGTTTTACCCATCTACAAAAAAGGTAGAACAGTTACCTACAATTCAGGTTCGGTTAATTATGTTCTTTTTTTACATTAAGCTCACTTTCTGAGATTTTGGATGCTGTTGCATGTTGAAATATGAAACTATTTTACTTTTATATTTATTAACTGTACCAATTATTAGCAAGAGTTGGTCAAAGCAGCATGTTTTATAACATTCACAAATGTTTATCTGTATTAAAAGCCATGACACTCATCATTATATACATTTTCATTCATCACTGTTAAACATAGGTCACATTGACCTATTATGTTCCATTTATTAAAATATCATTGATCTCAGTTTTTTGTTCACTCAAACTGTTGTATGCAGTTATAAAACTTGATAGAAGCATTCATTTTCAAGGAAGTCAGATGAAGTCTTATATATTTGTGTTTGGATACTTAGTAGAGTAGATAAGAACATCAATAGGTTCCTAACGATTTTTGAAACACTTTCGGATTTTTTCTGTTGGCTAATTCAAAGGTCACCAGAACATGACCCCTAAGCGGTCGTCGTCATATCTTCAAGTAGGACAGCGGAGATCTAATTTTAATCAGATTGCTGGATTGTAGACTGTCTTTGGATAGTGATGAAATGGTGGTTGCTGTATTATGGGATGTGGGTACTGCACTAAAAACAAAACTGGTAGCTGGATTGTAAATGGGGCGTATTGGATTTTTAAAAAAAGAAAAACATTATCATTCCCACAATGGTAAATTCCCGGTTGGCTCTAGAGTGTTTCTTATGTAAAACTACAGTATGGATCAATTTTTAAAAACAAAATACCCAACTGATTATATGGTGACCCTTATATGAACTCGTACCGGCAAAGAACAAAATGGAAACAGGTAAGAGCTGAATGATTTATTTTGGGGGTGAGGGGTGGGTGGTGGGTGTCTTTTTTTATTTAAATTTCACACAACTGCATCAACAGCATGCGTGGAAACCTAACATTAGATTCTAAATCATGCCGAAAATAACTCAAGAGAAAAACGACAAGTCGTACATGATATTCGTTTACCAAAGACAGACACCAGACTAGTATAAACCGATACAGAGAAGGCTGAAACACTGAACACACAATTCTGCATTGTTTAAACTACTGTAGTGATATAGCTTCGCCATGTATATTCCCAAACGTACCAAAAGTGAGTAAAATGTTTATGACTTTAAAAGTTGCTATATGGTTTAGACCTATCAAAAACTTGAGGAGCGTATGATAAAATCAAAAAGTACTTATGGCACTATCTTCTGAGTTGGCACAAGCATTTAGACACCTTTTAACAATCACTGGACATTTACGTAATCCCATGAATTGGTATCTGGCAAATAAATGGCATGGCAACTACTGAAAAAATGGTAATCACGCAATGACCAGTCATTACCGCCAAATGTCACTCGCCAGTGTTCTTTGCAAAGAGCTTGAATATATTATCTGTTCTAACATCATGAAGCACTTGGATAACCGTATGATAAACTGCATGACTTAGGGAAATTACACAGTTCGAAACACAACTTGCTGAGTTATTGACGATCGGAATAAATATGTGGATAGAGGTGACCAAGTAGACATTTTGTATTTTTGACTTTGATAAACCTTTTGACATGTCCCGCATGAATTCAAAAAAATTTCAGCTTTTCATTGTGGAATTGAAAGCAAATCTAAACGCTCACTATGCGTTTTTTGTTTCCGATAATAATATAACAAATGGTCCCAAATCCGGCTGTTGTTACGAATCTATGCTCTTAAAATACGTTAACAGAAAAAAGTGACAATCAGCAAGCTTTGTAAAATTCAACAAATAATTTATTTCCCATAAATACAAAGTGAAAATTAAAAAGGAACTTACGTTAATTAAATCCCAAAATAATCCTAGATATACAACCACAAGTCATAATAATTTAAAATTCTGAATAAACTTTTGTAGGAATCCCATTAAGTCCATTGCTGACGGTGTTGATATGTCTGTGATGACTTGTATAATGCTGATGTGCCAACAGTCTTTTGTTGAAACACAGTAATACAATTCAAGTTGGAATTCACCAAATTAATAATGGACACGACAATAATACAAATTGATTATTTAGCACGAGTGAATAATCTTTCCAGTGACAAGAGTCCCTACTTAACATCAGTTGACAAATTTTTTTAAAAACAACAACAAAAAAAAGTTATCTAATGGAAAATAACATTCTAGAAAGTTCTTAATGATTACAAAATAAAATGGTATTTATTATTAGAAAGGCTGTTACTAAAATTATAATCTATGATCTGGACAATATCAGGTAAATTGTAGGGGAATCCGAATAACCTAGACCCAGACCCAAATAAACTTATTTGTTTATATTAATAATGATCTTTATAATAAACCCATGCATATAGAGAATATTTTAGCTATGAATTAGTTGTTTACAGAATAAAATAAAAATATAAAAGAATAATTCAGGTCAAGTAGAAAATAAACTTGATTTTGGACAAGATTAAGTCCATTATACAATGCTACTTTACAAAAGCACGTAATGAAATAGAAAAGAAGAAGAAAATAACCTAACAAACAATGCAAATTAAATGTGCATAACACTGGTACAACGTAGCTTCTGGAGTACCGCAAGGAACAATACTTTGACCAGCACTCTTCTCCTAGCACAGCAGTGACATCCTAATTTTAAATTGACTAAGAACGTCTACTAGTCGCAGATGACTATATGCTACAGATTAATTAAAACCGAGCCGGATAATAAGGTATTGCAAATGACATTAAAAAAGCTTGAACGATGCAGCATATGAATATTGTCAAGAAAAAAATTACATAAAAACAATATGTGGTATTAATTGGAAGGTACTTTGTTAGAAAACTTCAATCAAACAAAATAGTTAAGGGTCACGAGTGCCTGTGATCTGAAATGGAACCTTCAAATTTAATTCGAACTTTAGGCCAATGAAGACGTATATTTCATCTTGCCCATAAATTGAGAAAGAAGGCGCTAACAAAGGTTTAGTTAGACTTATTTTAGAATACAATTGTACAGTTTGTGACCCCTAACCCCATAGTTTAGAAGATGAAATTGAAAAGAATCCCAAAAACGAGCAGCCAGGTTTGTTACATCCAATTATGACTATATCTCAGGAAGTATGACCTCGATATTGGATAAGTTGTCTTGGAAACCATTATACAGACGTAGATTGAAAAATAGATGAGTACTTTTCAAACAAAGCTCTAAATGCAAAGCAAATATACCCTTCCATAATGTAATCAATCCTAAAGGCACCAGATAATAAATCAAGACAATATACATATATGATATCGTGTGCACAAACTGATAGTTGCAAGTTCTTGTTGTTATGAAGCAACCCTGAGAGTATGATGTAGCACCGAATGTATGAAGATACACGAAGAACGAGCTTATAAGACTAAGTTTTGTACATCCTACTCTGCGACCGCTCCCAATGGCCCAGTGGTTAGAGCGTCCGCCTCGTATGCGGGAGGTCGCGGGTTCGAACCCCAGCCGAATCATATGAAAGACATAAAAATGGTACAAATAGCTGCCTCGCTAAACGCTCAGCATTACGAGGTTAGTGTTAGGACTGGTCGGTCTGGTGTCAGGATAATGTGACTGGGTGGGGGATATCATGATACATGTATGCGTTATGATGCCTCATTGCTATACGTCACTACAAACTGCCACACTGCAGACATGGTAGCGATATGACTGAAAAATTGTTAAAGCTACGTTAAAAATCCGAATCTCTCTCTCTCTCACACACAAACACAAACACGCATCCTAATCTGCTACGCTAGGTTCTATCACCTATCACTACAAGAGACAAGAAATGATTGGTTATATAAAATTAAAAGAAAAGTCATAAAGCTGCTGTTAGATACTGCTAAGACGTTTACTTGTTCATCTAAAACCTAATTATATCCACATTGAATCTATAATTTACAGTCACTCTCACGACTTAAATTCAATTTCTACCGACTGACATTATGTCGATTGGCCGATATACATGTAGACTATTGGACTCGAGGTATTCATTAAGTGCACAACTATGGACCAATCTAGTAATGGGTGACCATAGCATAAAGTATATATAGCCCATAATTAATTAATAATTAAGATTTTGCGAAAAAAGGTGACAAGATACTGTTGATGTAAATTTAGTATTTGTATAAACTTGACTTAAGACTAGCGCCTGGTTCGTTAGGTACAGTATATCTAAAGCATTTCATGCGCATGAAGACGACAACAATATCGTTGCCGCGGGACATCTCGTTTTCACCACGCAGAGCTTATATCAAGGATGAGTATATGCTGCGGGTAGGTTTGATCATGACCAATTAGAAAACGAATCAATCGAATTTTGAATATCGTAGTGCTGCCATAGGTTTACTATAGGAGTTGAATTAGTATGTTTAGTTCTAAACAGTGTTTCAAGTGCGGAAAAGTACTATTTTCATAGTATGGCAAATTCTGTGCATAGTGAAAGTTGATGATTACGGGAAGGAAATAGAGAGATTGTCCCTAACAAAACTGCTGAAAAGAAAGAAGAAAAAAAAACTTTGATAAGAGCCTCTTTTTCTGCAAACTTTACATTTAATACAATAGTTTGTCACAAGCAGTTACCAGAAGTTTTCCTTTAGAAGATATTTAGCATTTTGTTTTCCATTATACAACCCTTTCATTATGGCACCTTCCTTCCAAAAATGCTATGACAGCCAGCGAAAGTTTGTATAGGTTTATCTGCATTCAGACTTCTTTAGACAGTCGCACATACCCCCACACCCCTCCGGGCACGTTTTATACATCCTCCACATGGTTGCTTAATCAATTTGTACATTTGTTTAAATACATTGTTTCTTTTTCACTTTTCTCCGATGTTTAATTATTGATCTTTTGGGATCTTTATAGATTTAGATATGGTCCGATTTCATTGTGTCTATTTTTACCATTATTATTTTCGGTTAAAGGCCTACTCTCTCTCTCTCTCTCTCTCTCTCTCTCTCTGTGCATACGTCTCTCCTTTCCGCTACTTAGCATTTCCATCCCTTCCTCCTGAAGCTGAGCTTTCTTAATGCCAATTTCATGTGGGGGTTTTTTTGCTGTTTTTTTTTTTGTCTTTTGTTTGAAAGTTGAAAGAGACACACTGTAATTCCTTAAATTCCTATTAAAACTAGAAGCACTCATTTCCAAAATGTCATATATAATGAATCAAAATCTTCATCTCTTGATTTACTTTCGCTTCAGAAAGGTCATAACGTCTGGAAGCTCGCTGATCGGATTAGTTTTTCATGGTGTTTCAGCAATTTTAGCAGTGTGTGTGTGTGTGTGTGTGTGTGTGTGTGTGTGTGCAAAGATGAAACAAAAGATAATTTAATTTTCAAAGGTCTGATTGAAATTTTGAAGCTTTACCGTCTTTCTGATTTCTATATTGCAAAGAAACGCATTTTAGTTTTAAAATTCTGCAAGGAATGGTTTGAGTAGCGGATTATTTCCTCAAAATAATACAACAAATTCAGGTCAATAAAACCCATCAGGGAGCTGATACTCTCTTAGGGATAATTTTTGTCTTTTTTCTATTTATTTTCTTCTTCATACGCTGCTTACAATCTAATATTAGACTGAAAACAAATTGCTTTCATACGTTTGATGCAAAATAATATGTAAAAGTGATTAACTTAGGTTTTTCTTCCTGACTTAACAACGTTTTTACACTGTTGTCTCTGCACTTTTTGTATCTATAATATACCTAATGTAGTTTATATATGTCTCTTGAAAATGATGTAAAAGTATATTTAATTTTTAAAGACTTAGTAATGTTTTCTTCCTTAATTATTGACAGCATATTTTTGTTTTGTAATTTCATGGTGTTTGTTTTTTGTAATCTTGTCGTTGTTTATGTGTCAATGTCTTAGCTAATATTACAAAGAGCTTCTAACGATTAAGGGCAATGTACAAAGTCCACGTTAATATTATTATTATTATTATAATTTACAAAGGAGAATTAATAGCCTTTTATTATACAATTTATAATAGTTTAATAATAGTATACTTTAAATTAACTTTTAACTCGAATGCTTTAAAACGAACCAAAAAAAATGTTCTAGCATATAGCTACCAAGTTGATCAGGGTGCTCCAAAAACAACTAGAGGGGATATCATTAACATCAACAACAACAATGGCGCAGATCAGCACTAGGCAGAAGTTCCTATCACTAATCGAAGATGTTGAAATAGTTGCGAGGTGTTTGTTGCATTAAAACATTGAATGCAATTATCTGTTAATCAGATAGTTTCCGTTAGAGAAGAACATTTTGCTTATATGTGAAAAGACGTTAAGTTTTTGTGAAAATGAATTTGCAGGTTCATATTTTTGTTCGGCCACTACAGTAGTCCTACATGTAAGACCTCGACGCCGATATTTATGTTGTGTGCGTCAGGGTCTTACAGCCGTACTAACGGCGCTGCGTAGCATGTTTTGATGTCGACTAACATCGTTACGAACGTCAGATTTTCAGGATATTTCACACAACTGACAACATAAATAACGACGCTTTTCTACAAATTAAAAACTACTGGCATAGGACCAGTGACGGCCAATCCTGTTACACCGCCATGTCGGCCAATTCTGCGCGTCGGATAATTCTGCGCAACGATACGTTATTTCGGTAAACATTGGATCACGTGCTATTTTGGGTCAAAAATCAAATTTGTATCCAGAAAGAACAATCGTATATTAATTAAGAAAAGTGATATTCATAAAGTGTACAAATATAACCCACATTTAGACTCGAAATGCACATAAAAATATTTCTAAATGGCAACGTGAAGACCCACTCCATGACCTTCTTGAACCTGTAACCCAGAAAATTTGATTTACTATGCATCTTTTAGAATAATACAAATAAATACATTATATAAAAGATGGAAATGTGTACCTTACAACAAAACTGTATTTCGGGGCCCCGAGTGGCCGCGTGGTCTAAAGCGCTCTCTGTCACGGATCACTGCCATCTCACCTCTTCTGCTTGTGTTCGAGTCTCGGGCTCGGCCAATGTGGATATGTGAGAAAGCTTGCCGGTAGGTTCTCGTGGGTCGGTGGTTCTTTCTGGGGTTTTCCTGGGTTCTTCCTCCACCATTATTACTGGCTGCCATGTATAGCCTATCTTGTGCTGAAAAATGGCGTTAAACCCTATAACAACAACAACAACAAAACTGTATTTCAATCCAAGTTTCCAATTTTGCAAGAAGTTGTCCAACACGTACAAAATCGTCTGCTACCCAACGTGTCAACTTACCGCTACAATATAAATTATCAACACATTCCTCGGTGTATAGTCTGTTTCTAAATTGTAGTAATTTTTTCCCATCAACAAGACATTGTACTCACATTACATCCTATTCATTGTTGTTTCTCTTCCACGTAATAGCTTATTTTTCATAAAATGTTGAACTTTACTAACTTTTTTACAACATCGGTTTAGTTTGCTTAATACCTCTTGCCTTTATTAGCATTTTTACATTGAATTTTGTAAAACTAGCTATAAACCTGACCTAATTACTCGACTGAACTGCTGACAGAAACAGTCCAAAATAATATATTTCATTTCTCTAGCCCAAATGACATCTTTTCAAAGCTATGCGCAGAATAGGCCGACATATCGCGAGTCAGGAAAATGGGGGTGGTATCCTCTGTGTCCAAAATTAATATTATTTTGAACAGAATATTCTGGTGACCATTGCATCTTTTCAAATGGTAAGCATTGCTGTATTTTATTTTTGTCAATTGCTCGAATTCTGTATGTTTTTGCTTCAATATTGGAAACAAAAACCTTAGATGCACAGAAATGCACGACAGCAGTGTATGTTTTTGATCCGTTCAGTCTTCAAAATACCGATATGAAATCCATTTCTTACGACCACAAACCTGGCCATATTACGAACCTAAAACATAATGAAAATTTGAAACACACTATAATATTAACTTAGTAACAGGGATAATATGTTGCTGTCGAATTCAGCCTATGGCGTCAGACTTAGGACCAGTAACGGCCAACGCTATATCTATTGAATATATTCAGACATATTATAAATTTCAAGAAATTTGTGTAAATATAAGTGTTACCTACTTGCTCACTTGATGATTTAACAAATTATATTTTAAAATTGCACATAAACTCGTTTTCTCTGCAGCATTGACAATTCTCTATCATAATAGCACAATACAGTCATTGCGCATGCGCTTTTGACCATGGCATAGTTGGGTAAAGTTTAAGGTTTTTGGGCACGAAATGAGATGTTGCATGAAAATAATTAACTAGATCTTAGATCACCATCATGTATCAAGCATTGATAATAAAATCCCATAGGAAATCCTTCCCATCATTCAGTAACAGTAATTTTTTAAACAAGAAGATATTATTATTTCACATTTAAGTCATATAATCACTTATGGTACCTTTTAGGAGTGTTTTGAAATGTTGCTCTAAATTTGCATTTACAAAATAATGAACATTTCTAATTAAAGAATAAAATATATTATAATTATGCATTGCTAACATTTATTATGCTAGATTTTTGCATATATTTATACTTAATCCATTATATTTGGAAATGTTCCATTGTAATTCTGTTGATTTATGAGGCTAGACCTCCACATACTGTTATTATTATTATTAATATTATTGCCTTTTGATTTGTTACATACTATTCCATGCTTCGATATTTATTTATGATTTCCTTTCTTTTCCCAATTTGCTAACAAGTAATAACAAAAATAACAAGTCAATTTATAAATTGGATAAATAATATTTATCAAAGAAATAGACACTGGAAAACTAGCAACAAAATCAACAAGTCAGGTACAAACATTGCTAAGCAAACATTAACAAAATTTTAATAAAATAAATAATTACCACTTCACATTTTTACACAGTACAGTTTTCACAGATGAAGTAGGATTCATCAGCATCTTCAATGCCCATGCAGACCTGATGGTACCACATGCTACAGTTGTCACATTCTATCCAGAGAATACCTTCGTCTTTCATGTCTGCTAGTAGTGGCTCCTCTTGATTACAGCTTCTGCAAACATTGTTATTTTTCCTGCTGTTTCTTACCTCCAGTGACTTTCTCTTTGTTTCTATCAATTTTGATTTCTTTGTCTTTTCTGCTTCTTTTTCCTTCTTCCTTTTCTCATTCCTCTTTTCTTCTCTCAACTTCAAGTTTTCTTCTCTTTATCCTTCACTTCTATCTTCTTACAAAAATCATCTGATGTTATGACTCTGGCTTCTGTAACAAGCTTCTGTTTGGTGGCCGGAGTTTGGCTGGTACTGGAGGAAATAATAATAATGAGGACTTTGTATAGCGCCTAATCTTTTTAATGGGTAAAATAGCCTTTTACCACCATCAGAGTATCAAGCTGCTTTCAAGTTTCGTTGGCCTGCATTTTGGTTGGCTGGAAAGCGATGAAAGCCAGGAATGCCGAAATCGGGTTTAATTGATAGGGACGGCAATGGTTTTTGAGATGTTTGTTATAAGCAGCTTGAAAACAGATATTATGGTAATAGCATCTTTAAGATGAATAATAAAGTTTATTTGAAAAGGATATGTGTAAGATTGATTGAGTCATGTCATTTTTTATACAGGTACCCACAGACATTTTTACGCAGTAAATTACATAACGTCAGAAGGACATTATACAAAAAATTGTATACATTATACATTTAAACTGGTTGTCTTACTGATAGGATTATACTATGAATTGATGATTATAGCCATTGTTTTCCCGTTCCTATAGATCATATCAGTGTGGATTATTTTACATGCAAAATTAAGCACCTATATTTTTGAAGTGTAAAAAGGAAAATGTAACTTGTTTCTTACAATATGAGTAAAAGACTTCACTCATAACTTGGCTATTTTGTTGTGAAAGAACAAGCTTAGCAGTAACAGTAATAGCTGTAATTACACTATGCCTCTGGAACAGTTTCCAGATGGTCGTTTCTGTAATCCAATTTGAGAGTGTAAGTGCAGATCGCATTTAGGGAACTTGTATCCTGCAAATCACAATCATATACAATGTTGTAAAATTCAGGAAATCCCGCTACTACACAATACATGCCCAGGCCACTTGCCCTCATTGAAGGTATGAATAACCTTCTTTCCGACAAGTAATGGCATTTTACGTACAGGCGATTCCTCACTTGGGCTATCTGTGGCATCTTTAATTAACTGAATGAGGTTATTTTTCAGTTTTTCCATTGAGTATGCCTTACCCTTTTCGCTCATTTTGTACAGTTCTTTATCTTTTACAGTCTGTTTTAAGACTCTCTGCCTGAATCATATTTGTGATGTTAGTGCCTTTCTTTTCTCTGTAATTTTTAGCGCTGCAGGGATGTTCTAAACATCATCTGGTCTTTGCCACAATCCATAATAAAGGATTGCATTTGTGTGCTTTATTTTTCTTTTCTAGAGCAAGTTGTTTATTTTGCAATGTCTCTTTTCGTTTTGCCTCAATTTCTTTCAGCCTTTCTTTATATTTGGCTTGTATTTGTCTACCTTCTTTTCTACATTCTGATAGCCTTGTATCTTTTTCCGTTATTGGAAGTGACTCCAGCCAATCTGAAGTTTTATTAAATACAAACATAAGAAAGGCCTTGTTAGAGATGGTGGTGGCATTTGGTCTGTAATGGAGAAAGAAGTCAAGTATTCCAAAAACACGCTCAGGAACTTTGTTATGTGGTATAACTGACTGGGTGTGTTCTCTGATTGCATCTGTTGGCTGAAAGTAACTTCCCCCAGGCAGCTGTTCTTTCATAGCCTTTCTGAGAACACTTCCAAGTCCTTTGAAACCCATTTGTGAAAGAGCACATGCATTGTCATCAATGCCATCACAGGGCTGAACAAGTTTGGCATAAATTTCGTCTTTTTCAATTAGACTACTTTCAGATGGGTGGTCATTACCATTAATGAAATCTGTAGATTCTTGACTAGCTCTGTCAGAGAAGGCTAGCAGCGCATGATAACTGTTGTTCAAGTCTAAAACATGAACATTAGTTTCAATCAGTCTTCATTAATGGGCTGTTATTAACTTTGATATGAGCTCCAGAACCTTACAGCTGGCAATTATGTATGGCTTTTTCACAAGCGATAACGTCAGTTTTTGAAGTCTGTTACATATTCCATGTACAGTTTAAAAAAACTGCTTGATCCTCTGATGGTGGTAAAAGGCTATTTGACCCATTAAAATATAACATTAAATCTATTTCCTTGAAAATTAACAAACATGCATTTCTCATTTTGAGACTGGCAAAATGTTCTAAATGCACTATAGCAACCACTTTTCTAATCCACTCCACGAGCAAAGCATTTTCCACAGAAATGTAGAAAAGAGATTGTTTTAGCATCAGAGCTAAATAGTTCACCAGATGATGCCTCTTCCTCATCTAAAGTGTCTGATGAAGATGGATCCTGCTCTATTTTTTCAAACAGGGAACGAATGGGAGAAAGGCATTCAGCAAAATTTACAAGTAAATGTATTCCACAGAAAAAATTATTAACTATAACTGTGGCTGTCTGTTTGCTCTCTGTCATGTCATTCCATTTATGTGAAAACATAAGTATGACATCTCTCCTATGTTGCGCTAACATTTCTGTAAAAGCTAAATTTGTTTGGGCTCTGTCAGACATGTTGTTGTTGTAGGGTTTAATGCCATTGTTCAGCACACGATAGGCTATACATGGCGGCCAGTATTAATGGTGGAGGAAGAACCTGGGAAAACCCCAGAAAGAACCACCGACCCATGAGAAGCTACTGGCAAGCTTTCTCACATGCCCACATTAGCCAAATCCGAGACTTTAACCCACGCAGACAGAGGTGAGATGGCAGTGATCCGTAACAGAGAGCGCTTTAGACCACTCGGCCACTCAGGGCCCCCTGTCAGACATAAGATCTCTTATGTTGCATAGAATAGTATTCCTAAGGATTGTATTATTATTATTATTGAAATGTCATCTAATATGTTCCTAAAAATGTCCAGTGTATTTCTAGGTTCTCCTCAGTAGAGTGTTTTCATAACGAGCATCTTGTTTCTCTTTAACAACGAAATGGAATTTCTGAAGCAATTTGTCTTTATCATTTATTATCTTTTTCATTTGAGAGGATAGTTGTTGGTTCTTTGATTTGAATATCTTTGATTGAGTTTTTAATTCTTGAGACAGACCTTTTAGGACTAAAAATCTCATGCTGATGTTTTTCTATAGTTTCTCTAATTTAAACAGTTTTTTTGTGCCTTCAATGACTCTATTTATTGTTCTGACTGTTGTTTGAACTGTGACAATTCAGTTGCTAAACTTGTACATGTTTGCTTGCAGGATGAAAGTTCCTCTTCATAAACTTTTCCACTTGGAACAATAGCTGCTGTCACATTATTAACTGGTACTGAAAATACTTCATTTTCAAATTAATTCTTTGCCAACCCTCGTTTCACTTTAAGTTTATTCTTGTATCGATACAGCTTTGCAGTTAGAGCTTGTTTATTAATAGATGATGAATCAAGGTTAGCTGTTTCTGCAGACATGTTTATTAAATACTGTTTAATAGTTGTCTCTGATTATCTTTTATGAAAGATGTCAATAGCTGTCAGAACATTTAAAGTTCTAATGTCTTTACTGGACTCCATCATCATGGATGTACAAGATTTGTTAAATGCCTGAAAAGAAATAGATTTGAAACACAATTTTGCTTACTACCAAGATAATTTATCCCAGATTAAAACTGTACAAGACAAATTATTACGTAATTGTCACAAATTGACATGCAAGTCATCGAGTGACCTTTTTATATATTTATAGCTTGCAGAATAAAACAGCTCAACAGAAGATAAACATAAAAGAAATTGTTCTAAATCAGTACTTTATTTATTATTATTAATTAAATAACTGTCTATCATATTTTGTGTACAGAGTGATTTTCAGCTTCTAATATTTGCATGTTCACATCAATCCATAATACATGGTGAAATGAAAATGAGGCTGAAGAATTGCATCTAACAGGGTCATACAAAAATTAATAATCGCACTTCATTAAGTGGACGATTGAAACAGTTTTTTCTCTGTTCAGTATAAGAAATGAATAATAATTATTAATATCTTGAATAGAACTGCGTAATCGGTCCAGAAATTATTTTCATTAATATTTCTTCTCTTTTAAGGTCATTTGTATTATCCGCACTGCGAGCTTTTTAGGAAAAAGTGTCATTACGTATGCTCCAGAGACTTCAGAAAATATTTGGCACCTTTCGGAAACATGACAATATGTAGCTATTAGTTAAATTGCCATAGTGTGTACCCACCCATTCGGATTTTCACACATTTCCATACGAAAAAGTTTCGTACATATTTTGGTATGTTTGCTTTGGTTATCTCCCCTTACCCTTTGCCGTCCCTACAATTGATATATTATTTTTTAACAAAAGGAATAAAAATATATTATGTCTGTTGGAACTGTAAGCAATGTTTCGTTCAAGAAACATTCCCAAAATGAACCTACCTGAACTTAACTTTGGCATACCTCAACTACTGCTGCATTGCAACAAATGCTAATGTATGTCAACAGAACATGAAAATGCGTTCATTTGCTAGTATCATATTTTCATCCTGCCAGGATAAAGACAGCACAGTAAGTATATTAATTACACATAAATTAGTGGAAGAGTGTCGATATAGGCTCCCAAGTGTGCAAGACGGTCCTGAAACTTTGATTACTCATTCTGATGTCAATGACATCAGAACACGATATACAAGGCCATTATTTGGATAGTCGGACATAGCACTAAAACAACAACATATGCTATGTCTTACACTGTAGGACTATTCGGCCACATACTTTTTAATCAGGTTACCTGCCTAGTCTATTTTCCTTTACTACGAAACAGTATTGTTTGGATTATTGCCTGTGCAGGTCGACTTAGTGTGTAAAAGTTGTGATAAAAATGTTTCTTTTTGTGTACGCCAGGCTCAGGTAAACAAAATTTCATGCACTTGTCCTAGTCATACATTGTAAGCCATTGACCCTGAGAGTTATGTTTTGGGGGTTGAGGTCTTACTGCCAAAATAAGGGCATTGTGTTGCTTGTTTCAATGTCGATTAACATCGGAATGAAAATTCAAGTTTTCAGGAATATCTCACACTTGGCAGTCCATATTGATGCTTTTCTATGAATCACAGTCTTAATGTTTTAGTCAGACTTTACTTACTCTGATGTCTTTTTTCTGATATATTCAAATTTTCAGTAAAACAAATGGACCTGTTTTCAAGTTCCATTGGCCTACGTTTCAGTTGCATGGAATGTGATGGAAGCGGGGAATACCAGAATCGGTTTAAAGGATGATAAGAATCTTGAATGAAATGAAGCTATCTAAACACTTTCTTCATTATTAATATATTTTTCTTAAGGAATGGAAGCTGATTATGTTCTGTTGTGTTCTGTGTACAGTTGCACAGTAAATCAGCAACATAATTTATTTTTAATTCAAAGTAACTAAGTATAGTCTTAAGAAATATACATTTGCACAGTAAATCTGAGTTGCATAATTCTTTCTTAATTCAAGAAAAGAAAGCATACACAAGAACTAAACATATAAATTAAAAAAAGCCATGAGATTAATTTCATCCTGAATCTGTTTCATGACAGGTCAGATTATTTTCACTTGACATACAAAGAGTGATATGTTGGAAGATAATATTTCTTTATGTTATGACAGTCAGTTGGGGGAAAAAATGTGGACTGTTAAAGTAAAATTGAATTATCAAAATGATTTTCTTTTGAGAAAACCACTAATTCGCTGACTAGATTCTAATTCTTTGCACACTATATTATAATTATTATAATCCAAATTGTGAGCCAGACACTGGTCACTATGATTATTGTTAGCGAACATTAGCTATGTGAATAGTCTTTGTAAAATTTAACACACAGCTACCATATAAAAAAGATTGTATGGAATAATTTCCTATTATACAGTGTATTGTTGTCCAGTAAATGGGTATTTGTCATGTGTAGCTGCGTTTACATCATTCAGAATATTTTGAACCTGTTCTTAATGCAATGACTGGTCACCATGCAGATAGTCTTTTCTCTTGTGGGCACATGACATCCGTGCAAATAGTCTTTACAAAATTTGGTACACACTGACCCAGCAAATAGACACTATGGCTGAATGTTCTCAGACATAATAATTTCATTAAAGAAATTATATCCTAAGATTAACAGCGTTGGCATTACTCCGGTTTTTTGTTTCTTGTTAAGCATTAAGACTTTATTACATAAAAATTGTCATCAGTTCCAAGCCTTATCACTTAAATGATACTTGATGCTACCACTTCTTGCACATATAATAAAGAAAATCCATGATAATTACTCATGCAGTAGCTGTTATCGTTTGTACCAGTTTTAACCTTACTGTTTCTGTGATCTTTAATGCTGGTTTAGTCTTTGCACTAGCCAGGGATGATAGAAAAAATTGGTATCGTGTGTTATATTTGAATTATTTATACAATCGGTTGATAAAGCATTAATATATTATTTTTTATATATTAATTTTTAATGCTCATCCAGACAAATGGACACACCATAAAATTTAAACAGAAAACCCTAGCATGAAATTACCCTGTGCATGACTAGCCCCTTGTTGATATGGCTACAAAGAACAGCTGCAGAGTTTCTGAATTATAATTCAAATAGCGGGATATCAACTTGATTCTATTGCCATCAAAGCAGCCATCTTAAAAATCTTTATTATTGCTTCTTTTACACAAAATATCATGCAGTTGTCCCTCTCATGAACTTACTCCTGACTAATGGCAATGACCACCCAATTTTTATGGCCCGAATGCCTTGGAAATGGTTAGTTTGTGCTAAAAAATACCACACAAGAAAGGTCGCCCTCTGAGATGACCAGCATCCAACATATTAGTGCAAAAATGTAAAATTTACCCCTCACAAGCAGTCACATGTTATTTTAATATGTGTCCAGAACCAGAATTTAATTCGTAGAGTAAGGTAAATTATCTTCTTACCTTTACTATTGTTTGTTTCCTTATGTCAGGTTTTCATTACTGAAAGAAGTATTGGCTAAAGTACATGTACCACTAAGGTTAATACTGTATCATTAATTCCAACATTTGCAGGAAATGGGGTCAACTTGTTTTGATAAGTTTTGGGCTTCACATAGCATATTTTATTTTCCTTTGATGATTACAACCAGAAGTAATTGTCAAGATCATGTCATGGTCAGCATAAGCTAACACAGCAACAAAACTGGGTACCAGACAAATGCTGGAAAAATCACATGACAGTACATGTATCTTTCTTTATAAACAATGCATTTTATCTGCTCTGCAAAAGTTTTGTCTGCATAATTAAATTGCAATATTGTACAATTGGCAACATAGGAATAAATTAATACAAACCTTTAACATGTCATATAAATTGAGAAACTTAGAAGAAAAAGTAAAATCATTTGACTTGACAATGGCGAGAGTTCTTGCCAAAAATGTTATGCTGAGTAGACAAAAATAATATCATAACACTCAGGAAGAATATTCTGCAGCAGTGGGAAAATAGAGTAAATGGAAAGAGAATTATTTTAAATTCCAAGCAATATATGTACCAAGATTTAAATGACATTTTTTAATCATCATGCAATGCACATGCCAGAAATACCCCACATGCATTTCACACTTAAGAATAAGAATTATTATAATATGTAAACTTGAAATAAGTCTTTCCTTAAGACAAGAAGAACATTTTAATAATTAATGCTACTTTTAAATGAAGATTTTAAATGTTTTGAAGTTACATATAGCTTTCATATTACATACAAATGAACATACACATCTCACAGATATAGTCACCCTCTGTAAAGGCCACCCGTCTTATATGACCACTTTTTCATATCAGCATCTGGTTTTCACTAAAAGACTTTTTATGAAGCATAATTGGTCATAAATGAAAATTATGCTGATCTGACCACCAGTATGGCAATCTAATATCCATTATGGACACTTTGGAAATTCATATCTATATGGGGGTTCCAGCAGAAGACAACATATAATGTCATGTTTCTAAGTAAAATGGTGCTGATTTGACATCCAGTATGGCCACCTCATTGTCATCTGGAAGATCTTAACTCTACCCTACTTAAACATAAAGTTATTATGGCATGAAGACATTCTATCGTGTTAAGTTGGTCCTGAATGAAAATGAGGCAAACTGACCCTCAAAACAGCCACCATGGTGGCCATCTTGAAAATATTGTTATCACTACCCCTCACAAATGTATCAATCACTATACCAACATGGGGTTTTCACCAATAGATTTCTTTTGATGCCTAGTTGGTCCTATACGGAAATAGTGACAGATAGTGTGAAAACCTTGATGTCACTACTCACCCCTGAATGGATAATGATATTGACATAGGGTATTCACAAAGATATTTGATGATGTCTGCTTGGTCCTGAACGTAAATTGGTGCCAATCTGACATCCAGATGTCCACTGCAACAGCTAATTTGAAAATCTTGTCAAAGAATATCAGAGATGTCTTCAGCATTCACTAGTTGAAAGGAAGAAATGATATTATCTTCAATTTCTTGAAATGTATTTTTTTTTTACTAGTAGAGCATCAGTCCCTCTGAGGGACTCTGAGTAAAAAAAAAAATGGAAAAAAGTTATTGATACGGCATAGCTTAAATTTTTGAAGAAAAATATCTGATGATAGATATAGAAATATGGTTGCAAAATATCAAAGTCAGACTATGGAAAAAGCAAAAACAACCTGCATTACAATTTTGGGATAAAAAAATTACCAATTATTAGGATTCATTTGTGGCTGAAATTTTTTATGTTCACCAACATACACTGTGTATTACATTTTGAACAATTAAAGATGTGAGCACAAACATATTTTAAAGCAAAGTTCAGTTGAATGATGTTGATTTTCAAGAAGACATAAAACCAGTTTGTATAAACCTAGAATTTTTTAATGCATGTTTTTTTTTCCTTCTTCCCAGGGAATTATTTGAATTAATGAGTACTCCAAAAGGTCAACAAAGAGCTGATGCACCAGAACAAGGGGAGTTAATCCAGCTGCTTATTAAGAAAGACAGGGACATTAAAGAGACTTTGAAGCTTGGTAATGCATTTATAATTTATTATTCATTTGTTAGAGAATAAATCCATTGTTTTATCATCGAAGACTTTTTACAGTTGGTATGTTTTATATTTGAAAATGATTGCTGAATTTTGAGATAAACAACTGTGGTAATCTGCATTTTCTAGTATTGGTCATTTTGGTGGGTTTATTGCCATTTTCAGCAATGAAAGGCTATGCCTGGCTGCCAGTGTATTTGATAGGTGAAGAACCAGAGAAGAACCACTAATCCATGGTAAGATACTGGGAAGTTTCGCACATAACCACTTTGGATGAGTTGAGACACAAACTCATGAGATGAGGTGAGATGCATGAATGATCATGCGCATCTTAGACCATTCAGTCACTCAGGACCCAGAATTATTGTGGAATGCTGAACAGACACTTACCAACATCACTTTTTATGTGCATGATTTGAACATGTAAAAAAATCTTACTCGAACCTTTATAATTTGAAACTTTGTTATATTTGTGACATAATTTTCAAGTATTTTAATATTATATTTAAATATTACAAGTAGGAGGTGGGGGCCGAGTGGTCTAAAGCGCTCTCCGCTACGGATCACTGCCATCTCACATCAGTCTGCGTGGGGTTGAGTCTCGGATTCAGCCAATGTGGGTATGTGAGAAAGCTTACCAGTAGCTTCTCGTGGGTCGGTGGTTCTTTAAGGGGTTTTCCCGGGTTCGTCCTCCACCATTAATACTGGCCGCTATCATGTGCTGAAAAATGGCGTTAAACCCTAAAACAACAACAACAACAACAAATAGGAGGGATGAAAATATGATGTTATCCTTGTTTAAAATGATGTACATATTATCCAGACATGTGTTTCAATCAATTTCTGATTAGCAGCTGCACTAATGTCTTGGCTTTCCAAGGTGAGAGAGAGGGAGATTTGGATTTTTAATGTAGTTTTATCAATTTTCCAGTCATATTGCTATGATGTCTGTAGTGTGGCAGTTTATAGTGATGTCTAGTACTGGGGCATCATGCCACAGACATGTAGCATGATGTCCCACCCAGTCATGTTATCCTGACACCAGGCCAACCAGTCCTAACGCCAAACTCTTAATGCTGAGCGCCTAGCGAGGCAGATGCTTGTATGATTTTTATAAGTTGTTGGTATGGCTTGGCTGGGGTTTGAACGTGCAACCTTCTGCATCCGAGGCAGACTCTTTAACCACTTATGCCAATGGAGCAGTCCTTTTTCTAAGGCAGATTCTTTCACAGGATGACAAATAATGAAAAATGAGGGAATCTGCTTTCCAAGGCAGATTTCCTCGTTTTTCTTTATTTGTCATCATGAGCACAAGTTTATTATCAAAAACTCCTAACCTACTTCAAGGATTGTTATAGAACTTAACACACAATCCATCCTAAGGTCTAGTTGGTGTGAAATAAAAAATAGTATCAATCAGATCTTCAGTGTGTTGTCTAGTTTGTTCATATGGTGCCAATGATGTCCATATTGCAGCCATGTTGAGTTACTCCTACTGGGAAAGTCATATCGACATAGGGTTTTCACCAGAAGACGTCGTAAATGAAAATGGTACAGATTTTACATCAAATATGGCGGTCTTACTGGCTATCTTAAAAATCGTGCTTAAGGATATCAGAGATGTCTTGAAGCCTTATCATTTGAAAAGAAGGAATAATCTAAGTTTTGATTCTTGACATTTCTATTATGTCCAGTATGACTGTCATAATGGACACACTGAAGATCTTGTTATCACTACTCCTTGTGAATTACCAGGGGTAGAAAAATCCATTGCCTGAGAGAACTAGAAATTAATGCCAGGCAACCTCTTTTATCAATGTTAAAGCTCCATCAAGAAACACCAAAACATTATAGAAATTTTAATTTTAAAGTTAGAATAGAATTTAAATTTTTTTCCAGGGGAATTGTTTGATCCTTATATTGTCCATGGGCAAACCAGAACCAGGTTGCAAGGATTATCTCTGTATAATTGCATACTTGAATGTTGGGTAATTGCAGTTGTAGTATGCCACACTAATCCATGTGTGTCTACTACTCAATATCTGACTAAATAATCATTGTCCATACTACAATCCCTTTGAGTAAATCCTTTAATGAAACAAGACTTGCAACTGTTTGTCTGTTGTCAACAACACAACATGATATGGTAGTGGTTCTTTCCTTTTTGGCGACTGCTCTGGTGGCCTAGTTTTTAGATTCACCTTTGATGTGGGAGGTCGCAGGTTTGAACCTGGCATCATCATACCAAAGACTTAGAAAAATGGTACTAACAGCTGTCTCGCTGTGCACTCAGCATTAAGAGGTTAGTGTTAGGACTAGTTGGCCTGGTGTCAGGATAATGTGAATGGGTGAGGCATGATGCTACATGTCTGTGGTATGATGCTCCAGTGCTAGACACTACCGTAAACTGCCACACTGCAGACATCATAGTGATCTGACCCAAAAATTGTCAAAGCTACTTTAAAAAAAATCCAAATCCAAATCTTTCATCTTTGGCTTGACACAGTACATGCCTATAATCTAACAGAAATGGACACACACTATAGAGCATGTAATAGTTGCCTCTGTTTTCTTATGTTAGCTAAGTGAATATGGCAAGTTAAAATAATTAAAATAAATCCCACATGGAAGTGTACAATTCTCTGACTATTTAAACACAAGATTTTTTCAGATTAACAATGACATAAACCCTAATGACGTAAACTCAGATAAACTTAAAAATATGGATATGTTTTTTGCTTGGAATGGCCAACTACTGAAATCTGACAGACAACAAGATACCATGAAAAAAAAAGAAGTTGTTCTCTATCTTATATTTGCTGATCTGAAATAGATTAAATATGCGTTTAAACTTGTATTACACTTTTTCTATCAGCATTACTGATGTTGAGTTACAAGTACAGTATGTAATTAGTGCTAACTACATGTATATATATGACAAAATAATAATTTTGATTACAGCAGTCTTTTAAGCAATTGCTTTAATTTAGTAGGTATCCAGAAAAAATGTACTGAGCAATCAGATTTTCAAAGATGTTTGCCGACAGATGACCAAGACAGATGACCATGACAGATGACCATGAGTTTCAAAATTTTCTACCTCTTAATGAATGAATGGTCATATTGATGTGGGGTGTTATGCCAATGATTTCTTATCATAATTGGTCCTAAATGAAAGTGATTCTGATTTGACATCCAATATAGCTGCCCCTTTAACCTTCTGGAAAATCTTGTTATTACGCATGGATATCACTCATGGTTCCATCAGTCAGTGGTTGAAATGAAGAAATGGTCTTATTTTGGATTTTTTAAAATGCTTTTCTGCCAGTCGAGTGTAGATTCCTTCTTAGGACTCATGTTGTATTTTTATTTGCTAAAACGTTTGATTGTTCAAGTCTTTATTTTACTAAAGACAGATTTTAAAGTGAATCTGAAAGTGTGATATAAACCACCTGTGTTCATTTCATCATGAATATAAACATACAGTTTTTCCCACCCATTTAGTTTGTGGATCATAAATTAAAATGGTATCATATGAATCATTAGTAGTATAGTTATTTTATCATTACTGTACAATTCATGTTACACAAACTTAATACAACTTTTATAATTATTAAATAATTTCTGTTTATTCTAACTTTTATAATTGTTAAATCATTCATGAACATTCTGTGTTGCACAGAGATCATCAAACTTTTATACATTTTAAATCATTCCTGTACAGCCCATGTTACACAGAGTTAATATAACTTATATACATTTTAAATCATTCCTGTACAGCCCATGTTACACAGAGTTAATATAATTTTTATGGTTCTTAAATAATTTCTTTGCAGCCCATATCATTCATTTAATCTGATTTGTATCATCATTAAATATTTCTGTTCAGTTCATGTTACACAAAGTTAATCTTTATTAAATCATTTCTGTACAGTCTCCGTTACATAGAGTTATTCAGATTTTTATAGTTATTAAATCATTCCTGTACAGTCCATGTTACAGAGTTAATTTAACCCTTGTATAAGAAATAACCTTGTCTTGCAGCTTCAGAGCAGGGAAAGGTCCAGGTAGTCATAGATGAATTGAAGGCAGAGGTAGATAAAAGAGATATGGATATCAAGATACTTCAGAAAAATCTAAAAGAAGCCGAAAATATCTTGGTAAATGACAACAAAAAATTATTTTAGCATTAGTCCAATTGCTTTTCCTCGTTTATAATTAAAAATGATGCAGTGATCACTAAGTCATTGATTCTTGCATATAATCAGACCCTCTAACTTAAAATTAGTGGATTTTCTTTATCACTGGCCTTTTTAGGCCTATTGATCATAGATTAGAAGAGCTTATAGGGTGGTCTGTTGTCCATGGTCAGTTATTTGTTGTCTGGCTGTCCATTAACCCTTTACCTCATAGAGCATAGTGACAAAGTGCAGTACGCTATAAATAGAACACCTGTTACCTAGCTGACCGCATATGCATAGGCCTGCCTGTGAATCGTTAAGCAATGTAGTGATGTTACGTTTAACAGCAGTTTTAACCATGTTTCATTTTTGGTACACATCTATTATATGTGGAAAAATTAAAGAGTAAAGTCCGATTGTTATAGCTGTGTAATTATTTTTCACAGAAGAATATTTTATGCGCTTTAAAATCGAGAGAGAACTTATTCACCGTCATGTCAGTGAGGCCGTGTGACCGACCGTAGCTGCCATTTCCCATACTCAAAATTTACGTTTTTCGTCTGCGTCTACATCACTAAGTCATCTGAATTTTATATAATCAGTACTCAGATTCAGCCAATGTAGGTATGTGAGAAAGCATGCCAGTAGCTTCTCGTGGGTCGGTGGTTCTTTCTGGGGTTTTCCCGGGTTCTTCCTCCACCATTAATACTGGCCGCCATATATTGCCTATCGTGTGCTGAAAAATGGCGTTAAACCCCACAACAACAACAACAACAACAATATAATCAGTAAAAACTAATTGCTACCTACATAAATATCAGAGCCTTTACCTAAGTTATTGAATCTTTCGTGCTTGTGAAAACTTCGTAAGTACTGAATGAAATCCTGCCTGTGAACTGTTAAGCAATGTAGTGTATGTTACATTAAACAGCAATTTTAACCATTTTACATTTTTGGTACACATATATTATATGTGGAAAAATTTAAGAGTAAAGTCCAATTGTTATAGCTGTGTAATTATTTTTCACGGAAGAATTTGTTATGTGCTTCAAAATCGAGAGAGAACTCATTCACCGTCATGTCAGTGAGGCCGCGTGACCAACCGTAGCTGCCATTTCCGATACTTGAAATTTACAAGGTTTTCGTGTGCGTCTATATCACTAAGTCATCTGAATTTGATAATTTATAAAAAATAATTCCTGCCTACATCAATATCAGAGACTTTACCTAATTTATTGAATCTTTCGTGGTTGTTATTCTAATCGTGAAAACTTCGTACGTACTGAATGAAATCCGCGGCTGCCATTTTGTAGAGTGGAGATTATGACCCAGTTACTTTAAATAGCAGATATCGACCAGTGCACGAATAGCGACCACCTGATCTGACATAATTGTCATTCACAGAAATGAATGTAGTATCTAATGGGGGGTGGGGTTCCCCGAAGGTGGCGCTACAAAAACTAGCTCAAAATGGCTGATGTTTACAGCAGGCGTCAAAAGGCGCTTCCATGCGAATGGAGTAGAGGCGTCAAAAGATGCTTGCATGAGGTAAAGGGTTAACACAAGTTTGTTACTCCTCCTAAACTACTTGGAAGATTGCCATGAAACTGTACATACAGATTCATCCGAAGGTCACAGTTGAAAATGCTGTCAATTAAGCAATTAGTTTTGCCACCATAGTGGACACCATGAAAATCTGTTTAATTCTACTTCTCCTGAATTGGATGGTCTTTGCCACAAAGGGTTTTCACTACAGGAATTCTTATGGTCTCTGGTTGGTCCTGAAGGAAAGGGGTGATGATCTAACATTCAGTATAACTTAAATAGATGTCATCTTGAAAGTCATCTTTTCCTTCAGAATAGAAGTCATATCGAAATAGGGTCCTCAACAGAAGATTTCTTGTGATGTCAGTGTAGTCCTAAATGAAAATGGTGCCAGTTTTACTATTCTTTGCAGCCATCTTCATATTATTATAGCTTCTCCTAAAAAGCCATATTAATATGGGGGTTTTGGGCTGGAAGACTAGTTGGTTTTAAATGAAAATGGTGTTAAGCTGACCTCCAGTATTCAGTATGAAAATTTTGGATAACTGTATTTTGGACTTGGAACTTGTCGACAAATTAATTTTCTACCTGAACTGAATCATCAACTCTTTTTTAATTCTGAAAGAAAACACTTTCAGCATTGGATTTATTTTGGATTACCACTCAGGTTTATTCAGAACTTGAATCATTAGGACTTGAGTTAGTTATTCTTGGATTATCTGGGATTTAATTCGTAATACAGTAAGTTCCATTTTTAACACTGTTAACACTGTCACTTTTTATTCTATGGAAATCAATTATCTGTTGAATTTTACAAAGCTTGTTGCTTCGCATTTTTTCAGTTACTTATTTTAAGACCATAGATTTGTAATAGTGGTGCTGATCTGACATTTGATATGGCTGCTGTGGCAACCAGTTTGGAAATCTTGATATTGCTTCTGGTCCCAAACAAGTCATGTTGATGTGTAGCTTTTACAAGAAGACTTCTTGTGGTTTGACAAAAAGGCTTATTGTAGTGTGTTTGTCCTCTGTTAAAACGATGCCAGTATGGCCACCATGCTGGTCATCTAGAAATTTTGTTATCAATACTCCTTCAGAATGGATAGCCTTATCAGCATGTGGTTTTCAACAGGAGGCTTCTTATGCTATTTAGTTGGTCCTAAATGCTGATTTGATGCCAGTGTTACAACCAGTATTATAGCTACTACAATGGCCATCTTCAAAATCATATTATCACCAACCAAACCTGAATGGATGATGATCTTTTTTATCAAATTCTTCCTTTGATTTCTGTTTGTTCCTTAATAAATATGGTGATGATCTTACTTTGTCTTACTTTGCTATATCAAATAATATTATTGCTCAAGAATATCAGAGATTGTTTTGGCACTTGCTAGTTAAAAAAGAAGAAATGAGCTAAGATTTTTAGAGATTCTTTTGGGCCAAGAGAACTTTGTTTAAAAAAGCATCAGGGATATCAGGGCTAAACATATTTTTCACTCACTTGTCCAAGATAAAGCTTAAGAAAAGTGACTTGTCCTGACCATTTCTGGCTAGTTGCAATATTGTCTCACATCTAAATAGTACATTTAATTTCTACGTTCTTGAGATCACTCCAAAACACCATCTCTACCTTGTTATTGGGAAATTTTATTTAAAAAAAAGATTTCAAAACGAAATCAATGTAATTAGTGTTTATAAGAACAAGAACAGGTTTTGTTAATCTAGATTCATCACTTACTACTGTACAGTTCAAGTTCAGTTGCCAGAATCACCAGAGACCCAACTAAACACCAACTGAAATGGACTGGTCATTGGCTATGTATTACACAAAATGTGTTTGGTTTCAAATATTTTTTTTAGAAATATGAATTCTTGTCATGTGTTTGTCATATTAGTATCCTTGCCTCCTTTAATAATCTGTATGATGGTGATTAGAGCTTTAATATAATGTGTAGGGCATGTGTAATACAAATGTTAGTCCGCATGCCTCCTTCATCAATCTATACAACGTCAATCAGGGTTATAATATCACAGCTAGGATGGGTAATCATATTAAGAGCCTTTGATCTACTATGAAATACAGTGTGTATCAAACTTTTGAAGATGTAAGCATCATTTGTAAGCTTTGCCCAGTAAATGGCTATATACAGGTTATACAAATTAGTACATGCATGGCTATATACAGGTTATTCAAATTAGTACAGGCATGGCTATATACAGGTTATACAAATTAGTACAGGCATGACTTTAAGCAGGTTATTACAAATTAGTACAGGCATGGCTATATACAAGTTGTACAAATTAGTATAGGCATGGCTATATAAAAGTTGTACAAATTAGTACAGGCATGGCTCTGTACAAATTGTTACAGGCATGTCTATACAGATTGTACAAATTATTACAGGCATGGCTATATACAGGTTATAGAGATTAATTCAGGAAGTGCTATATACAGGTTATTCAAATTATTTCAGGCAGTGCAATATATACAGGTTATACAAATTAGTTGTTGTAGGGTTTAACGCCATTTTTCAGCACGCGATAGGCTATACATGGCGGCCAGTATTAATGGTGGAGGAAGAAACCGAGAAATCCCCGGAAAGAACCACCGACCCTCGAGAAGCTACTGGCAAGCTTTCTCACATATCCACATTGGCCGAATCCGAGACTCGAACCCACGCAGACAGAGGTGAGATGGCAGTGATCAGTAACGGTGAGCGCTTTAGACCACTCGGCCACTCGGGGCTCCATACAAATTAGTACAGGCATGGCTATATACAAGTTGTACAAATTAGTACTGGCATGGCTATATACAAGTTGTACAAATTAGTTCAGGCATGGCTGTATACAGGTTATACAAATTAGTTCAGGCATGGCTCTATACAGATTGTACAAATTATTACAGGCATGGCTCTATACAGATTGTACAAATTGTTACAGGCATGGCTTTATACAGGTTATCCAGATTAGTTCAGGCATGGCTTTATACAGGTTATACAAATTAGTACAGGCATGGCTATATACAAGTTATGCAAATTAGTTCAGGCATGGCTATATACAGGTTGTACAAATTAGTACAGGCATGGCTTTATACAGGTTATACAAATTAGTACAGGCATGGCTATGTACAAGTTATATAAATTAGTACAGGCATGGCTATATACAGGTTATACAAATTAGTACAGGCATGGCTTTATACAGGTTGTACAAATTAGTACAGGCATGGCTTTATACAGGTTACAAAAACTGATACAGACAGATTATACCAGCCACAACTGCATTGAAATTATATTCATTGTGATATGTTTGATACAGCCTAATCTCTTAATAAAATAAATACATAGGATTTTTGATATCCCATTATTATTATTATTATAATATCAAATGTAGATCATTCTTTTTGTTTTCAATTGTATTCTTCACTACATTTTTATTATCTTTAAAATCAAGAGAAGGTGAAGAATTGTGACATGAAAAATGACTAGATCTGCACATTCAGATATGCTTTAGCACTACTGATAAACAGCTTAAATAACTTGCCTTGTTAATATCCAATGCAGAATCTGTAATTTTGCATATATATATATATATATATATATATATATATATATATATATGTATTGGCCAAATAACTATACTTTTTGAGAATGTCTGACAAAACACACATCATATAATTGATCAATTGAAGAGTATATTTTTTAATTGATGAATATGATATGCTGCACAACTCTACTTACAAATTCCGTTGAACTGTAAATATCCAGCAGATCTTAAATTGCACAGTTTTTAATATAAATAAATTCATTTAGTAGCCCTTAAATGTGCAGCATCAAAATAAATGTATCCCATATATTTTCAGTGTAAAATGAAGTTCTATAAAGCATAGCTTATTCCAAAACACAATTGGAAAACGACAATTTATGGAAAGATATAGTGTTCTCTCTCTCTCTCTCTCTGTTGTTACGGCTATACAGATATTAATGGTAAATCAACCCCATTCTTGTTTTAATATTTATATTTAGTAGAGTGGTAATGGTATGTGTAACTATTAACAGAACTTTGGTCACAGATACTTTAAGAGAAATAGATACACGCAAGACAAGCTTATCAAATAGGCAATTGTTTATTCCCACATCGGCTGTATTAAATCACATAGAGAATTAACTAATGCATGCTCAGGAATACTGGTGTGTCCTGGATAGACTACTATATAATCTGAGCTGTTACAATGATTTGTGTTGATGGAAATTTTTAGCACTGGCCAAATACAAAATAGTAGCTAAATACTGACAAAAAAGATTTTTGTAAAAAAAAAAAAACGAATAAAAAATAAAAAAGTTTAATAAAAGAAAGCATAAGTTTTTAAGGTCATGAATACTGGAAATTAAACATTTCTTTTGTCATTAGAAATTTTTAAATTAGATTGTGACAAAATATACCCAGAATTGCATAATGAATGGCACAGTAATGAAGAAGTGCTGTATCTGGTCAGGTGGTATTAATATTCATTTCTTAAACAACTAAGCAGAGCAAGGTCCAAAATATGACATGTATACATGGACTAAGATAAACATGCCTACTTGCTACACCTTCACTAAATGTATCTGGGGAAAACCTGACTGGGAAATGTGTGCATCTAGTAAATGTAGCTGGAGAAAACTTAAGTGGGTAAATCTAGCTGGGGACAGCATTACTGGGAAACATGTATTAGGAAATGCAACTGAGGACAATTTGATTGGGAAATGTGTGCTCGTAAATGTAACTGGGGGACACCCTGACTCAGAAACATGTAGACTAGGCAAGAAAGGTGTGGACACCCTGACTGGGAAACATGTAGACTAAGCAAGAAAGGTGGGGACACCCTGACTGGGAAACGTGGACTAGTGAAGAAAGTAGTGTTTCTTTCAGTAGCTTTAACACTGTCTTGTTGGGCAGAACAATGTTGTGTGAGCAAATCAGCAAGATTGATTGACAGGTTGTGCCAGCATAATGCTTGAGTACCCGGTAGTCATGGAAAATTGAAGTACAGTACATCACAATAGAAGTGGAGTTGTGGCTCATTTTTGTTTTGGCAGCATTACCAGATAAGGAGATACACTCTATGGTTCATGCAACTTTGAGAAATCTTTTAATTTGATGAATTGTCTTGAAAACACTTTGAATTTTGCACAAATTGGCTTTATCCTTGAAAAACCCTTTCATTTGTTTGAAAATTTCACTGAATTTTCTCCAAACTTTTATTTTTTTTAAATGAATTTGAAAACATTAAAATTGAATAAAATATGTAACTTCTGAAGTTCAGTATTTTTGTTATTTACATATTTTCCAAAAATAATGAATAATAAATAAGGGTCAAGCTAGACTTGAATTTTAATGAGAAGTGACTCCATTTGTACATAACAGGGAGAGGTGGATGCTAAGCAAGAAATGCAATATATATATATGTGTGTGTGTGTGTGTGTGTGTGTGTGTGTGTTCTCCTATTTGAATTATGCCCTCTATTTCTCAGTATTCATATATGCATTTAACATTTGATTTAAGCAGTACTTTATTTTCAAGTAGAAAATATTTGAGTTATTTTGGCCATACGACTCTAAAAGAGAATAACAGAAACTACATTGTAACAAATTTCAACTGAGTAACGAGATTACATTATTGTAATTGCAAGTTAGAAAAGTGCTTAATCAACTACCCTTAAAGGAGACCAGAAACCAATGGAAATATTGGATAATAATAAAGGTACTATAGCAGTAAACCTTATTCTGAAGTATCATCTGCGACCGAAATGCCAATATTAAAATATTGGCCTATCTTCTAGGAGCTGAATTTCCGTGACCTCGTATGCAAAATTTCCGCGCCTATTCGGTTACTTTCGGGATGTGACGTCATAGTAGCGACTCCAGCAGCCCAAGTGGGAGTTGCCAGAGTAAAAGACAATACCGTTTTGCGTTGCTTACGGGTGTAATAAAACATTAAGAAAAGCCAGTGGACAACACTTTTTTTTCTTTTCCGAAAGCTAAAGGCATACTGAAAGAATGGATACATTATTACAGACGAGTCGATTTCAAAGCAACACCATACAGCCCTATGTGCCCGTTACATTCCTCAAAGAACTGTTACGACAGGGATGCTGAAAAAATGGCAGCTCAAGGATACGCAAATGCTAGGCTTAGACAAAAAGTTGGCTCTGTTCCAGACATAACGTTGAATATTTTAAATCCTGGGAAAAGTGTTGAACGTGCGAGTTACGAAAATAGGCAGAAGGCCGAGTAAGTGACCACAAAATGCAACAATCAATTCACAGATCTTTTATCTACACCAGCAGTGCTAAAAATAAATCGGATAGCCCGACACCCTGGGTCCCTCTGGTTTTAGTTCTGGCCCATCCTGTATTCAAAATGAGGTGCCCGTCAGGCTTGTCGAAACAAAAATTGTTTGCCTGAGGAAACTTTGATCGCGCTGGTGAAATTAGTAAATGTATTTTCAAGATGTTGACATGCATGCCTTAACACGGCACAATCTAAATCAAATCAATACTGTCCAAGATGAAATTTAGATTTGATTTTAATCAAATGGAGGCTTTGCCAAAAATAATATTCTAAACCTGTCGTGTTTCGAGAAAACACAATTTTCAGTAATCTTATAAAAATTACAAATTTTAAAAAAAAATCATTGTATACATGTAGTATGTATAAACGGTAATCTGTAATGATTGGAACTGATATAAAATTATTCCTTGGGCAGTTTAAATAACAGCGATTAAAAGAAAAGAGGTCAAAGTTTCACATTAAATGGCTGACAATAGAAACTGGGGGGGGGGGGGACTATTGATCCAACCCCTTGCCCCAGTGTGCGAGCGCCCATAGGACGCACCTTTTCTCCATGTGATACGCCTTATTATTCCCCCAGGACAAGCCCATTTTGCATATTCTGGTCAGCTCTGGCTAAATTGCAAAATAGCTAAAGTTTTGATTTAAGTACGCAAACAATAAAGCCGATGTGACCGTTCCGGTGGCCTAGTGGTTAGAGCGTCCGCCTCGGATGCGGGAGGTCGTGGGTTCGATCCCCGGCCGAGTCATACGAAAGACTTTTAAAATGGTACTAACAGCTGCCTCGCATGGCGTTCAACATTAAGAGGTTAGTGTTAGGACTGGTCGGCCTGGTGTCAGGATAATGTGACTGGGTGGGACATCATGCTACATGTCTGCGGCATGATGCCCCAGTGCTAGACATCACTATAAACTGCCACATTGCAGACATCGTAGCGATATGACTGAAAAATTGTTAAAGCTACGTTAAAAATCAAAATCACATCACATCACAATAAAGCCGATGTGACTGATGAACATATTCCATCCTTGCATTGATCTTGTGAAAAGGACTGCCCTTCGGACATACTTCAAAGAAACCCTGTTCGACAGTGTGTGTGTGTGTGTGTGTGTGTGTGTGTGTGTAAGCACCAGCAATTGATTGCCAAAATAAACGATGCCTATTTTGTTGTTACTTACGATGCCATGGACTTCAGGTTTAAGTCTTAATGCATGTAACACTGTTTGCTGAACAAAATATTTATTCAGCATTAGTTCTTTAGGGCCACATATACTGCATGGTATATTTTGTTTTATTCCTTTTAATTTAATTATGATAATTAAACTTTACATATACGGTCGAGGAATGTCAGGTGTTAACTGGCCGAGTTTCTTTGGCGGAAATGGAGATGCGATTTTTGTTTGCAGAGAAAATTTCACAGTGATCATTCATTTAAGCTAATTGGTGACAATTGTATTCTTTTAATTTTGTTATACTATAGTACTGTTGTAGTTGTTTAAAAACATCTGAAATTTACTTGAATAATGTTTAATTTTCACGTTCTATTTACTGAAGAAGAAAAAAAATAAGAAAAAAAAATGTTGTGTGATATTAATTATTTCGTCCAGTGCCGGATTTAGACGTGTGTGCGTGTGATTTGAATTTTTAACGTAGCTTTAAAAAATTTTCAGTCATATCACTACGATGTCTGAAGTGTGGCAGCTTAGACTGTGGATTGCATACGTTATATCTATTTATAAACGGTTTGGGGTTGGTTTTTTCTTCTTCTGACAAATGAAAATTGACAGACATAATGTAATTATCGGGACTTCGCTGCGAAAAATTTAGAGATATTACGAGATCGAGATGTAGATGAGGAAATACCCCCAAAATCGGGAGGTTTTTCTCCCGGCTTGAGAGTTGACAGGTATGAACTGTCCGGGCTTGTGGAATTTCAGTCAGGGCTTGAGTTTATTTAAGTCACCTGCCCGGGGCCTGTGCCTAAAAAATTCTTTTAACACTGACCAGTACAGTACATAAACTATTATATCAGACTGCAGATTCAAGTTTTGAATGTGCAACCCAAATGTGGTCTCCTTCCGTCTGCCTCGCTCGCCAATGTTTATGTTTGTATTCGTGGACTGGCTAGTATTGCGTCACGGTACCACGTGATCTGTCGTCTCATTAAAACTCGGAAAAACTCGGCAATTTACGGAATCGTGGTATCTTCCATGCAATAAAATCACTACCCGCTTACGATATTTAATTTATAAACATGTCAGTCGAATTAAAATCTGTAGAGAATTACACACGTAGAAGGAAAATTTTGATTTCTAGTCTCCTTTAATTAATTTTTTTTGCTGTTGTTGTTATACTTTCTAAAAGTTCACAATAATGGTACTTTCAAAGATTTCTAAACATCTTTGAAACAACCCCTGTACCATATACATGAGGGCAAATGCACACATCTTCAGATCATACTGTTCGTCCTAATTTATTTGTTGCAAATAAAACATTACTGTAACTATTCATACATAACATACTAAAATGCATGAAATTATAGACAATGGCTCCTTTATAGTTGGTATATGAACTGAACCTCTCTTTCCAACTGAATCAACACAGATGTAAGTGCATCTGTTTTTAGAAGGAGGGGTTTTCATAATGTAACCACACACTTTATATAGCTTCATTACAATTGTCCATTGATAGGAATGCAGATTTATTGTTTATTTCTTTGTCTACATACTCGTAGTAATTTTAGGCATTGGTTAAATAATATATGCTTCACTGATTCTTTTCGTATTTTCAGAAAACAAATTTGAACTTACAACGCTTCTCACACAATCCACAACATAACATTGTCCCATACATTTCTGACCTACATAATTGTATTTTAAAGTTAAATCACAAATAAAATAGTACCTGGGCTTTGCTTTCTATGAATTGTATATTTTTCTGAATATATTTGCTCGATGATTTACGAAAACAGACAATCAAATAAGCAATGTCAGCCATTATTTCCAGGTTAGGCATGGTTTTCTTACAGTACAAACTAATTTTATGATGAAAGAATATACAAGAGGCAGTAAAAATACCCAGATCACTGATTCAGTTCTTAAAACACAAATTGCTATTTACACACCATTGTTAAAATTCCAAAATACAAGTTTGTATGTGTTTACCGTCAAAGGATAACATGCAGAAATCGGGCAGTGATAGTTGCTTTATAGCTTACTTGGGAAAGGGTTAATGGTCAATCAGCTATCACAACACATGCCTGTGAATGTGCAAGAGTTGATATCAAAACTAGGCCTAGCTACTGAGGGCTTGATGAATACATTTTGCTACAACACGATACTAGATTTAACCTGGATAAGGAGAGGGGGGCATCTCAGAAAGTTTAATCAATGTACCTCTAAAAAAATATCACAGGGCAAAGTCATTTTTGCTTTTCTAACAGATGGAGGTGAAGTTTACATTTTTTAGGCGACTTAGCCACCCTTTTCGCCTGGTAGCATGACCCCAGATAAATAATACAGCATTAGGAGATAGTGGAATGGTTTCCAGTCTTGTCTTGACTGCATTATAGACATTGGAATGGTTTCTAGTCCTGTCTTGACTGCATTAGTAGATATTGGAATGGTTTCCAGTCTTGTCTTGACAGCATTTGGAGATAATGGAATGGTTTCCAGCCTTGTCTTGACTGCATTAGTAGACATTGGAATGGTTTCTAGTCTTGTCTTGGTTTCCAGTCTTGTCTCGACTGTTATAGTAGACATTGGAATGGTTTCTAGTCTTGTCTTGGTTTCCAGTCTTGTCTCGACTGTTATAGTAGACATTGGAATGGTTTCTAGTCATGTCTTGGCAGCATTAGGAGATAGTGGAATGGTTTCTAGTCTTATCTTTGACAGCATTTGGAGATAGTGAAATAAAGGTATCACAATCTGGTGGCATCAGTGTCCTGGTTATCATCATAACAATGTTACCTGTGTCATCAGATATTTACGGTCATGTATTATTGATTGTAGCTCATTTCCTAGATAACGTAGGCTATTTAACAAGAATAATGACTTCCTCCAAATTTTACAAAAGGAACATAGAGAATTAGTATAAAATGGCCTATAACAGGCAAAGTGGGAAGTCTTAATGCAAACTTTTTCATATTACAATGCCTTTTATTGACTACTAAACTCGATCCAAATTTTTTTTTCCTGGTAGCCCAACTGCTGCATGATTTGAAGATTGTTGGACCGTACTGTTCAACTTTTAATATATACATTTTTGTTTTTAAGTCCACAGCATTATTCCAGGCCAAAGAGAAACTGACAGCCATTGAACAAGCCAACAACAAGAAGATCTCATCAGAAGAACTGATCAAATATGCACACAGAATCAGCGCCAGCAATGCTGTTGCTGCACCACCGACATGGGCACCTGGTGAGTTATTCACTTTAAATAAAAAATGCCATAAGTGTTTGATTAGACTATTTCAGATATTGTCAGATATATTCCATTTAGACTCCAGAATATAGCAAGTGCAACATAACTACCGTCTTTACCATAATTAATGTCCAAAACTTAGGGTTGGGGTGGTGCAAGATTGACCCCTATTTTGTTTCTGGAGGCTATTTTCATTTACAATTTTGTTTATAACAGATGACAAAACAAAAATCTTTGTAATCACTCTCTTTCTTGAATCTAAAAGTGTAACAGCTTTCAGTGATAAATACAAAATGTCATTAACCTAGACGGACAAACAGTATATTGATTCTAATGATTGGAATGTTTTTTAAAATTCTTAATGTCAGGTGTATGTCATTGTACATGTAAAATTCATCATCAGCTAAACAGAATTTGTTCTCTTGGAATTAATAATGATGTCAGTTGGATGGTGAAACTGATCCATTCATTGTGTACATTTTTTTGTGTATATTTCTATAACATTTCTCACGATTAAAATACAACACAGAGGGACCATCCATCCTAAACAGAAGAGCCATGGCACAGCTCGCGTAGAATGGATTAACTGTTTTCCGTGTTGAATTAAAGGATATTAGGAATTAGAATTTATACAAACTAGCTTTATCAATTTATCTTTTCATTTTTTCAGACAGTGTGCTTTATCTACAGTGAAATTAAAATTATAAATTCAAAATGAATGCTATTACCACAAACTACAAATTTATATATCCATCCACACATCCATATGTACTTACATCAACAGATCTATCTGTCCATTCATCTTTATATCCATTCATACATCTATCCAGATATCTGTATTCCCATCTATGCATCCATCTATATATCTATCTATCCAGACATCTTTACATCCATCTGTTCAGACATTTGTACATTCATCCGCACATCCGTATGTACATACATCTATAGATCTGTCCATACATCTTTACATCCATTCATGCATCTGTCCAGATATCTATCCCCATCTATGCATACATCCATCTGTTTTGATATCAGTACAGCAATCCATATATTCATCTGTACACGACTTAGCTAAATTTTCAGGCCAATACAACAGTCTTTCTATTATTTGCAGTTACAGATTTTAGGGACTTTTATAATTTTCATACACTTATAAATGTTTTGACTTTTTGGTCTACTTGTCTGCATTGGAGGTATACTTGTTTTACTGGTAAAATCTAGTTGAATTTTCACTGGTATTAAATCACACTGACTCCCTGTTTTTATGTCTATTGCAGAAAACTCAAAGATGGAATTACAGAGTGAATTTATTATTTTGTAATGACATAACATCTTCCATTTTTGTATTTTATTTCCAGCATTTTAGTAAACTATGCAGTTTATATGAATTTCTTATATTCAAATGTAGCATAACTATACCAGGCAAATGCAACAAGAAACCAGTGATGTAAAGCAACCAGGACCGTTCCCGAGCTCTCCTTCCCACTAATGACAGCCAACCATTCAGTTGTAAGGGACCTTTATGGACCCACAGATTGAGGCCAAACTATCAGGGTTCCTTGAACCCATAAAAGCCTGGGAGAGGTGGCACCATTCCCTTCCCCAGGAACAACTAGCAGGCTGCAGTGCTGTCAGAAAAAAAGTGGCACATGCACAATTGTGCGTACGCCACTATAATTAAACTCGACAACAACATGTAGCATTTAATAATAAAATGTAGGGTCCATTCTTGCATGTGCATTGAAGATAAGAATTCACAGATGTCATAAGTCCCCACTTTGGACATAACAGCATGTATTGTCGGAATAAAACATCTGGTCATAAACAAGATTTCAATATGGCAAATTCATATAGACCTTCATTCACTACCTCTTTGGTTATTTTTCACTCTTTATTGTCTGTATTGATTAAAAAATTAGTGTAAAAAAAGTTTTAAAGTAACAAATTTAGTATGCCAGTTATTTTTAATAAGTTCAGTGTAATAACTAATTTTAAATTTGATGTCTATGTCACTCCAGGTGATCCAAGAAGGCCCTACCCTACAGACTTTGAGATGCGGAGTGGATGTTTGGCCAAAATGAGTGACATTCCAGCTAGCACTCAGACCTCTCAAACACAGGGAACATATACAGACTCAACTTCAACAAGACAGTCTTCAGTACAAATGTCAGGTAAGTACAGTAATGTGGGAATATTGCAAATTTTCCTATCCACTATATGGCCGTATCTGGAATATTACCCAGGATGAGACAAAATTATCAGGAGTCAATAAATTTACACTCCTTGATTTCATTAATCAGAGTTTGACACTTTGTAATTGTGTACAAGCCAAATAATTTGGGAAAAAATGAAATACTGGAAGGGAGGGGTGTTGGCTTATGTGCTGGACAAGGTCTAAACATGAAATTTTTATAAAAAAATATCTGACTACCATAATGGCTGTATATCTTGGGAAATGAAAAAATATTAAATTTTTTCCATGTCCCAAGACATATGCATGTAAAGAAAAATACATTTCGTTGTCCCAAGACTTACTAAACTGTTATAAACTAATATGATTGTTTTTGCTATTATTTTGCAGGTGTATAATTTCAGATTTATCCATAATTCACAGGCCATTTCAAGTTTACCCGGGTGATTATGCTGTACTGTAATGTACAGTACTTGCACAGTACAAACTGTGCTTAGTGTCACTTAAATCTTTGATTATTCCCACAATTATTTGATGAAGATTTCGCTTTATTCATTGTTTATACCAGTTCACATTTCAGCTAGATATACATAGCGGTTTTTTTTATGTTGATCCATGTGCTCACCAGTTTCTCTTTTTCAGTGATATATGTGATTCTACAAATTGAAGTAATATTTATGAAAAGGTACACGCATTTGATTGTACAAGGTGCATAACCAGCGTATATTGATTAACTCACATATTCATGAAAGAGTGGTAATAATAAAGGCTATAATTCTGAATACAGATCAAATAAGATCATCAGTCAATTTTAATTTTGTGTTTTAGCTGAACAAAATTATAATTTTCCACACATTGGATAGCTGGTTGTTACAGTATTCTCCATTATTTAAAATTGGTGGATCTTTCTTTCGTTTTCCAACAGCAATCCAGGTCAGTTAATCATTAACACGCTGAAACTGGCTTGAGTTAAGAGAGAATTTTGGCAGCTATACCAGTACTCTGATGAGTAATTGCCTTTTACTCCGTAATATTAGCACAATTTTCGTAGCTGTGTAAAATGGGGTGTAAGGTCACTTCAAACTACAACTCAGTTTTTACAGTATTACAATAATTCTTGAAGCATTATTTCTGAAACTTCATTAATATATATTGGAGATATTACCAAATTTTAGTGCAATGATACTATCATTTGAATCCATGGGATGTACTTTATTTAGCAAGATTTACCTCATTCAGCCCAAGTTCAAACCTTCAATGTACGTGCAGCAGTGCCTTTATGTAAATATGCTCACTACACTAAATGCAAGCATTGAACCAAACCCTATTATTGTTCATTGTTGTCATACTGGGATTGCAGTTTATTGAGTTAGCTATTTATAATTTCAAGGCAAAATAAAAACATATTTACTAGTGCATTGATACAAAATTCCAAAAATGCATAAACAAATAATAATTAACTAGAGTCAAAATGGAGAGGTTACTGTTACAGCAACCTGTGAATGCTCAATTCTTGTCATCATCGTATCAAATCGTATACAATTCTGAATTAGGCAGAAATGATAGGAAAACAAAATTAAATGAATTTATTGACTTTTCAAACAAATTATATTAACATTTCCTGGTAATATCCATATATGCCAACCCCAAGATATGAATACACATAATTTTTGCTAATAAATGTTTGCCCAAATTTAGAAATTACCGCATGCATCTTGTGTTGTTGTCTCAGATTTTTGGGTCAGCATATGCGTGGGTCATGCACTTTTGATGTTTACCTAATTAATTTGGGTGTTGGCTTACACGTAAACAAGCTTATTTGCATGTATATAGGGTATGTCATATAATTCATCTTTCATTTTGTCAACTGTATCTTTGACATGACAGTATTTGCAGAAACAAGTTGATGACGTCATTTAAAATTAAATCAGCTATAATGCTTTATTAGATATTTTCAATGGGGCCAGATTAAATTTAATTGATTAGTCAAGACAATGCTTTTTTTAAAAGTCCACTTCTTAAAGATATTCATTTGGCAAGCTAGCATAAATGAATAGCATGCCATTGCAGTCAAGTTGGCAGCATCCACAGTCATGGGTAGGTTTTCCGTCCACAGTCATGGGTAGGTTTTCTGTCCACAGTCACGGGTACGTTTTCCATCCAGTCATGAGTAGGTTTTCCGTCCACAGTCATGGGTAGGTTTTCCATCCACAGTCATGGGTAGGTTTTCCGTCCACAGTCATGGGTAGGTTTTCCATCCAGTCATGGGTAGGTTTTCCGTCCACAGTCATGGGTAGGTTTTCCATGATCTTATACAGATCAAATAAGATCATCATCAGTCTATTTTAGTTTTTTGTTTTAGCTGAACAAAATTATAATTTTCCACACATTGGATAGGTGGTTGTTACAGTATTCTTCATTATTTAAAATTGGTGGATCTTTCTTTTGTTTTCCAACAGCAATCCAGGTCAGTTAATCATTAACACACTGAAACTGGCTTGGGTTAAGAGAGAATTTTGGCGGCTATACCAGTACTCTGATGAGTAATTGCCTTTTACTCCATAATATTAGCACAATTTTCATAGCTGTGTAAAATGGGGTGTAAGGTCACTACAAACTACAACTCACTTTTTACAGTATTACAGTAATTCTTGAAGCATTGGCAGCATCCACAGTCATGGGTAGATTTTCCATCCACAGTCATGGGTAGGATTTCCATCCACAGTCTTGGGTAGGTTTTCCGTCCACAGTCATGGGTAGGTTTTCTGTCCACAGTCATGGGTAGGTTTTCCATCCACAGTCTTGGGTAGGTTTTCCGTCCACAGTCATGGGTAGGTTTTCTGTCCACAGTCATGGGTAGGTTTTCCATCCACAGTCATGGGTAGGTTTTCCATCCAGTCATGGGTAGGTTTTCCATCCACAGTCATGGGTAGGTTTTCCATCCGCAGTCATGGGTAGGTTTTCCATCCACAGTCATGGGTAGGTTTTCCATCCGCAGTCATGGGTAGGTTTTCCATCCACAGTCGTGGGTAGGTTTTACCGTCCACAGTCATGGGTAGGATTTCAATAAAGATTTAGGATACAATAAATATTGCAGATGAAACCTTAAAACCGTGAATGGTTAAATATCAGCCTATTTCTGCTCCTGTAATTTTTCAGATCACATGTTACAGACACAGTCTTCACACCATTCTACGTCTTCATTGTCATGGCAGCCCTCAAGTGACAATACAGTCAGTCACTTGGCCTCCGGAAGTCATCACTCGATATCTGATATGAGGGGCCATAATAAAGAAAATGAAGAAGTGGAACTCATGTCAAGTGACTCGTCTAGTAGTTCTTCAAGTGACGAATAAAATATTTTGCAAAATTAGCTTTTTTTTGTTAATGTAAACGTGTTTAGAATAAAGTTGAAAATAATTTTTTGCTCTGGTCCTACACCAGAAGAGTTTATTGAATGGCTTGTTATCCGTCCATCCATTAGCGCAAGTTTGTTATCATTACTTCTCATAAATGTCTTGGAGGATTGCAATGAAATTTTCAGACACAGTGAACTAAAGTCTGGTTGGTTCTAAATTAAAATGGTGCCACTCAGATGAAAATCACATTATCATTACTCATTCTCAATGTAGGGTCATATCAGCATGGGGTTTTCGTTGAAGGACTTTATGTGATATCTAGTTGACCTATAATGAAGATGGTACCAATCTCATGTCCAATGTGGCACTACAGCAGCCATCTTTAAACTCCTCCATAATGGACAGTCATATCAGCACAGGCTTCTCACTGACTTCTTGTGATGTCTAGTTGATCCTACTTGAAAATTCTACCAATCTGACATCCAATATGGCCACCACAGGAGCCGTCTTTAAAGTCTTGTTAGTATTAGTCCTTCAAAATATATCAACATGGCATTTTCATCCAAAGATTTTTCACTGAATCTTATTGGTTGTCAATGAAAATTATTCTGATCTGACACACAATAAGGCTTACAAAACAACCACTTTGGGAATATCTTTATCACTACTCCTCCCAAATGGAAAATCATATCAGCATTTGCTTTTCACCAGAAGACATCTTATAATGTGGTGAGATGGATCCAGATTAACCTTTGATGTAATGAACAAATAACTTAAAATAGAAGTCTGAAAATTTGGTGACAGTGATCTATTTTTGGTTTCTGTCCTTGAGATGTATCCACATATCAGTTGTCATGTGTAGGTGAAATAAAGTCCAAGATAGTGTGTGCATAAAGTTATGCTTGCATCAAAAATTGGGTCACAGCTTGGGTTAAAATTAGAATTCTTTTTACTGATCTATAACAATGTTTTAATGTATGTTTCTAAACTTCTCTGATCATGTTAAAATCAAGCAAAAGCCAGTTCAGTCTCTGATTCAAAATGTATTGTTCATTTTTATGAACTCAAACAAAAAAATATTTCACAAGGAGAGTCATGCATAAAACATTGTGAATTCATTTCATTTTCTGTATCTACGGTTAAGCAAAGATCATTTTTCATATCTCTTAGAATACTCTGTACAGAAATAGCACAACATCTTTTCCTGGGTCATATTTCAGCTATTAGTGTTCATTTGTCTGGTACGTTTTCACTCCGAATTATATTTATGATCTTATTTTTTTTCTTGTCATCATCTAATTTCTGAAGTTTAGGCAGCTGTGCACCTTGTAAGAAATTCCACATGTTCCAACTGTCACCTTGCAAGGCAGTGACACTTTATCAACATGGATCTAAAATTATAACTTTTAATCTAAAATTTTGCATAATTTGTCCAGTCTGACAACATGAACTTATCCAAACAGCTATATTTTGGTACTACCCTGATATCCTAGGTCATTGAAATTAGTACAGTGAATGAACACTGAAAGACACACAAAAAATCAAAAACTTTATTTGTGACTGGAGAATAATTCCAAACATGTTACTTTTCTGAATTAAAACAATAAATATGATAGCTATCACGAATCATCTTTATATAGCACTAAAAAGTAAAGGATCCACAAAACACGTGTTTTATATGCCCCTTAAAAGCAGAATGTATAATGTTATGACATTCATCCATATGTTCATCTGTTTGATAACTTTTTCATTTCTGTACAATAAATTTGTCAGTTGCAGCACCCAGATTAAAGATGAAGCCTGTTAATTAGGGGTCAATGTCACTGGAATTATTTTTCAGTTCAACAGCTTTAACAGGACCAAAAGTTTAAAACTCTAAGAATCCTGCACAATAATGTTTGTTCTACATTAAAATATGCAAAAGAATCAGTCCCTAGTGAGAAAAGTCTCGGCTATTTTCCTTTATAAAATCATGATGGTAGCATTGCAGTGGCAATTATTTTGTGCAGTGAGGTTGTTATTGTGTTCAAATTGTACATTTTAGTTTGTTTGTTTGTCAACTGATATAAAGTTCTGGCCATTGATTTGTTTCATTCCAACAGGTCTTAACAACCATAAGACAATCTGCACTGCATATCAGAACAGCCGCAAATAATTATAAAATTTATGCTGTTGTAGATTAAAAAATCCAGTTTGCAATTTTGTGATAGAGCACGGTGACATGTCGCTTCATTGGATCAACAATGAGATAGGAGAAGTTCTGTTCGTGTTCACGGTCTGCTGGATAATAAACGATATCATCTTTGTCCTGAAATAAGCAAAACAATAAATGCCAGAAAGAATTTCAAGATTATGTGGCAGGCTGTATTGATTTCTCTAAAACAATCTTTCTGTAAAACTCAGGTCTATAGAGTTTGTAAAGCTTTTCAGGTTATTCAAATGCATTTCAATAAAGGAAAAAAAGAAGACCAGGCCATCTGTATTGTGAGGTTAATAAAGTGTTTTGGTTAAAACAATGTTTAAGAATTCTTTGTATTACAACTCTAGAGCTTTCCAAAATGTTGTTGTTGTTGTTGTTGTTGTTGTGGGGTTTAACGCCATTTTTCAGCACACGATAGGCTATACATGGCGGCCAGTATTAATGGTGGAGGAAGAACCCAGGAAAACCCCGGAAAGAACCACCGACCCACGAGAAGCTACTGGCAAGCTTTCTCACATACCCACATTGGCTGAATCTTAGACTCGAACCGCCGCAGACAGAGGTGAGATGGCAGTGATCCGTAACGAAGGGCGCTTTAGACCACTTGGGGCCCCCTTTCCAAAATGAAAAGTATAATTTATTGAAATGGGCTTGCTGTATTTGATCCAATATCTGCACTCTCTGTGGGTAAATTTTATGATGTTGATCTGGTCATAATAAACAATCATGTCATACAAAATGTCAAAATGAAGTGTATGTACATATAATTAGGTGAGTTAGCTCCCTTGCACAACACTGGACTCTCATCGTCAAAGGAGCATTCTCCCCCAATATGATCATGAATAAAAGCACATTTAAGATCCATTTGTTGCCATTCATTTAATCCACAATTTTTTTTTTTTTAAATTGTTGTTTTCATTTCAGCATTTCAAATGTCATGATTTTAAGATTCTGTTATCACCACCTGACAATGTGTCTTGGGTAGTGTATATAATTGTTGAAAATCCTGACTTCTTATTTATTGTTGTTGTTGTTGTTGTAGGGTTTAACACCAATTTTTCAGCACACAATAGCTATACATGGCGGCCAGTATTAATGGTGGAAGAAGAACCCGGGAAAACCCCGGAAAGAACCACCAACCCTCGAGAAGCTACTGGCAAGCTTTCTCACATACCCACATTGGCCGAAGCCGAGACTCGAACCTACGCAGACAATGGTGAGGATAGAGCACTTTAGACCACTCGGCCACTCGGGGCCCCGACTTCTTATTTACACAATCTATATATATATATATATATATATATATATATATATATATATATATATATATATATATATATATCATACACACACACATGCATGCACATACATACACACATACTCATTCTTTGTCTCTCACACACACACACAATGTCAGACATAAGAAAAATGTACATGTGTGCTAACACTCAACAAAAATGGGGGTTACTCAAACTTGAAATATAATGTTGAAATGCAATCTATAGCAGAAGCAATGTTTGGTTGTATTATTCTACAAGATATTTAATGTTAAAATATGCCCACTTTTTCTCTAACTTATATGATTTATGAAACATCTTTGCTCAATATTTGTCAAATTTTTGTATAAAACTATACTCTCTTTTCAAATTTGTTTTTTTTATGCACAGTAAGATTTATAAACTTGATAATTTGCATAAAAAATATTTGGTATACAATTCTTAATTAATACAGTAAAGTATTTCCAAAACTTCAATAACTGAACAATTATAAAATCATTCAATATTTTAAACTTCTTGCTTACAAAAAAGTACAACGTTATTTTTTTCTTCAAAAACTGATTTATTACATTAATTCTGTGCATGTGAATCTTCAAAATTTAATAATTATCTTTGATTATTAAAAATGATTTTGACACTTTATTCCATTTACCACAGTTTTAAATAGGAATTAAAGTTATCATTATCAAAAAAATTGAGAATATTCTTCCACTCATAAAGGATTCTTTTTCCCTTGTGTTAAGGCAAATATATTGCTAACACATTTTCTAATCTATGTTAATCCTATCTCCCTTACATTTAATATCTGGATTGGGGCCCCAAGCATTCTAAAGTGCTTACCATTATGGATCACTGCCATTTCACCTGTGTGTGCATGGGTTTCAGTCTTGTGCTTGCCCAGTGTGGGTACGTGAGAAAGCTTGCCAGTAGCTTCTCATGGCTTGGTGGTTCTGTCAGGGGTTTTCCCAGGTTCTTCTTCCACCATTTATACTGGCTGCCATGTATAGCTCATCTTGTACTGAAAAATGGCATTAAACCCCATAACAGGGGCCCCGAGTGATCAAAAGTGCTCACTGTTCCGGATCGCTGCCATCTCACCTATGTCTGTGTGCGTTCGAGTCTCAGGCTTGGCTAACATTGGTACGTGAGAAAGCTTGACAGTAGCTTCTTGTGGGTTGGTGGTTCTTTCTGGGATTTTCCAGGGTTCTTCCTCCACCAGTTATACTGGCCGCCATGTATAGCATATCTTGTGCTGAAAAATGGCGCTAACCATACGACAACAACAAAACCCCATAACAAAACAACAGCATCTAGATTCCTCTAAATTTTCCTAGAACTTGTTTTGTAAGCATATTCTACTAAAGTCTTTCTTTTGCGAGAAGGCATTTAATCCAAGAGATCTTCGTGCATTGAATACAAGAATGAACATGAACCAGGCCCAGACTACCATGTGTAAATGGGTCTGTACATATATCTATTTTAACCCTTTCAGTTTTACCACTCCAAATAAATATTGGCAAAATCAATGATTTATCAAAGTTTTTTCCCCAAAGGGACAGATTATTCCTCACTCAACAACCCAACAGTCTTTTAACTTCTTAAAATTTCTTCACATATATTAACTATTGCATGTCTAGGTTTAAAGAGATTTTAACATTCCTTCACTGTTTTTCCCAATTTTTTTCACAAATTCAGTTATTTATTATTGATTTGTGCTATAATCTCTTTATTATTTCTTTGATTAAGTGATTTATTTAAAATGAAAATTTCAGCTTCATTTATTTGTATGCTTTGCTTTTTTTGTTTTACCTTGTAAATATTCGACTGTATTAATTTTCATTTTCATTTTTAAGAATTTCAAAAAAGAGATGATCATTGTATGTTAGCTTTTCTGTCACGAATCATTCTTATGCATTTTCTTACTGTTATTTATTCCCTTTGTTTTATAAGTCTTGCATTGAATTGGCATTAATCTTGATCTCTGGTAAGAATAAATAATGACACGGTTAGAGATACAGCTAAGTGATGTCTTGTTTCCTGGAACAATAGATAAATATGTGAATTAAGAAAACAAGTCATCAGAAATCAGGAAATAATCTAATCTGCTTTGTTTATAGGAATGGGCTGTCTCCAGTAAATAAATTATCATCTGGATTGACTACTCTCCATGTATCTATAAAATCTAGTTTATTCCTGATATCCTGGACTGCTGTTTTACATGGGATTTCTATCATGAATAATTATAAATGTATCAAGTTCTATGTACTTAACATTTTGGTCACCACAAATGATAACAGATGAATTATCAAAACTAGCAATGTGTAAGGATTATCATTATTATGACCACATACATTGACCAAGACTATTATATTCCCATGAATTTATGTATCTAGCACCTTATATTTACCATCACCATGGCAATTTATTCTTTGGATAGAAACTTCAAAGTTATTTCTAAAAGAATAGCACCACTAGCACTACTCCTAGATTTATGATCAATAAGAAAGCAACAACCCCATTGTGCCTAATATTTCTCAATCTCTTTGATACTGCGTGTTTCTTGTAAACATATAATGGATACATTTGTTAGTTTAACCCAGTGAAGATATGTCTCCTTTCAAAAAAACTAGAACTATATTGAGCCTTTATATTTATTAATAAAATTTCAATTGTACCATTGATAATTTAATATTTCAACAATAATTTAAACACAGTTGTGAAATGTTGACAAAGTTAAGTAGTAATGAGAAACCAGGAATGTATGACAATATGTTACACAAAAATCAAGATGTTCTTATTCATGTTTTAGCTCTTTCCTTCTTTCCTTCCTTCCTTCCTACAGCTATACTGCAATCGAAACATATGCTTAAAAAGTTCTTTACTGAAAGTTTTAGACACAAAGCTGGTGTTCACATTTTAATAGGGCAGCTTGAATTTTGTTAAAAAAATGAAGTGAATTGAAACCAGACCTATATTTTAATCATGACTTAAAGTTATCCAATAAAATCATCCTCATGATCAAAGTATGGTGCATTCTACCAAAGTCATTTAGAAATCAAATATGGTGGAAAGTATATTTGTAAAAGACATATAATGCTTACCATTGCTGTGACTTTGAAGACGCTTGAAGTAATGCTCAATTCTTTTGTCTCTGGATTTTTTTGAACACTACAAATATAAAATTGCTCATGAAACAATCTGAAACCCCAAATAGTTATCAACTGAATCACAGTATCTAAATTGTCAGCAGAAATGAAACAGTGATTTTGTGATTCCTTTATTGGCCACAAAAAGTTTTAATCACAACAGCTGTTATACTGCTAATTGAGCACTATAGACAAAAAACCTCTTTTGACAAAATGAATGCTATTTTTCCTCTGTCAATTTAAACTATTTCTCAACACTGGAAATTTTTTAAATGTTAACATTTGTTGTGATATTCTGGATTTTTCTTAGGTGAAATCTCTGCAACACTGGAGCAGAAATCTTTGTATATTGATATTGATGTTATCAATGAGAGACCTAGCCACTACAAGTTTGTGCTGGATGAAAAGGTGTCTTTGGTGCTCCCACTCAGAAAAAAAAAATACCACAAACTCAGTGAACCAATGCCCAACCCATCCCACCCCACCCCTTCTGTATCACCTACCTCTTATGATGGCCCTGATGACAGGAACGTAGTACTGTATAATTTACAATGCAACATTTGTATGGCTTGATACAACTAATGAATATTTTTTTGTAAACTATATATTAGTTTAATGTAAAATACTTTATCATTATGAATCTTGGAAAAATATTTTGTTCAAAAGAAAAACTGCTATATTGGTTCAGTCTTCACTGTTGCTTAGAAAGCAGAATTTTACTGAACCCCAGTTGAAAGACAGTCACAGACAAAAGAAACAGGTTCAGTGAGAATCATAATTTTTCCTAATTTTACAAAGCAATCAATGATTCCCAATTTATGTTATATTAACTTTAATTGTATTGAAATAGGATTATAAAAGGAGTTTGATTATCATTTTCATACCTAACAGAGTATAGCATAGGTTTAGTTCACTAGGCTAACCATATTTACACTGACTGGAAAATGTGGCACACATGCTGTCTATAAGATAGATAAACAGAAGACTTGGGCAAGCACTGTTAAAGGAGAAGAAAAGAACCTGAATTTGCCTTCAAATAAAGCTAGGATAATATACTAGTTGACTCATGATGTTGTCATGGAGATGGATGATACACTACTTGACTTAAGGGATAGTAGTCGAGATGGATCATAGACTACATGTATTATGACACAGTCATGGAGATGGATAACATAATACTTGACTTGTGATATTGTTATGAAAATGTATAATAGACTATGATATATAAGTAGATAATAGACTAGCTGACTTATGACATAAGTCATGGAGATGGATAACAGAATACATGTGATATTGTTATGAAAATGTATAATAGACTGATATCTAAATAGATAATAGACTAGTTGATTTATGACATAAGTCATGGCAATGGATAATAGACTATTATAATTATGGAGATAGATAACAGACAACTTGATTTATGGAGATGGATAACAGACTAATTGACTCGTCATTTAGATATGGAGATAATAAGAATATTATGATATAGTCACAAAGATGAATAATAGACTAGTTATGACATATTTATGGAGATAATAGACTACTTGACAAGATACAGTTATGGAGATGAAAAATAGACTATTATGATATAGTTATGGAGGTGGATAATATACTAGCTGATATACGATATAGTTATGGGTATGGATAATAGGCTATTGTATATGGAGAGATATAATAAACTACTTAATTTATTATATATTGATGGACATTATGACATAGCTATGGAGATATATAATAGACTACTTGACAAGAGAAAGTTATGGAGGTGGATAATATACTAGTTGAAATATGATATAGTTATGACATGGATAATAGGATATTATGATATGGAGATGGATAATAGACTTCTTATCTTATCATATAGTTATGGAGATCAATATGTTTTTAAAGATGACCAACAAAAAGTAAACTCGAGGAAAAACAAAAGTTTCTGAATCTTAGGTTTCAAATTTTCTAAGACTGGATATTCGAGAAGTTCATCAATATCAATGTGGTTATTTTTTGTAATCTGAAAAATCAAAACACCAAATATTTGTCAGAAAAGACAATGTATAAAACCTTTAACAATGAAAGATATACTTTCAGTCAGGGCTGTCAGGGTCAAAATATCTCATGTCAAATAATCCTGATAGAGCAATCTGCTCTTTTTATCCATGTACCTCCATGATGCAGCTCAATTTCCCCATGATGCACCTATTTTGATGTATGTATTTGTAACAGAAATGTAGGACAGCATAAACAAACACACAAAGTGAATTAAACCATACTTGAATGAATTGGCCAATGCCTTGACTGAATGGTCAGTTGATCGTGTCGTGTGTAAGTCATTGTGAGAACACAAGCAATATGGTGTAATTTGCATTTGGATCATTGTTATTCATTGTAAATACAGTACATGTATATAAAAAAATACAGAACTGTGGTACCATTTCCTTCAGTGTCATTGCTCTCCCATACATTACATATGAGCTGGTATTTATTTATTTGGAGGGGTGGGGGGGACTCAAATTAAAATGCATTTCTGAGCTCCAACATTGAGAATACATTGTATGTAAGTAAATAATATAATATAATATATTACAGTATAAAACTAGAAATTCATTGCCTCAATTTTATTATGACATTGATATGTCATTTCTTTAAAGAAACCTTATGCAAATGTAGTGATGATAATATTTAGTAATTGTTGCTCAAGCAAATCCTCCATCTAAATTTTCCAATTAAATCTCTACTGTATAGGTTTTATAAGGGAAATAACTCTGCTGAGTACAGTTCTTGCCATGAAATGGAAAATAATGAATTAATAATGTAACATGTGCAAGAATTCTTTTAACAACAGTTCTTATATCATATGTTTTAAAACAATTTACAAGGACATACACATTAAGAAGAGAATCATCTTTAGGACCCTCAAAGTATCAAGTTGGTTGGGAAAGTTTGGTTAGTTGTAAAGAGCACTTTCAACAAATATCTATCATAATAATTAACAATTCAGAAAATAAATAATTAAAAAAACCAGCTTTACAAGAAGGCATTAGCAAAGTAGAGTACTCTGAAAGTCAAGTTTGGGACTCTTAAAAAATGTCAGGAGAGCAGAGTTCTCGAAGTTGTGAGTCATGTCCCCACTTAATGTCTCATAATTTTTTGCTCAAATTAAGATTTTTCAATATCACTGCTTGACTGGTAACAATGACTGTCTCAAAAGTACAACCACCAGGCCTCGGCGACTGAAGAACAGTCACAAGATTTTGAAATTTCCTCAAATAAATCTTGCATTAACTAGCAAGAAATTCTAAGGATTTTCTCAGATTTTAGGAATTCCTAATATAAGAATTTTAAAAGTGATTTTGTATACTTTCCACTATCCAAACTGCCAACAAATTTGCTGCAATAATAGCTTGTTCAAAACTGAAAACTTGGGGAAAATATTTGCAACTGTTTCAGTGATGAAGAATGGCTTAAATCAGTTTAATAAATATAACTTGAAAATATTTGTACAACTGAATGACAGCAGGTGTATACATTACCTGACAAGATCTTTGTATAACAGTTTGGTGATGTTGAGGTATGGCTCTATAGTGTCTTCATACTGGCAAACAGCACCTCCTATACACAAGTGCTTGAAAAGTCGAAACAGAAACTCTTCCCTGTCTGATTCACTGAATATTTCATAGTTGTCAGATTCTTCAAGCAACAGCACCTGAAAGATTTAAATTAAACACGCATCAAGTAAATCTTTATTTTCTGCATTATTAAACTGATGGAAACTGGAATGTGTCAATAACATCATTCAAAGTTTACACATATTTCAGTTAACAACTTTTTACCCTCAATATTAAGGTAAGGAAATTTTTAATAGGCATTTTGCTGTTTGAGTGTTCCATCAATTTTCACAAGATCACTTTTTTTTATTTTGACCCTCATTTTTCGTTCAGACAAAAAGGATCCTTTATTATGCTTTGATGTAGGATAAGAAAATTCCACCTTCAGGATCAAAGTTTTGAATCAGACACTCAGCAAAGTCTTGTGTACGCCACAAAATTCTGACCCTCTGGAGGAATTTTCCTGTCATATGCCAATGCAAATAAAGGATTCCGTTAGATATGACTCTTTTGGATTTATCTACACTTTTTCAATACACAATTTTTTGGACAAATTAGCAATTTAAATATAGGCATATGAACAGATCAAAGTGTCATTTTCTAACAAAGCCAAAGTACAGAGATAGTTAAATTCATCTACTGCTGTCTTTTAAAGGCAAAAATGATTACCAATCCAATTTCTCGTCTCTTATCAACTTTGAGTCAGTCACCCATCTGTACTTTTGTCCTGTTAACGAACTCATTGTGACATTGATCTCACACTTCATTCCTATCCTAACAACTCAAACATAGATGTTTGAAGTGAAATTTCTATATTATGAAAAACTATCTAGAAAAAATTATAGAAATTATGATTCTTTGTGCACAATTTCAATGGGATTACTATTATGGATACAATGAAATTGACTGGTAAGTACATGTACTCTATTTACATTTCAGGTGCCAATGATTATATACATGGATATTTAGTTCTCTGCAACAGAAAAAAATTGTTATAACTATTTTTAAGAATTTCTTATTTAATATGCGTAAAGTTGGTAACCATATCACTGAAATTATTAGTTTAGTTTAGCTCACCTCCCTCCCTCTTTGGGGAAACACATGCATTATTTTCTTATACTGCCTTATTTGTTTGAACATTGCATGGTATGTTACATTAATGATGGCACTTTGTGGACTCCAAACATCATACTGTAGCAGAGTCTCTCTCTCTCTCTCTCTCTCACATATGCAGGCTGTAGTGCCAAACCTCTAACCATAAATATCTTGGAATTAGGCCATAACTTAATAAATATATTCTGCGAAATTATTATCAACAGTATTTTAAAACCTTTGACTGGCCAAGTATAAGGTAGATTTTGAAACAAAAAAAGTAATTTATTTTAGTAGTATCCATGAATATGAAGCACAAATAAAAACAAATATATTTCTATGAAACATATGGTCTTTGTGTCCTAAATATCATGCCTATAAAACAGTACAAAATATACGGTATTGCAGGCTCCCATAATTATAAATTATGTACACTAGAAACTGAAACATAATCAATTTTACCAGATGAAATTAACTAAGTTCTCATTACCCAGTCCCTTAAATATTCTTCCATGCACATTTTAAAATATTATTTGAATAGGGTGATTTACCTTCCTAAGTTCATCAGAAATCTGAATGCCTTCATAATACTCATCCAAGCACTTGTGGATATGTCCTGATTCTCTGACAATTTCATGATCATACAGTCTGTCAAAAAAGCTCATGGATAACACTCTACATGGAATGACTTCAACTGTGACTTTGTCTGCTGCAATGCCTGCATCAAAAGAAAACTAATTTATTACAACTGAAGTCTGTGGCATATTATCACATTAAAGATGTGGGAAAGGTTTTTTGCAATGCTGATGTGACCATCCATCAGGATATATAAGCATCTGTTATGAGATAGGTCAGATTTGTTAAGGTCACTTGTCAGATACCATCCCATAAGATGAGTCTTTTCAGTAAAACACTGTTTACTAATTTCCATATGTCATGGTAACAGTAATAACATGATTTTCAAGATGGCTACCATCAGTGCCATGTTGGAAATTTAATCAACACCATTTTCATTTAGGACCAACTACACAGTCTGTTAATGACAAACCCATGCTGCTACATCTGTCCATTCTCAAGAATTAGTTATAACAAGATTTTCATGATGTGGAATCGATTAAACCCCATAGCTCAACTATTCAATTATCAATACAGACAAATGAAATTTTCCAAGGCACTACCCACTCCGAAGGCCTATGTGCTTAGAGCATCTGCCATGAATTTGAGGGGTCAATGGTTCAAACCCCAGCTATATTGTACCAAGAGTTTGAAAAATGGCAATAGCAGCTACCTCGCTTGGCACTCATCATTAAGAGGTTAGTGTTGGGACTGGTTGGCTTGGTGTCAGAATAATGTGACTGGGTGGGACATGATGCTACATGTCCACAGCATGATGCCTCAGTGCTAGACATCACTAGAAACTGCCATACTACAGACATTGTAGCAAGTGTTTTTTCCATTTTAAATTGGGCAAGCACTAATTTTCATGTTTTAATCTCATTATCTACCATTATCTGGCCATTCATGCCATCCAGATATACTGAATGACCAACTCTAGCACACTCCATTTATTCATTCACATCCTACGATATATCATGCCTACTATAAGTGGTCATAGACAACTATTACACGTGTGTGTTTTGACCGCTCCGGTGGCCTAGTGGTTAGAACGTCCGCCTCGGATGCGGGAGGTCGTGGGTTCGATCCCCGGTCGAGTCATACCAAAGACTTACAAAAATGGTACTAACAGCTGCCTCGCTTGGCGCTCAGCATTAAGAGGTTAGTGTTAGGACTGGTCGGCCTGGTGTCAGGATAATGTGACTGGGTGGGACATCATGCTAAATGTCTGCGGCATGATGCCCCAGAGCTAGACATCACTATAAACTGTCACACTGCAGACATCATAGCAATATGACTGAAAAATTGTTAAAGCTACGTTAAAAATCCAAATCACACACACATACATGTGTGTTTTAATTACCACTTGTCTGTATATAGAGTTAACTGACCAGTCAAAAGTGATAAAAGAAAACAAAGCAAGTATGATTATGTGGATAAAGTAAGATTTTTTGTAAGGTATGTAATAAGGAAGACTCAGAAAATGAAAATTGACGTCAATGTGTAGGGATACAGTGCAAGGCTGCTACTGACTCTGATGTATCAATTTCTCCAAAGAGATACAAGTCACACTGTGACAGGTAACAAGGTCAAAGGCAACAAAACTAAGAAACAGAAATTTTCATCCAAACAGAATTGAAAATTATTTATGGTTTGTTTCATGACCCTAAAGGAAAGCTATTTTGCAGCTATTGCAAACATTGTCACAAACACGGCTTTCAAATGCTAACTTAGTTCTGGTTCAAGTGGCAAATATGTACGTAAACATTCTTTCAAATGCCGCTTTAAAACATATACAAATAAAGCAGCAAAATGTATAATATCAACCAATGCTTTTGAAAGAATAACTTTGAAGAAATAAACATGTTCTACATGTATTTGGTTTGTTCTTTCTTTGAATTTAAAGGATATCCGTCAAATTTAAAGGATATCCATCAGGTAACTGAAGCAAGTAATAAGGTATATGAGATGAGTAACATTTCTGAAAATACTTGCCCTGGACATGTGGATCAGAAAATATCAAACTGACCAGCCATGTTGCAGGTGAAACCATTACCAGTTTTTATTAAGGAATTAAGTAAAACGTGTTATCATGAAAACCTGATGTCAGTAAAACAACATGTTCAGAAGAATTAGTGATATCAAGATATTAAAGCTAGCTCCTATGGCAGCCATATTGAAGGCCTGATCACATCCATTTTCATTAATAATCAGCTATCATATTATAATACAATCAAGTCTTTATGTACAAACCATCCATTCAGAAGATTTTAACAATACTCTCAAAATCACTACTGTTTCTTTCCCAAAGAAAGCAATTTATGCAATAGAATAGAAACGGGAAACCTGACCACTAAGATCAGAATTTTTGACTGAAGCTATTCATAGCATTGTTCCTACCAACAAAGTCAAAGGTGAGATTACCCCGCCCCATATTAGTGCCAACCTTCCCTTTTTTCCAGGGGTTGGGGTATTTTTCAAAAACACTAAAAGTGTATTCTGTGGTTCCAAACAGGTGATATGCACATGACTCAAAAAAGCAGTTTTACAACTGAGAATAAGTTATCTGCTAATATAAGTCTACTGAAAGTCACCGTAAATTCAAATTGAAATAAAGGGAAATAAAATATCACTTTTCTTTGAAGCATTTATTTAATTATAGCTCAGTCATTAGCATGTTGCACTCAGATCGGTTGCAAACTTGATACCACCCCAGGATAGCCTGGGTTGACATCCCCAGTGTGTACATTGCTGCCATTTCCTCAGCATGATATGGCCAATATTATTACCAATTCGGTTTAGTTTCAACTTAATTTATTTCATAATTTTGAAGTTGTGATAACAAGCTGTACAATATAGAGGGTAACTGATTAAAATGAAGGCCACTGGTTTATAATGTACCAATTAAAAGCCAGTAAAAATAAAAAATAATTAGTTATATGTATGAAACAAATTTAATTATAATGTTTTCATATCTTTCATTTGCTTAACAAAACAGCGAATAGTATACAAAATTAAGCAATTGCGAACAAAACACGTTGGCAGACTTAGCAATGTTGCCTGTCATCACCCCACATATATCACACCTGCTTGCATAATCACAACCATACAGGCAGCAAAAAAATGTACAGTTTCTTTTTGTACAATTCATTGTACAGAGGAATAGAGAGTTCACTTGTGGTAACAGATTTTGCTGGTCTCAGTGATAGACAACTAGATGGTTTGAAGCTGATACATGGTGTTCATCTTTGCACTCATTAGAGACTGGACAGTACTGTGTAGCAGAAAAGCACTTCATTTCTTGTGACTTGGTTATATAACACGCTAATTACTTTTTTAGACAGAGTACTGCAGTCAAGAATTGTCCTGATGTAAGTTGGTGTTGCTATGACAATGGAAAAATGATTGATGCTGTTATAGTATTTGCTGTATGTGCAAGTATAAAATGCCCCTCTCCTCTCCCCCATACTGCTGTGCTTCACAAAGTCCAAATACATCAATATAGAGTTCCAGTTGGTTTTGCTGGACTTTTCTCACTTCACTGATGGATAACCTTTCCTGAATCATAGCTGGAACTCAACATTTTTCCTTTGAAAGTTAATCATGATTTCACACTGTTCCAAACCCTTCTAACTAAGGAAATAATTAATTTTTGCATTTTGTATATTTAGTAAATTCCTATCACAAACTAGTCAATAATCTTTAATAAACATGACTTTATTGGTTGTTCTGTTTCATGTACCTTACCTATGCAAATTGGCCAAATAGGCTTTCCCACAGCAGGACCAGAAGTATAATGGTTTAATTATGGTCATGGGTTCCATATTGGTTCCACAGTATCATCAAAATCATTCCATAATGAAACATATTATAACAATGCATACCCGTAACTTAATTTGAGTAAAGCAGGATAACTTACTTAAAGGTGTCCAGTTTCCTTTATCTGAAGCCACTTGCAATGTCGATATTACATTTGGATCTTTAAAGAAATCCTGAAAATTGTAATCAAGTGAATATTTAATGCAAAGGAACAAATTTCAAATTCTCTTATATTACAACTCCATTGTCTTATTGTTGTTGTTGTTGTGGGGTTTTAACGCCATTTTTCAGCACACGATAGGCTATGTATGGCGGCCAGTATTAATGGTGGAGGAAGAACCCGGGAAACTCCCTGGGAAGAACCACCGACCCACGAGAAGCTACTGGCAAGCTTTCTAACATACCCACTCCTTGGTCTTAAACTAAGTAATAGAAAAAACTGAAAACAATTTTTGTAAAATTCAAGAAATAATTTATTGCCCTAGAATACAAAGTAAAAATTTAAAAAGAACTTAGAGTAATGTGAATCAAATCCCAAATAGTCCAAACAATTCTATCACGAGTCAAAATGACTAAAGTTCTAATTAAATTTCAGTGGCATTCGAAATATGATCCACAATGATGGGGTCAACGTGCCTATAGTCTTGAATGTACTAATATACCAGTGACCTGAAATGTGATGATGTACTAAGTCTTTCCATTAACCACTATAATATAATCCAATATGACCTTGTTTGATTTCCTTATAATTCCAAACTAATGTTTCTGTCCAAGAATACTACTGAAGAGCACTTTGTATTTCTAGTGAATAATAATTTGAGTAAATAATTCCACTGAAATCAAATGCTGAACATAACAATAAGAATGATTCTGCTGAAGATGTTTAAGCCAGAATGAATATCTTATCAGGTAAACAAGATTATATATAAAAACAAAAAAGACACAAAAGAAAAGCCAAAGGTCAAAAGTTCATTTCTAGAAAATTCTAAGCTGTAAATAGATAAAATCCATATTAAAATTATAATAAAGAATGCGGTAAAAAACATCATGTACAATGGGTTCTTCATGTCCTAAACCCAGACCCAAAATAAACATGTTTACCTTTATTAATAATGATCTTAATATTTAACCCGCAATCATATGGAAAATATTAACTATGTATTATTTGTTTACCAAAAGGAAAGTTTCTGATCAGATAGACAGTGAACTTGATTCTGGATAAGGTCAAGTCCAAAATACAATTATACATAACATATAACCATGGAGAAAAAAACCTAACAAATACAAAACTAAATACACAGCATACTTAAAACAGTTTGACAGCCAAATTAGAAAGAAATATATTATTCTACAGAAGACAATGATCATTGTTTGTTCTACAATAACATGAAATTCACTCTATAGTTTGCAGTAAATTAAATGATCTAGCTCTCTATTAATTATTCTATCATTATAGTTTCAAAAGTACACTATCTGTAAATCGTGCATTTTAAAGATAATATTTGCCTACAAAGGTTAAAAAGATCACAAGATTTTTGAGGCATTAGGACATATCTTGAAAAGCTGTATTCAACAAATCCTAAAAGTTGGTCAAGGTAACCCAGTTTTGGTACAAAATACTTTCATCCAAAAAGGCAACAGTGGTGAAAATTTGGGGACAAAGGTATCAGAATTAAAGTCCCAAAAACAAATTTTCAGCAGTGTTGAATACACATGGTGTATTCTAGATCTAAACAAAATGAGGATTTTTTCTTGTGTAAAGGAAGATATAACAAAGTAAACAACTATGACTTGCAAAATAATGAACAATATTCAAAAATTCCATTTTGTTTGTCCTGAAATAGACCCTGAATACTATAAAGTAGATGACATTGATCTAGTTTTGGATACACAAATAAGTTTTATGACTTTTGGCAGATGGTTAAGACAAGTAAGAATTACATGTTGCTTTAAATGAAACATTAATTAACGTTTTGTCTTTAATATCTTTTTAGTATTCCTCAACTGGCAGTAATATTTTATTTGCATCTGCATAATTCTTTGTGGCAAAAGCTAAAACCTGTAGATAAAGACCACCCCTTATTCCAAAAATCATGGTCTCTTAAGTCAGGTGGTCTCTAATGACAGGCTTAATTCCATACCCATTTAATTTGATATGCTTAATCAGAATGGAACTACTTATGTGCCTTCTTTATGTTTCAACATAAATATGGTCAGATACACTTGAATCTAACTTTTATAAAGCCATTTGTTTTGAATTTCATTCATAGTCATGCTAAATATATTTAGAAAGTGTAAAATAGTTGTATGTAATAAATATAAAACTGCATTCATGTTTTGTTCTGAGTCGTAGGAAAGGACTCATTTGATATGGCTAATGAATACAACTCTGCCTATCAACTTCAATGTATCCCTGTGCCATATTGAACTTGTTCTTTCACCAAATCTGAACAAAACATGTATGCAGTATTGTGTATACAGAATGAATAAATCTGTGCATGGAAAATCTTGCTTCAAGTTTTACCAAAATTCTAAACATGTATCCTCAAGTTTAGAATTTACATTCTCTTGATTGTGCTACTTTAAGCAATATTTCTTTCAGATGTTGATACGGGAACCAATATGTTAAGAAAGTGTTGTGGGAACACACATCACTATTGTTTAAATAAAGCAAAACCTTTACCACTAAAAATATTTTTGTTCTGATGAATGCTCAACAATTTTATAACCTAACATGCTGAAATTAAAGATTCATTAAAATTTAATTATACACAATTAATTTTATTAACATTTTTCTGATGCAGGTGAATTTTAGTTCTTGCAACTGTTGCATTTTTCTTGCTAGAGTTATTTTATATTGTTAATATATTACAACTGTTGTTTCTTGGCAATGTTGCATGGCTCTGTAAAAGCTGAGAACTGCTTCTTACCAGAACAAAATTATCTTTCTCGTATGGCTGAAAAGACTGGTCAAAGGAAAACATCTGTGCTTTGAGACTGTCCTTCAAGGACCTGATTCAAAAAGAAAGAATATAAATTAACTGAAGAACCAGATCTCTTTCATATCAATAATAATAATAATAATTCAGGGGTCATGCTACCAGGTGAAGTAGGTGACTAAGTCACCTAAAATATGTAAACTTCACTTTCTTGTATTAGGAAAGCAAAAATGACTTCACCCTATTATTATTTTGAACAGGTACACTGACTGACCATATATTTTGAGATGCACCCTCACCTTAGCCAAGTTAGTTCTAGTGTTGTATTGTAGATAAATGTATTCATCAAGCCATCAGTAGCTAGGCCTAGTTTTTATCTCAATTAAGCCAGGGGGCTCCGAGTCGCCGAGTGGTCTAAAGCATTCTCCGTTACGGATCACTGCCATCTCACCTCTGTCTGCGTGGGTTCAAGTCTCGGATTCAGCCAATGTGGGTTATGTGAGAAAGCTTGTCAGTAGCTTATCATGGGTCGGTGGTTCGTTCCGGGGCTTTCCCGGGTTCTTCCTCCACCATTAATACTGGCCGCCATGTATAGCCTATCATGTGCTGAAAATGGCGTTAAACCCTACAACAACAACACATAAATGAAGCCAACAAACAAACTTTTGCATATTCACAGGCATGTGATTTGATAACGTATTGACCATTAACCATTCCTAAGTAATTTAGCAGCAGTATCACAGCCCAATTTCCACATGTTATCCCTCAATGATAAAACATACAAACTTGTTTTTGAAGCTTTAACAATAGTATGTAAATAGCAATTTGTCTTTTAAGATCAGAATCTGTGATCTGGATATTTTAACTGCCTCTTGTACATTACTTCGTCATAAAATTAGTATGAGAATTTAAGTGAACCAGTAACAGGTAAATAATGGCAGACATCACTATGTCTGGGAAATACCAGTTTATTAGATTGTCTGTTTTCGTAAATGATGGAGCAAATGTATTCAGAAAAATATACAAGTCATAGAAAGCAAAGTCAAGGTATTATGCTACTTAAGATTTAACTTTAAAATGCAATTACATGTATGTAGGTCAGAAACGTATGGGACAATGCTATGTTTTAGAATTCATGAGAATGGAGGAGTGTTGTAAGGTCCAAGTTGTTTTCTGACGATGCATATTTGAGAAAATGCAGAAAAAAGCAGCAAAGCAGATACTGTTTATCCAATGTCTAAAATTACTGCAAGTATGTATACAAATAAATAAACCATAAATTTGTAATCCTATCAATGGACAGTTGTAATGAAGCAAATTGAGTGATTACACATTACATAAAACCCTCCTTCTAAAAATAGATGCACTCATGTCTGTGTTGATTTGGTTGGAAGGAAGGGTTTAGTTCATATACCAACTATAAAGGAGCCATGTCTGTAATTGTATGCATATTAGTGTGTTATGAATAAATTGTTATGGTAATGTTTTATCCTCAACAAAGAAATGAGGATGAACAGTATGATTTGAAGACATGTGTGCATTAACCATCATGTACATAGTACAGGGGTTGTTTCAAATGCATTTAGAAATCTCAAAGTGCCATTATTGAGAAAATATATGGAAAAAATAAAGAAATTTTTTAAAAAATTGCTTAAGGGTAGTTGATTAAGCATTTTCACTAACTTGCAATTACATTAATGTAATCTGGTTGCTCAGTTAAAATTTGTTACAATGTACTTTCTATTCCCTTTTCAAGCCATATGACCAAATGAACACACCTAGTTTTCAACTTGGAAATAAAGTATTACTTAAATCCAATGATAAATGCAAATATGCATACTGGGAAATAGAGAGCATTATTCAAATAAGAGAACATCCACACACACACGCGTATATATATGTGTGCGTGTGTGTCTATATATATATATATATATATATATTGCATTTCGTGCTTCACATTGACTTCTCCCTGTTGAGCTCTCACTTCTCCCTGTTCTGTCCAAAATGAGAAGTCACTTCTCCATAAAATTCAAGTCTAGCTTGATCCCTCTAATTATAATAAATTTGTATAATAAATTTGACATTTTTACATTTGCTGTATAGAGAATTTTAACTTTCTGCATGGGACATCCATAAGCTGTCATTGATGAGACCCTAGTTTGGTGACCGAGTGACATGTTTATTTTAGAATGTATGTGATGCACTTATCCCAAGAGTGGATAATTATTGTGAGTCTTTGTTCTATAAATTAATCACAAGTTGTGAAGATTTTACTGATAAATCCTAATTTACCGACTTAACTGAAAACATCAGTCTTAACATTCTTTACTGAAAGTATCCTTTACCAACATAATGCTAAATAGTCTCTATGATTCCTACACATTTCTCTCCTTTGAATAAATCTCATTTTAATCTGACATGTATTCATCCAATTCTTAGTTTTGAACAATGATGAAGGATGAAGATAGGTAATTTTGGTCACCTAAGTACACATATATAAGAAGGATAAGATTAACAACCACTATGGCCTGAATACACAATAAAATTAAAAACAATCTTCTTTACATTTCAATGGTGCTGAGTGCCTCTGAAATAAATTTATACCTACTCATCATCCAGTATAGATAATATCAGCTAAAATTGGTCCTGGTTACATGCTGTACACAAAAAAACATTGTTTTGATATACTTATGAGTAATAATTTTCAATGAGCACCACAGCAATGGAAGTACCATGAAAACAGAATATGTAATAACTTACCTGTCACCCTCCTTTCACTCTGACCTCAACTTTCACCATAGACAATGTCAGTTAATTAAAAAATCAATTATAAAGGTATTTCAACTTTTAGATGAAACTTTGTCTTTGTATAAAAACAAAGCATAAACAAGTTGGATAGCCCAATGCTCTGGGCATCTCCAATATTCTACGTAAGTTGCCCATCAGGCTTGTGCAAAAAAATGTATTCTAATTTGACTGAAAGAAATCTTGAGCACACCAACAAAATGCAGCAATTTCATTTTCATATTTTTGAAAGACTCTGCTAAAATATTAATAATCATCACCCATTTGGGTTCCATTTAAAGCTATTCAAACTTTATTTTTTCTCCATTTTTTTAGTACATGTATTAAAAATAATTACAAATTTTGAAAATATGGTGCCTAGAAAACTGGAGTGTCCAACTTTTCAGTAACTTAATGGTACATGTATTATGAAAAATAGGATTTTATTCAAAGTGACAGATTTTATCACATGCTTAAAATACTCAATTTGCCAATATCCAATGTGCTTGAAAATCTCATTTATTTCTTTATTTCCACTTCTTGCCATACTATTAATTGCAGGTGATATGCATATGCAAGCTGAAATTACCTTTAATTAAGTCATTTTGTTTGCTACAATGTTTGTTTCTACTGTGATATAAATAAATCATAAATTACAATTTATCTAATCCAGATATGATCCAGGTATCCTCAAATTTTTATTACTTTATTTATAAAATCATACTTTTTCATAACAATGAGAGCATCCTCTGCTGATTGTAAGGCCCTCGCATAGGCCCACACAGAAAATATCTGGATATATAGGTTACTCATGAACTTTTACATTCTCATATACATGAAGGGTTGTCAGATTTCACACCTGTACACTGGTTTACAAGTTGCATCCAGTGGCTCCAGCTCATTATGACTGAAAGGAACAAAGGTAAGCCTAAAGGTCAATAAAGCATTAATTTCCTATATGCCTCTCACAGTCTGAGACTTAAGATTTTAAATTATATAAAAACCTGCTACTAGTTTACCAAGTCTACATAGAAGAAGAAAATAATGAGTTTGTGAAGGGTTACTAGAAACACCAAAATGCACTAATAAACCAAAACAGATTGAAATACACGTATACTTAAGATGATTGTATTTTGATTTATATTTTTCATAAATAATTTTGAAACAAATCAGTTACTTTGCAACAATTAAAAGCAAAGGTTATATATTCAGGGCAGGGTTTGGTGTGGAGATTGCTTACCTCAAGACCAGGGATGTTTTAAGCTGTTTTTTGCTGCACTTGGACTTCCCACCACATGTACATAGTTCACATCTTGTGCAAGTATGTTCCAGAGGAACCCAACACATTATTGAAACAAAAAGATATGCTTATACAGCTAGTTCATACCTGACTGGTTATCTATGATAACTAATGAATTGATGGTTATGTAAGATAAATGACAAAGTGTAAGAGATGCAATTGTGAGACCATGATCTCAAGTCTTTTGCATTCATGGAAATACAATCACTGTGGACCCATTGTATAAACTTTACATTCAATGGAACACATTTTAAAACCCATAACTTACATGATATATACCTCCGAAAACATTTAAATACTTGTGAATTTCGGTTTTTGCGTGTATTTCGGTTTTTCTAGTAATCGGTTCATGAACAAACATATCCGTTGTTTGAGACTTCCCGCTGTCAGTGCAACCAGAGGAGTCTTGGGTGCTTATCTTCTGTCATTTGTTGTGAGGCAGTATCTAAACACAACATGTTATGCTATACTGCCTATTGTAGTCACAAGTCCATGCAAGTGCGTGGAAACATCCAGAAAATCGGTAACATTCCCAATATTTTTGGCAAATACTTTTTCAGTGACTAAACTGAACAAATAAATGGTATAATTTGAAAAAAAAAGCTTTGTATTTTGTACCATTTAATTAAATATTCCTGGTTAGTTTTATCCTCAATACTATTAAATTTCTTTTTGTCCAGCAACTGGAAGCGAAATTTCGGCACCCGATCCGCCATGTTGTAAACAATGTTCGGAAAGTTCGCATATTATGCCGGAATGCTAGAAGTCTGGTTCCCTAACCTCTCTCCACTTCCTAACCCATTGTTCATCGTTATAGGTGGCAGGGTCCAGTTTCGTAAATTTCGTAGATATGAATATATTTGTGAACTAGGTGTTTGGGGCTTGTATTGTTCTTGAAATTGATGTCAGGCATGTACACCTTCCATAGTTGCTCTGCAGTATGTTGATAGTGAAATACCAATATTTGGCTAGGAAGAAGAGCTAGGCTCCCATAGCAGTAGACACGTGGGTTCAAGGCAACTAGAGTATCTCAAAAACGGCTTGGATGACAACTATTCTGAATTGCATCAAACTATTTAGTAGACAATGTTTTTCAAAATTTTCATCCAGGGAAAGGGCTTGCGTTTGCACTGTGAGCACCACATGCTGTCAAAAATGGCATTTGGATGTGAAAAATGCAGGTATAAAATAGGGGTTGGGGTGCATAAACCTCTTCTGCTGTGAACTGCCATTGACTTCTCTGGTCAAGTGAATACTATTCTTATGCTTTGTTTTCATATAGGTATCTAAAAATATGGACCTTTTTGACCTCACTTGTGTATTTGATTTTTTTAATGATTTTTTTATACTAGGTCGCTGATTGCGGCATTAAATTTGTACATAAAAACTGGACCCTGCCCCCTATAAAGAATACTAAAATAGAATGCTAGCTTATTCGGACTACTGCTAATTCGGACCAAATGCCGGGCTGATTCGGATCATGTGACGTAGTATAAGGGGAAAAAAATGGAATACACAAACCTTGTTTAATTTTGTAGATATTACTGTTTTCGCCAAAGCAGAAGAATGTAGCATAACGTTTCGTACATTTCTTGCCGAAATTAAAACAACAAAATATCGCATTTACATATTTTCAAACCAAAATAACTTGTCAATGTTTACAAGAAGAAAGCAAAATTATTTGTTGAATTAATAGCTTTGGAAAGCATTTTTAAACTATTCATAAACGAGGTCGACTTTCACCACTAATAAATTGTAATGTATATAAATTGACCCATGGCTTTTTTATATAAATTTATCATACAAATCATGTTTTCTTCGCATTATATTTGCCAATTTAAAAAATAAAGTGTAATGAGTATCTTAATTTATTGTTATCGTTGAATGTTAATCTTACCAGTAAAATCTCGAACCAATAAACCTAATTATTTTTTTTAAAATTCTATCCTTCGACAATTCTGCAAATATTTTTGAACGGTAAAATTTCATTTATAGCACAAATCCAATCAAGTAAATGATTTCTGAATATATGTTTTATCATATTAACACATTTAAAATATAATAACTAAAACCTCATAGCTATTTAAAGTCATTATTATTTTGCATTCTAGGATGGTAGTATATTCAGTATAACGGAAACTTATGCATATTTCTTTTAATGCAGTTTTGAACTACTCGGTGTCCTCGGGAAATAATGAAAATATTTCATGTGGTTCTAATCAGCGCGTAATATGGCCCGAATCATCAACCATCTTGAAAATGTTCATATCGCTGTTCCTTCTGAATAGATAGTCAAATAAAGATTGGGTTTTCACTAAAAGACTTCATATGAAGTCTAGTTGGTCCTACTTAAAAACGTTCAATAAGGCATTTATAATCTTGATATCACTACTCATCCTGAACAGAAATTTATAGCAGCATGCGTATTCACCAGAAGACTTCTAATGATATATAGTTGATCCTAAATGCAAATGGTGCCGTACGGCATACAATATGCCCACCACAAATGGCCATCTTGGAAATCTTGTTATTGCTACTGGACATGACTGGATTGTCATATCAAGACGGTGTTTGCACTGAGCGAGTTCTTATGACTATTGGGTCCTAAATGAAAATTGTGCCATATTGACATGCAATATGGCCACAGCAGCAGCCATCTTTAAAATATTCCTATTGCTGCTCCTCCTAAACAGAAACTCATATTAGCTAGGGGTTTTCACCGGAAACCTCTATTTGGTGTCTAATTGGTTCTAAATTAGGTTTATGCCCATTTTATATCCGAAATGGCCTCCACATTAGCTATCTTTAAAATCATATCCCTACTTCTTCCAGATAGACAATCATATAAACATTGGGTTTTCACCAGAATAAATGTGCAAATGGTGTCGATGTGGCATCCAGTACAGCGACCATAGTAGCCATCTGAGAAATCTTTTTATTGATTCTCCTCCTAAATGGAAAGTCATACTACACGGGGTTTCCGCTAGGAGACAAATTATCGTGGGTTTTCACCGTCTTCAAATCGTATCTAGTTTGTCCTAAATGAGCATATACTGATCTTTAATTCAATATGGCCGACTCAGTGTTTAATTTAAAAATCTGATAAATAAGAGTATTAGAGATGGTTTAAACACTCGGCCTTTAGGAAGAACTGGTCTTATCCCTGAAAATTATTTTGTTCCTTTCAGCTCTTTAACCTTCAGGGCAAGAGAGATCAAGGAATGAAAATGTATATCTCTATATAGCACACTTTAAAATAATGATATACAGGTATAACAATCATCGTTTGTTAATATCAAACGGATTTTGAAGTTATAACCCGAGATGGGAAATGTAACGGAAAACTTTAAAGGTTATGTAGCAGCCTTGATGTTGACGATAGGGTCCCCACTTCGGATGACCGTTTAGTAACGATGTGCAAGTATCACAAGTTTCATCTCTTAATCTCAAATAGCGTGAAGATTATAGCGTAGAATGAACGTGTCAGTGAAGGCTTACAAAATTCTGCCCTAAACTTGACATGGAAAACAGGACACCTAAGTGGTACGCAACACACCTTGCAAATATGCTGTGTACGTGAACTGCATTGGTACTCGTATCTTCAAGGTCAATGTCATAGGTCAATATTGTAAGTTTTCGATCTCAGCTTTTCTTTTCAATCTATAGTTTTAGAGTCTTTTAGGGATGAAAATTAGCAACGACAAACTTATACACTGTCATTACGAAGTGTCTCGTAGGGTCGTGTATGTGTGGGGTGGGGTGGTATCTTCAAAGGCATGACCGTATGTCATTATTTTATATTTTAAGTTTACATTCACACTTTCTTTCCATCTGTTTAATTTTAGAGCCGTTTGAGATTAAGAGAAGAAAGTTCGCGTATTTATAATTAATACACGTGAAGGGGTGGTTTTGGTGGAGTAGGTGGCATCCTACCTTCGGGATTAATGTAATGATCAATAGTTTTATTTTCCTTCCAATTTACAACATAAAGCATTATGGGTAAATTTAGATATTTTATATCATTTTCGTTTCCTCTTTATAACGTATGAGCTGTTTGAGAGAAATTAATTCAACTTGGCACACTTGTACATGGTCACTAGGAAACGTGCTGCATTCAATATTTCGGTTTTATTTTTCAAGACCAATGTCACATGTGTGTTTTTCGCGGTTTGCTTTTGTTTCTGCTTTATACCTTGAAATCTGTTAAAGATTCAGCGATAAACCATGCTAAACTTATGTTAGTTAATTTGATGATATTTTATTATCACGGTCCAACTTTAATCTTCAGGTAAGGGTCACTGATATATTTCTTTCGTCAGCATTTTTACTCGAACTCCCCTTGAGATAGAGTCATTTATATGTTCGTCTAGTAACTATACTGTCACATTTCAACACTGTATTCTTCGCCACAGTAGACGGGAGACAAAGTATTCACTGAATTTGCTTATTTACTTGTAGTTAGATATACCGCTCCGGTGGCCTAGTGGTTAGAGCTTCCGCCTTGGATGCGGGAGGTCGTGGGTTAGATCCCCGACCGAGTAAAACCAAAGACTTACAAAAACGGTATTAACAGCTGCCTCGCTTGGCGTTCAGCATAATGTGACTGGGTGGGATATCATGCTACATGTCTGCGGGATGATGCCCCAGTACTAGGCATCACTATAAACTGCCACATCGCAGACATCGTAGCGATATGACTGAAAACTTGTTAAAGCTATGCTAAAAGTCCAAATCACATCACACATCACGCTGTAGTTAGATAAAATATTAATCATAAGTGCCCCCACCCCCCGAAAAAATCTCTTTACAAAACAATAATATCTGAGATGGAACAGAGCCGTATATTTTGATTACCTACCTCGTACGTACAGCAAGAGACAGCATATAACGCATGTGTATTAGTCGCTGGTGCAATAAAGACGCACATAAAACGATTTTTGATTTCTTCTTCGAATATAATACATATATATATATATATATATATATATATATATATATATATATATATATATATATATATATATATATATTGTGCATCGTAGAAGTGTACGTCAATTTTTGACTCAGTAAATGCATAATATAGCTTTTGATCTGCTCCTTTCTAGGGGTTGGGGTGGATCTTCGCAAGCGTAATGTGTAAACTATGAGTTATTCAGGTCTGTATCAAATTATTAGTCAGGTTGAGTTATTCAAGTTATGATTACAATATATACACGAGACTTTTTCACGTGCATATATTTCAGTGCACAGTTATGGTGACATAATCACGAGACACACAACCCCAACATACACACACTCGTATCAATGACTGTACATATATGTGTAAATCAGGGTTTTATCTAAGCAGAACAATATGTTGCCAGACATATTGCTCTTTTGATTAATGGAAAACTAATAAGGTTAAATTAAGGAAAGGTCTCAACTGAAAACAAAGGTTGTATTCATCCTGAACAAGCTTTTATCTTTTCTCCTTTTTTGGGAGTGTGCGTGGATAGTATTTAATTGTGAGGGAGATTGAATTGAGTTTCAGAAAATTAAAACAGATCAATAAAATGGTTCAAAACAAAATTTAGTGAACGTCTGGAATAATATGAATGCGTGGTAGAACATGGGTCACTGATTCTTGAACCTTTGCAGCTTATTTTCCCCTTGTGTGTCAAGTTTTAGTCTTTATATTTCATTGATGTAATAAGATAATTAAAGCCTTTTGATGTCCTTACTTTCGAAATTTTGGTTTTCCGAAGCAGGTCTCTTCCTTGGAACCTGTTCGGAACTTTATGGCTGATTTTGCCTAAAGTCTCAACTCTGCGGCTAAATTGGTCCGTGTTTTGCAACAGTTTGGATCTATCGTAGATCTTTGAAAGAAGACAAAACCTTAGACGACCTTGGGTATTTCTTCGAACGGGACGTGTAGATAACCGGCTTGTGCCGGGGCTCTTTGTGAGATTCATTGCAAGGGCGTGGGGGGGGGGGGATAAGGAGGGAATAAACAAAGTATTGGAACATGTGCACCTGTGTAATTTTTCCGGCAATATTTGTGCCTTATTGTCTCATATATGGTTACACTGAGCGGTTGATTTGTCTTCCTTCCGTTGATTATGTGCGATGTTTTGTGCTTTTGTATTTTTCGTACTGATTGTCACCAACACCGGAAAAAGTCGCACATTCAACCGGAAATAAAAGATTCCAGGTTCTGATACTGTAAAAAAAAAAAAAAAAGCTGTGATACTTTTGTTTTCCTTTTCACTCGTACAATCTTTTAAGAAGCTTATTTTGTTTCGGTTCATTTTCAGAATTCGGGGTTTCTTTATCTTCGGGCATATGTTATGGATTTTGATATTTTCACATATATTGGGATAACTATAACCAAACATTAAAATACGCGTGGTTTAGCTCGAGGAAGACCTATTTTTATTTTAAATTGTGTGCTTTTCAGTAAAACGGGTTGTGCATCACTGTGAAGTAACATGTCCATAACATTATGACATTATTTTTAACATTGTTCGAAAATACAAGTAGCTGCCTATAATTTAGGAAGCAACTTTTAGTGAGACTCTTATTTTAAGGATAGTCAACATTTTAAATCTGTCCCTCATTAACTTCATGCAGGATTTATAAAGAATAAACGTATGGGCATTTCTAACATAGAATTTCTCTTGTCCCCAAAATCGCCCCCCCCCCCCCCAAGAAATGGCGATCTTATGTTAGTTTCCAGTTAGACATCTAATCGCGGAATCTTTTTTTGACATAGCATTTCTATAGACCTTCATGCGCTACAGTATACTGCTAAAGTAACATTCCCACAGACCAAAAAAAAAACAAAAAAAAACTGATTACCGATTACATACAACAAATAAAAGTCCGGAATAAACACACTGTGGCGAATGTTCGTTTGTTTTACATATACGTTCTGGTTTAAATTTTTTAATAAAAAAAAATACAAAACAATAAAAAACAAAAACAAAACAAAACGTACAGCAAGCTTGAAGCGTTCAACAAACCCATTCACATTACTGTTCCCAAAATGAAAAGATAAACCACAGAAATCGAAATTGACATGTTCCCAAAAATTATCTTTAAAACCCTCAGGGTCAGTTCGATTAGAGCTCGGTATCACTTTGATTACTAAAGGAAAGAATCTGAGTTATTCAATAATCCTAAGGAGAAACATCTCTTCATCAGAGAACCTCGAATGTATTTTTACACTTCGAAGTAATTCAGATGTTTTATTTGTTGCATTTTCCATTTATTAAAACCGAAAGAAATTAATATGTATGTACATTTTATTGTCATCTGAGTCTCAAATTGTAATTACTGCAGCATATATAAGAATATAAAGTTACTATAAATAAATATTATTAAAAAAGAGAAAGGATCGTATCTGATCTGCTTGTAGAAAATAAATGTTACGAAATATAGGAACTTGAAGACCAAAAAAGTTAAAGGGAGGTCATTCACATATTCTGACCGACATGAAACGAAAGAGAAAAGCAATTAAAAGGCGTGACAACTTTTATTGAATTCTAGATTTAACAAATACAAGAGCAACTGAGCCTGTTTCATGTTGTTAAACTACAGATTATTAAAGCAAGGTTACAATTAGTAATGTTAGCCAGGATTGTTAATATTCGACATAAAACCACATGCTCAACAGGTATTTGGCACCGCTGTCTTGAAGATGAAGTAAGTGACGAAGCTTCTTTCAACTGGATTGCATGATACTGCTGCAAGTAACAGTTAATTGCGGAGTATTTGAGCCATAGTGTAAAACAACATTTGGAGTAAAAGTATTGATTAACCTTAGAAAAAAAATATTGTCTAACCAAATATTCCTTCCTAATTTTATCAAATATTGCTCAAATTGGACATTTTTTTCATCCTGACGTAATTTTAGTATGACGTTGAATGCTATTTCCTGTTTCAGGACTTCATCAACCGTTAAAATGAAACCTTTAATTGTTGCAATATAATGATGTGGTGTACAGAAAGTCGTCTTAAAATATGGCTGTTGCATCAGCTACTTATATGTCAAAGAAAGTATATATCTATCCAACTACATGTCTGTAAATAACAGATACTCATATGTTCTCATATAATGTTCCCTCTATGTCATGACATAAGCTCTTAAAGGGGATACTATACGGACAATGGGAAAATACACTACAGCCCCCACCCCCACTATACGGACAAGACTTTTCAGATCACCCTGGGACGATATACGGACAATGGGAATTTAACATGGGGAATATGGGGACTGTAAACGCACAAGGGAAAGTGGGGTTGTTGTATAGGGACAATAGGAATGGAACAGGTGAGGTGACGTTACTTAACATTGGTAACAATGTAACAAGGGGCTGACCTGAATATGCGTTACTCTAGGGAGAGACAAATACAGTAGAGATAAAGACATATATAACACATACAACATACATACAAAGATAGATGAACATCAATATATCATACGTTATCTATAAAATCGACAAAAACATTTTTAGGTAAGAAAGCATATGAGTGGCCATCAAAAGGGCCTTTGGTTTTCTTCCTCTAATTTCTTCTATTCATCCACCGTCCTTTTTTCTGTCATACACTCTTTGTCTTCTTATCATTCTTTTCCTCTTCCTGCTTTCCATTTCCTCCTCCTCTTTCTTCTTCTTTTCATTTTCCTCTTCCTTTTCTATTATTTCATTAGACTCGCTCACTTGTTTTCTGTCCTCCTCCTCATCCTTTTCTTCTTTTTTTCTCCTTGATCACTTCTCTTAATCTTTCTTTTGTCTTCCTTATATTATTTATATCCATTTTGAGACGGTGGTGAGTATAGCCATAACAATCCTCAAATCTCACCATTTCCTTCACCATCCCAATATCATCAACCACTTCTTGCAGCTTGTTCAATTTGTCGAAATGATTACACGCCATCTTCTTTGAGTATTCAATGTTGAATGCCGCGAATAGTTAGTTTGTTAAATTAACGTAGATTTCGTCCGTTAGGGTATGTTGGACGGTTTATTCCTGCTAAGCTGGATGTTTAATTACTCCTGGGAATTGGTGCCTCATCCCCCAGGCATTTCTGTGTTCAAAGAACACTGATTAATTTAGCCATCAGATCGTGGGACTATGTCGGCCGTCATGAGTGGGAATGAACCCAACACGCACTCATGATTAAAACGTTGGTATTCAGTTGCGATTGAACGCACCAGGTGTCAACCCAAACAATATGTAACGTCCGCTACGACTGGTCGGCATCGATTACGTCAAATTAGGATACCTGGTGTTCGACAGGTGGAAATGGTTCCACTTCTCCGTCAATGTACGATGTCCAAGAGAGGCAAGGAAGGAAAGGAACTTGGCAAGCCGGCCAGAAATGCCAGTCCGTACTTTTTTTTTTAAATCTAGTCCAGTTATGCTAAGGGACAATGAAAAATACCAATAATGTGTTAGCCACCTGTGCAATTAGATCAAATCCAGAAAGTCTTATAAAAAAAATATCATACATAACAAATCTATCTAATTCTAGTACTTAGTGTACATAACAAAATGCCCTAATTGTCTTATTTAACTAAAATGTCTAAACGACACGTAAAAAATCTGATCATTATTAGGTCGTAAAACGTTTTAAGCTATGATGTGGCGGTCAAATGGATCAAGTTTGTATTGATAAAAGTTTTATCAAAATGGGATACCAAGCCAAAATAGTTCCCTGGATAAGAGGTAATTTTGTTGAGTAGCCCTAAGAGCTTTTATGTAAGCAGGCAGAAGGTTTTTTGGCGGTTCTCGTAGCCCCAAGTTTATGCCGCCGTGTGTTGCTCCTCATATGTCTCTTCGGGAATGCCTCATACCCGGACATTAGTGACAGCTCGTGTGCATAGTCCACAAGGATAGTTAGCGGGTATTCCTGGTATACTTTTGGGTAGTATTTCGAGAGGATACGCTGTACAAACAACCATTGCTGGGGGGGTTGGTTTCATCTAATTTAATTTAAAGCAGCAATCTGGTCTGTCATCATAAATCCAATTCCCATTTTGTCAGCTTGGTCAAATGTATAGTTGACCACATCTGCGCTTTGTTTAGCTGTAGGTCGAGTTTTTCGTTTTTGTTGTAGTTGTTTACTTGGTCGTACATGTTCTGGAATGTCTGGATAATTAGGTAAACCTTCAGGTTTTTTTCTTTCCTTCTCTTTGAAGTTTTAGATGTGGTTCCAGAAGTTGCAATTCCTGCTGTATTTGTTCAGGTTGAATTTGTGGTGGCGTGGTCATTTTGTTTGGAACCACGTTTGTGACTGATGTGTGTTTTTCAACTGGTGGAGCTATTGTCACCGGGGTGGTGTTCTATTTTTCTTGTAAGTTTCTCCGTGCCATACTAATGATTTGGTTTACTTCTATCGATGGTGTAGATGATGCTGGTGTTTTCGATGTTGATGTTTTCGATGTTGATGTAAAACGCACAGTTCTTTTAATTGATCGGTCTGCCGAGATTACTGGTAGTATTTTCAGTGTCTCTTCTATTTTCTTCATAAGTTTCCCTTGAATCCGAGTAGCCTCCATTGCCTCTACCCCTTGAGTTGCCTCTACGTTTTTCCTGTTAATCTCCTTGTCACTTTGGAATGCCGCTGGTTGAGTAGTGTTCACTGCGGCAGTAGTTGTTATAGTTGAAAAGTTTAGGTGGGCCTCCATTGTTTTTCCATTTGTATTTGGATTCTCTCTTGATGTTCTAATGGTTCTATTATAGGTTGTAATGATATCAGTTTTGTAAGTAGATCGATTATGAGAATCTCTTGTTCGCCCCCTTTGTGAAGTGTTAGCTGGTCGTCCCTGAATGCCACTTCTCCAGTTATTGCTAAGCGAACTTTCTTCCAAATTAGCAGGAGTGTCGTCCTCATTGCTTGAGCTCGAAGGCTCTATCCTGAAGCGATATTCAGTCACAGTCCTCGTATCGCATTCAAGGCATGTTCTGGGATAAGTTCCATATTTAACTTTCCGTGATGCTTTTATGTGCTGCTCGTTGCTCTTTTAGATAATACTGATGGTCAGACTGGAGACTGCTTCGCGTTACAAGCGCGGACTCGATAGAGAACATCCCTACGATGTTTTGTTGGGTCGGAACGCTACGATGGTTTAATTTTATGGTGAGGGATATAGAGAAGACGAAGAGCATGTATAATGATAACGTAAAACAAACGACAGACAATTATTTTCAAAACACAACATTTTTATTCAAATAAGTAACGACCAAAAACTATCTTTGATAAGTTAAGCTAGACTTCCACTGATTGAAGTCATTGGGCTATTGATGTACACTGCGTTTCCTAGCTAAAGACAAACGATAGCCATACTAGTTACTAAAACATCGATCTACTTTGTCATCGTTTCTAGAAGAGTAATGATCAAAATAAGTCACTAAATGTTCTAAAGAATAACCAAGACTGCGTTGATGAAGAAAATACACACACTATTGTCCACAAAGCATATAATATGTGCCTGGTAGTTTCACATTATTGAATCGTGTCGTCTGGGCATTTCTTCACATGAAGCTGAAGATGTCGTCTTCCAAAGGTGGCAATTCATACGAATCAAAATACTCCACACAACCATTTTAGGAAAGTAGACGGCTGCCCATTGGGGTTCCTGGGAGATGCCTGTCATCCGTGTTGATGACATAAGCTTGATAGTCTTGAGGTTTACGATGAGGCAGTTCATCTTTAGCACACACCACATGATTCCAAAAAGCAGTGTACGAACAGTTGTTAAAAGGTAATAAAGTTCTCAGGTATCCATTTTTGTGTTGTTGTGTTGTTTTTTTCTATAGGTTTACAAGGTAATGATAAGTCATCAATTCAATCCGAACTTTTTATTTGAAAATATCTGACAAATAACCGTTTCTTTGCTTCGTCTCCGCACTCTGAGCCAAGAGAGCTTCGATGAGATGCATATCTAGAGCCATCAATGGAGTAGAGGAATGATCACGCAAGTCTTTATACTACTGATGAAACACTGCTTCTTCTGAGATGATACTCCAAGCTTCGACCACATACTCGTCCAATGTTTCTTCTTGACTCAGTATCATATATTTATCGTGTTGAATTTGACTGGGGTGACCGTTTTGACATCCATAGAAATCTTTCTTGATCAATTCCGCATTTTTTTCTGCCAGGTGTTTGGCAAAACAGGAGACTAAATGTTGTTCTTGTTCTGGCCATCTATACTTCATCACTGTGTCCTCTTCGTCTTTGTCTTTGGGTTTTACTTCCACGGTATCCTCCCATTCCATTTCCATAGATTCCCCGCCATTCAAAGAGGGATTACAGTCTTCCATAGATTCTAAAAGTCAAGAACGACTTCTCTGAAACTGTTGATTTCTACGTATTTTCAAATTCAGCATACAGGGGGATGCTCACCATCTCGGGCGGAGGTTTAGAAAACTGAAGTTCCACACGAATTTGGCCTGATTATATAGGGTAGAAATGTCCATCGTCGCTGCCTTGGCCTGGAGTGAAATCAAAAGCACACAAAATGTAACCATCATATTCTTCATACGTAATGCTGTGACTACTGTTGGTCTCTAGCAGTTCTGTCGTTTCAAGTACGACATCAAGTAATTCTTCTCAAAGTTAGGTGCGAAGGGTCTTGTACACAAGGTTTAGCCATCTCGAATGCCTTCGATTTTGGACACGTCGAAGTGCTGATAGCAGAAAATATTTGTACTGAAGGCTCCATTGAAGGCTGAATTCTCGACGATACCAATGATTACATGCTTGGGTAACTGTCTTTGGAACAGATGATCTTCGATCATGGATCGATGTCCTCTGGAAATGGTGAAGGTTTTCACTTCCACGCGTCGAATCGGATACTTGGCGGTCGTTCTGCTCAAAGTGTGACTGATGTCGTTTCTCACTTTAGGTAACACGTCCACGCGACGCACGTAGAGTCTGGCTTCTTGGATGTTGGTTTTGTAATCGTGACCATCAGCCAACAAATGGAAAGCGTTACTGCTTAGATTCAGTCTCAAGCGGACATCTACGCTGTTCGGCAAATACATTTGTTGCAACTACATGTCCAAATGCAAACGATTCAGTAGTTATAAGATCTGTCCATCTCTGATTTTGTTTCGTCGGTCTTGAAATATATTATTCTCAATCAATATTGTGTCGGACTTGTCCGCGTCGTCATGTTTCCATAGCACGCAGGCATCCAGATGAGTGTTCTTGGCGTCTGTTCCGTACGTCAAAGAGATTTTCCAGGTATTCGCGGTAAGGGTAAGTATCCATTCCGTTGATGACTAGTTTGGTATTCAAGTGCAAGTCCATTCCGCTAAACAAGGAAGGAATGCATGAAATCTTTGACTGGGGCTATTTTCTCATCACCTTCTAAAGTACATTTATTATTATCTTCAACTTTGACTTTCAGGTACAAGTAACTGATATTCAGATCAATATAATCTTCGGGTTGTCCTTTGATTTCAAATTCGATGGGAACTGAGGCTGACAAAGAGGGGACGGGATGAAATTCGACCCATTGGGATTCTTGTATCGTCATCATGGTGGGTGGCAAGGCAAAGAGATCCAGTTCCGACTTTGAACAGGCGCAAGACTCTCATTTTCCTTTTCTTTCTGTGTGTTTTCTTTTCTTAATAATCAAAAATGTCTAAGTCTCGTCCATGGCATTTATAAGAGTTTTTCGTCGGCCCAAAATGTATTTGCCCGTTTGAAGCAAGACAGTTTTCCATGCTCTCAAGAAAGTTTCTTTGGGGTTTGAATGTTGATGATGACATTTTGGAGAAATTCTCTGCAGTGCGTCAGTGCGGCATCTTTCATAGTGTGCAATCCTCTTCTCACCATCGGTTTCAAAACAGGGGCCACCGAACGAAAGGCCGATTTCAACATATCTCCTAAACCATGTCCTCGCTGTCGAGCGACGCCTCGGTACACTGGACACATGACTTACAACTCGTTAGATAATCGTTTTCGAAAATGGAGTTTCACCGTGACTATCCCTTTTGAAGAATGGCATATTTTATCCCAGATCCCCTTTTATAGCAATGTTGACAGTGTCTAAATACGTCTTACTGACGGGTAAATAGTGAGGATGTACACATTCGCGGTGCACGTGATAGGTGTTTTCACATCCCTGGTCATTGGTCTGGAAGAATCCACTTTGAAAGGAATGACACGTATTAACGGTACGGAGGTGTGTCCCACTACGTTGTACTCCACCACATCGGAATACATAAAGATCAAACTGAGTCATTGGCTCAGTTCTGCAGTGGATTCAAAAGCCCTGTAAAAAAAATCCATATTAATGTTGATCTTCGGGCTTAGATTCTGTGCTACTATCTGTGGATGTCTACACAAAATTTCAAACAAACTACCATTAAACCTGATGGACAACGTCTGCTTATCCTGAAATTCCATTAGTAGGCGACGAGCCACTTTATGGTACTCAATCTTAACACTTTTTTTTGACTCTGTTCAGGGCTTTGCCAAACGCTGCCTCGAACCTGTCAGCAATTGTATCCACCAAACGTTTACCACTAAAATAATAGCCTGACGAAATTTTCAAAGTGTAGATGCAGAATGATGAATTGCTTGCTGACTTTGTGTCACCAGAAAACCCGATTTTATTCATTTCGTCTTGCAACTGGACGTTCAGGATTTCGACCTGGAAAGTGTTTTGAGTTTCAGTGATCATTTAGAATTGTGTAGGGTAAATCATTTCCACCAAAGCCACTTCCCAACGGGCTTCGGGATCTAACTGGATGGCCTGAGGTAATCTGACCGTGTAACAACACAAAGTATTGTTGGGAAACACCTCCATGAAACTGTCAAATGGTAACGTTAAGTAAACTTGGTTTTTCTTGTTCGTAATTCCATAGTTCTGCTGCTGTCCTAGGGTCACTCAAAGTCAGAGGAGTGTCTAAAAGGGGATGCTGTTGTTATTATTTTTGCAGTGGTGTCTGACGTTGGGCACAAGACTCCCGTTGTTCCCGTTTGAGGAATATTTCCAGGAAGGATTGGGAAGAATGTAACCGATGCAACTGCTCAGCAAAATGGTCCACATTTGTTTGTCTCCGTGTTGAACACCCAAATTAGTAACTGCCGCACCGATGATTCAATACACCACAAAGATTTGGCAGAAAAATACGATTTGTGTTTTAGGCACACGTTCTCTACACCACCCCAACAAGGGTTGTTTTTGTAGATCTTGCAGAGAAGAACTCGGTGAAGGACTGGTCACTGCGGTGGTAGCGGTAGCTGAGTCTGTTTTGAAGGGCATGATGATCACTTCTTTTTATAGTTGATGACTTGCGAATCGTTGATCCTAAAATTAAAACTGGGGGGATATCCTTTACAACGCATTTTGACTTCTTTGACACGGCGTTTTCCCAATTTTTGGGTTCTTCGTCCGAGAATGCTTTCGATGTCGTACACTTCGTCTTCTTTTTTGTTCACGCGTTGTAAATCGGGCAACTAAAATGTTCCTTCTACCACTTCCACGTTCATGTCCTCCAATTTATAGACGGCCGGGTGATGGCTAAGCAATCGTCCTGTGACACGAAATAATTCGGTTGTCCAGTTGGGTAAGTAACCTTTGTCCAAACTGCATTTGGTTTTGCTAATGCGCACCCAATCTCCTGCTGACAGCACTACAACTTTCTTGGGGACAGCCACCGTCGGGGACGTACTAAACAGGCGCTTAAAAACGGCCACCTCGTTGTTGGGAGTCACTTCTGGGGGAGGGGGGGCACATCGGATGCTTCGATGGTAAGATTGGTTGTTCGCTTGAACTAAGTGCGGTAAGACGTCGATGTACTTGAGAGTGTGTTGATGTGTACAATATTTCCACATGCGTTCTTTCAAAGTGCGCTGAAAACGTAAAACGCTGTTGCTTAGGTTTCGGGATTCTCGGTGGTGAAAAAAATGAATGTCACGTTTCTTTAATTCGTTTTGAAAAGCTTGGTTCAAAAGTTCGCGGAAGTCAATTGCACGACCCATACAAATTTGGAAAAGACGTCGATGACACAAAACAAATATTTGTAGACATTATGCCACTATTGTAGGTGGCCAAATGAGAGACATCGGCTACATTGGCTTGCCATTGATGGCCGATGCCCTCCACTCGCGTGCGACTTCTGGATAATTTGTGTCGAATGGGTTTGTGTAAAGTGTACGTTGCTTGTTCTTGTAACCATCGTTGCACTTCAGGTAAACGGAGACTTTTCAGACGGGTTTGGCAGCACGATATAATATCTGAACTCCTCCGTAACATGCAGTATGGGCTGGATCGCAGTAAATGCTGGCTAACACATTCTCCATTTGTTTAATAAGTCACCCACTCTTCGCTGATGCTACTTTGGATTGGGCGAAATGGTGGTTTGGAAAAGGCTTAACGTGTCCGATGTGCCACGGGAGTTGAAGTCGAGGGTAGTGGTGTCAATGGTGGTGGTGGTAAAGGGATAGCTTTGGTCGTCTTTTCTTTTTTCACTTCTGGTTTCCCTTCTTTCTTTTTGATTTCTGTCGAAGGAGGAGTGGACATCATCTTTTTAACCCAAGATTTAAGTTCTTCTCGTTGGGGAGTGGGGGAAGGGGTCAACAAGAACGTCTCAGTCTTACAGTGAATGGGAACTGCTGACGGTGTTTGAAAGACTTCTCGTTCCTCTTCCTCCTCAAGCATTCGTGGCATTGCGTCTGTCTTGACCACTGTGGGTGTTGGTGGTAGTGGTGGTTGTGGTGAACTTTTCATCAAAAACTTAAAATCGTTCAGAGTTGGCAGAGTTGTTTCGTCTAAAGCTCTGTGGTGAAAAAGTTTCAGTCGTTGCAAAAGGTGACCGTACTTTTGCGATTTGTCTGTTTTAGACAAATCGTTGCGATCCATCAACGATTGTAATTCGAGTTGTAACTGGGACATCTCGGTCAAATGGGGATTGGGAGGCAAATGCGGAGTCCGTTGTTCTTAGTAACGGTGGTATTCGACCATCTATTGTAAGACACTAGAGCCAGTTTTCGTCCTTCCATCGGATTTCAATGGTCATGTCTCACTCTTTTGACTCCAGAGAGTACCCTTTTATCTTCTTGGTCCTTTTTTCTATCTTGCTTCCATGAGTCCTCCCAGCATTGTTCCCAATATTCCTTTCAGCAAGGGTCTGCCAACATTGTCAAAATTCCTCCGCGTTGCACCAACATCTTTTGAAGGACTGGTATTTTCTTTTGGCAAAGATCGTGTCGATGCTTGGCTAAGGATTCTGTCTGATGTGGAAACAAAAAGATATCTTGCCTTTCAAGACGTTCTGGCAACATTCACACAAGGTATCGACGACGTCTTTGTACGCTGTTTGAATGAGTTGTTTTTGCATGGGTTGAGGAGCTTTGGACAGGGCAGACAACATGTCCCAATGTTCTTGGCAACGAAGGTGTCCTAGTGAGAGTGTGTAATATTCATACAGTCTCTACATTTGGGTACAGTCACACAGGAATCTTCCCGGAATGGCTTTCTGGAATGTCCATGACAGTCCTGCCCTGAAGGAGTGGTTTTCCTCGGTGACGGGTTCTTCTGGTACTGCAGTTAACACAGGCTTAAAAGAATTTTCACTGGAAACATCAAGTTCAATTTTTCCTTTGAATGCATAACACAGATCTCGGGCAATGTAATCCGCGTCTTTGGTACAAGCCTCGAAACTCCAACTTTTCCAGTCACGTACATCTTTTCAGTGAGTGTGTAAGTCACAAACTATACACACATCTTCCTTAGTATCCGGAGTGACTAAACTTTCACAAAGAAACGTTTCTTCAAACAGAGGGCGAGAAGTTTGTAAATGAAAGCGCAAAGTTTCTATCACAACGAGTTTGTTGTGCTCATTTAAAGGAAACACCATCATGTTTTTGGTACAGTACAGATTGTTCCGAGTTCCACAAGGAATCGATTGGTAAACGAAATCTCAGAAAGCAAGTCACTAAGACACACACCACACTTCTACCCCAATTCAATGGAGACGGTTCTCGTAATAAGTATTGGTAATCCTCCACCGTTTAAATACTCTCATTGATTTCCTTCCACGGAATCAGTTGTATCACCACTGATAAAGGTCGTGGCATGGTAGGTCGTTTTTATACCTCCTTTTGTCGGAGGCAATATGTGAACTTTCTGCACAGTGATTATCGTACTCCAGTGGCGAATCCAAATGGTTTAGTCACTAACTTGCACATCACACCCCGTTCAAATGTTTCGTCTTGAACTATGCTTACATCGTGTAAAAGATTGTCGTAATCCTCTAACTCTTCTTCTGGAATTCGTTGCAGTATGTCTACCTTGTAGTAAAATGAATAAGTCACAACAAACCAATCCTTCTCGCCAACGTCCAGTTTAGCAATGTCTGACCATTGGAACACTTTCATCTGAATTAGTCCTCTTATATCATTCAGGTACCATTGGTTTAAACATCGGTGACGTAACGGATGCAATTGTTCTTTGCGTTTCACTTGTATTTTGACCAGCTCACGGTAAATGCGTTCTCTCAACTCCGCAGGTAAACCACGAATATTCTCTTGTAAAGTATCCATCCATATATTACTGAAGTAGTCCTACTAAAGGTAGGTAATGACAATCCGGAGATCATTGACCATGTTCCAGGTAAGCAGAATCTTTCTGCTCCCACTCGTGAAGTGACATACCGCAACTGAAGCACTCGACTTTATCCACTGCCTAATTCTTTGGGGATAGGTCCTCCCAGGTATATAGGCCATTTTCCTTGGAATGTTTGAAATAGACTTTCAAAGTTGCAGTATTCAGGCAGAGGCACAGGGAACGAATAATGGTCTTTCACCGCCTCATTTCGATGAGGGTACGTTGAAATCCGCAGGAGTTTACTTAGGGTTGGATGACATCCGTAGGGCGGTATACCCATAGTCTTTCGTGGAGGTTGACATCCAATATGAAAACCAGTAAAGAGTCCACGATAACGAGTTGCATCTCTTTTGCATCCGTTAGGTTTGACACGCACATCATCACTTTTCATGGTAGGTATGATCGGGGCGGATTAAGGCTCACTGGTGCCCTAAGCACTGACAAATCTTGGTGCCCCCTCCTTTCCACGTACACCTGGGAAGATAACCCTAGGATGCACCATGATCAAGAAACAGAACATTATGATCAATTTGCACTAGTTTTATCAATTTTTTTTTACAAATCTTCATTCGTTTTTTTTTTCTCACCCTTTTCTCAACTTTGTGGTGCCCCCTTTGGCCCTGGTGCCCTAAGCACGTGCTTAGTCTGCTTAATGGTTAATACGCCCCTGGGTATGGTAGTATATTGGTAGTAGTAGTCATAGCAATGTTCCGATGATGTTCTACTGAATTAGTCATAGCAAAGATCCCATGATGTGATACTGAATCGCTGAGGTCACATCGTACGGCATCGCTCTCCACTTGAGAATCACACTGGGCGCTGACTGATTGACAATATGCGTTACAAATTTAAACTCTGGGATTGTTGCCACACTGACGGATGTGCATGACACCTTATGTATAGCTTTCGGTTGCACTACACTATGTAACACTCGGCTAAAATAGTGCATATTGCTAATAAAGATTTAAGACAACACATATTAATTAGCGTTAAAATATTGTGATTCAGGACAAATATTAAATGCTAATTATATTATTAAACTTTTAATATCACAAATATACGAAGAAACGCTAAAATCATTGTGTAAGATTTATGCAGTAGGCCTAAAGTGAGTATATCAGTAAACATTATCTCCCAAATGTGGTTGGTGGTGCGCGAAAATAAAAACACACACAATGCGGGTGTGTCATCTTTGCATGAAATTGTGACTAGATTATTGTATTGCTATGCAGAACTTATTCTATGTAAACACTAGTAATATAAACGTTTATTAATTTTCAAATACGCTTGCATACTGCGTGAATACTGCGTAGTGAAAACTGGAGGTGACTCAAATACACAAATTGCCTCAATATAAAATTGCCCCCAATACATCCAGACACCATCAACTACATGCATGACATCGAACGTAGCACAACATTAAAAAATCATGTGTCAATAATACAGAACATTCTTTGGCAAAACACCGTACTGAACATAATCTCAGAATACCCATCTGTACATGAATTTGCTATGATCAAACTATGTAAACAAACGATGTGAAACATAAATGTTTTTATTACACATACGCATGCGTACAAATCGTTATCATGTCAAAAAGTGTCATTAGAAAAAAGGTGGTGCGGCCCTTGGTCAATCGAAAATGCACTCATGTGGTCCTAGGGGTGGTTTGAGTTTGAGACCCCCTGATGTAAACAGTGTGAATTCATATACAATGTGTGTAGATGATATAAAACGGGGTTTTAAAAGAAGAGGGAAAGTAAGTCGTGTAGACTATAGTTAAACGACTTTACTGATCTGTTGAAATATCAAAATTTGTTGTTTTCTTGGCACGGCAATAGAGAAAGGTCAACAGTCCTTTCTTCTTGGCAGCAAATGGCAAACTGACTCACAACCTGTTTCATTACAATTTAAGATGCATTCGAACGGTGCATGAAATATTACGAGAGGAAATGATTTAAAATATTTACATGTTTTTTGGAATATGTAACATAAATGTTCTGCTTCAGTTTTCCCCGGTAATATTCAACGTCATACAAAATATATCAAAATAAGATATTAAACAAGAATTATGAAAATGGTATTGTCCATTTATGAGTAGATAATAACAAAACTTAAACAAGGTGACATACCTGTGAAATGTGTCATTTTCATGGCACAGTGAGACAAAACATCCATTTCTTCTCGACAGCAAACGGCAAAGTGCGCTGCTGAAAGTAAAGCTTGCATGTGAATTTGAGCGAAGATACTATCAGTTTAGTTTTGTATTGCTAGAACTATGGGCATTTACTCATCTTACACTAAATAGCAATTGTTGTTTTAGAATGTATTGCTAGTTTTGTTCAACCATAGTTTTTCAATCCTGGTTATTGAATGATATGCACCTTAACTGCCATCAAGAAACTTCCAGACGAAAATCATCGATTCGCTATGGAGTTTTACGATGGAGGTAAGGTACTAGACCAGGTCAAGAAAAGAGCATGTCGAATCTAATCATCACAATATAGGGTACTACTAATTTGTTTATCAACATAAGTAGGTTTCAGTGTGTCATCACATTGCGCTACATTCAATCCGGATTGTACTGGATCACACCTGCAGGTTGATCTCATCCAATAATGTCCAGGTACTTTAACATTTATTTTGCCACTGGTACTACTCGGGAAGCGTAATAATGACCCGCCAAAGGAATATGGATGTATGAGGATCCAACTTAAGTGACTAATTGCCGTTTACATTTATATATAATCAAATTCTAAAAATGACCCCCATTAATGAAATAATTGATGATGAACACATGCATTACCTGTATGACTTTTACCATAAAAATAGATTTACACAGGTACGCACACCGAATGAATGAATAAATTAATGAATGTAGACGAAGATAACACAGACTAAAACGACTTTACAACTGTTATATACAAGTGCGATCATTTACGGCAAGAAAACGTTATTAAAGAAAATAGTTGCATTAAATGATAACGGGATATTCTGCCTTTAAAATGTAGCAATTAAGTTGAAAAAGATCTGAACTGAATTAGTATGGAATACCTCTATTTACGCACGCACACACCGGCTTGTACTTGATAAATGAGAGAAAACTGTTGTTTGAATGTGACACAAGTAGTCTCCCTTTAACAAGAACGTTTCCCAGCATTCATAGCACCTGTCACGGTTGGGTTCCGTGCATGTGTAAATATAATGCAGAGAGGAAATGATGCATAAAGCTGTCAGGACAATCCTCTGTATTGACGGAAGTGGCCTGTCGCTTAGTTTAAGGTCTGTCTTTGCGCTTTAGGGTGAAGCAGTTGGCGTGCTTTATGAATCAGAGTTGTGGGGACTGCGTAAACTCTTCCTCTGAATACAGGAAGACAAACGGATGAATAACAAATATGGCGACCAAAAGCGTGAACGTCAGTTTGGACGATATAGATCTCTCCAGTCTAAGGGTAAATATTTATTTTTGTAGCTATTGTCTTTTAATTGATTAGTAATCAGCATAATTATCAGTTGTGTATGACTGATTGTTCCATGGTTGATACTCGAAATATGGAGTGAAGCTGACCGACATAGCATCGTTTACTTCTGTTGTCTAAATAGGCTTTTAGATATGTATAAACAAAGAACTCACTATAAGTGGACTTTGTTGCTGACCTCATACAAAAGTTACAGTCGCCCAGGCCCTGTATTATGTAACCAACACGGGAACTGATACTTACATGTGGCAGACTAGTTAGGTAGGCTCAGTACCTCTCGGAAAAATTTCAAAATTTGGTTAGGAGTTTTGATATTCTTAGGCGTCATATCATGTATCAGATTTTAACTGGACAAAAGGACAATTTTTGAACAAACATTCTTTTCCGGTACTTATATATGCATATTTTCTGAACAAATCAGACTTTTAACAGTAACTTGTTGGTTTTCATACTCTCCTTATATGTAATACAAGTAAATCCTTGTTAGTAGATAATTGCCAGATTATATTTGGGGTGGTCCTTACCATTGTTGATTTCGACGTTCAGATGATGTATCATTACTGGAAAGAAAAAGAAAAAAAACGCCCTTTCAGTGTCTACATTAGAATGTGGCACTGTTAGATGATGTTATGGGATTTGACACCACTTTTAGCACAAGATTGTCTGTACATGGTGGCCAGGTGCAAGAAGGACCACCAAAACCAATGAGAAGCTACTGGTAAGCTTTCTCATGTACCCATATTAGGTGAGCCCAAGACTTGAACCAATGTAGACAGAGGTGAGATGGCAGTGATCTGGAGCAGTGAGCACTTTAGACCACTCAGCCACTCTAGGCCCACATGGCAATGTTGTACAACTCTGCTTAGTCCACCAAAACATTTAAATTATTTCCTGTTTGTGGATGGATTTAGGTTGCAGATTACCAGTCAGAATTGCTAAAGACTGGTTATGTCAGGGTTTAGTTTAAGAATTTATTTTTAATGTCGATTTATAGGATTGGCAGAATGCATTCATGTCCATTTGAACTTAACCATTGATATTCCTTTTGCCTCGCATTAATGAATTTCAGTTGTGACAACTTATTGTATCCATTTATTTAGCAATTATCATCTAGTCGTCTTGAAATTGGCGATCTGCATCAGTATATTTGACAACTTGGCTTTCAACATAAGAATACTTTTTATCCAGTTTGTTTGCCAAGCAATTAATATTTATTGGGCTGCTGTAATTGATCACAAAATGAACTGATCATTTTGAGTGCTATATTTGTGGTACACCGAACTCATTCTGAACAAAATCCTTCATGTGGTTTCAAATGTTCCTGTCAAAGAAATCTCACAAGTTTTGTCGTTAGGAATTAACAGCAACTCACCGTACATTTCATGTCATGAATCAAAACAGTCTTTTGACAAGGTGATCGTGTAGAGTTGCCCAGCTCTGAAAACTTCCCAGGCTAGGTTCAGATCTTAAAGATGCAGAATCCCATATACGTACACATGTTACAAATAAAATGTAACTTGTAAGTCAATATATAAATATTTATTCCTCATTTGTCACTACTTGCCTAAAATGCCAAATATTCACATTGTCAAGTTAGTGCAAGAAAATATGAGACTGTCCTTGAATACAAGGTAGAAATGATACAGATGAAAGAATCTGGCACCACTTACTTAATGGAAGAATGTGGCACATAATAAATGCTAAATACATGTTCTGGTTCATGTACTGTGGTGAGGTTGCAGGGTATAAATCAGTGTTTCTCAAACTTTTTTGTCTTGCGGCACACCAAAAAGAATTACTTTGATTGCCTTTGAACTGATTGCACTATATATGTTACTTTTTTAACTTTTGCGACATTGATTACCATTAAATTTTTCGATATGTTTAAGGTTTCAAAACGCTAGCAATTTTAAATATTTTTCAAAACTCCCACGGCACACCTGCAAATCTCTTGTGGCACACAGTTTGAGAATCACTGGTATAAATCATGCAGAGCAAAAATCATTGCAAATGGAACACAACCCCTTCCCTCCCACAGTGCTCTCAATATTCTGGACTTGCCTGTGTGCAAGTGTCTTGGAAACTTGAGCTTAACTAAGCTGTAGTTCAGCTTGTTTTGATAGTTCTATGTGTGAATTTGTAAATCCATGCATTTATATTATTGTTTAGCAATTAAACTATAATGCTTTGTAAGCCAGTTTACAGTCATGTGATCACAGGAAGTCTTTGCTATAAGTATAATACATGTTATATTGGAAACAAGTCGTGAAAATAAACCCCAGAACTACTTTTGTTCTGGATTTATTTTAGTAACTTGATTATGCTGGAGATTTCAAAATGTGATGGTAGATGACAGAATATACCCCTCATTTTGTGAGGAAAATCCTCACTGGCCGAGAAGACCATATGTATGCTGATAAAATAGTACCTGGCTGTTACAATGAAAGCAGAAAGTCCAACAGGAGCTACTGATAACTTGAGGTCGGTATCTTTTAAAAACAAAATTGTTGCAGTGCTGACAAAAATAAAAGTTTTTTTGTGTCAAAAGGTGACGGTACATTACCTTGGACCACCATCAGTCCTTGTCATGGTTAGATATACAGTATTTCCTCAAGTCAGAATCTTTGTGTAATAACTGCTTGATGCAAGCTAACAACTTTGATCATTGCTATGTGACCATGTACATCTGTCAGTATTGTATAGGCTAGAAATGGGTGCATATTTGTACTTGACCAGTTACACAATTACCACTTCAAGAAAAGATGGTTAAGACACAACATGTTTACATCAGGGCCTTTCCCAAGGGTACAAAAGGGGGACCTTGTTACAGTAGACAATATGGCTGTGCTTCCTTAATGATGTAAATAAAGATGTTTAAAGTAAGTTAGGCATATGTGATCACTGCATACAATATGCAAACAACCAGTTTGTGTACATTTGAATAAATTAAAGGTCGTTGTCGATAAAGATAAAAACATTGTGTGAATATGGCAACAGTAAATCGTATGTCCACAAGTAGATGTTGATCATAAGTGTAGATGAACTGCATGGTAGTGGTTATCTGCAGGAAACTAATATCACACAAACTTGCCTGGAAGTATTCAAAATATAAGCTTCATTGTTCTGTGCATTTTTGGTTGCAAAATACAAATCATTTGCTTTTAGTCTGTAATAGCAGACAATGATGGTAGCATGAATTTGTTTGTCAATAAGTGTAACTTTCGTTGTGACATAACTGCACACGACATTCAATCTGGATTGTACTGGATCACACCTTTAGGTTTAATTCATCTAAAAATGTCTATATACTTTAACATTGATTTCACAGTATGCACCTATAATGAACTTCCAAAGAAATATGGATGTAAAACAAATCCAAATGAAGTGAATAACTGCCACTTAAATGTATGTATCAAATTCTAAGAGATGTCACCCATTACTGAAATAATCGGTGTTGAATGCCTACATGACCCATGTGACTTGTACTATAATTTGTGAGTAAAACTGACATGTTAAGATATAGTCCTTGCTAAATCGCAAATAGAAGTGGTAAGCTGGTAAGCTAAATATCTATCAGTTTAAATATTAACCTAAATAAATTCAGCGAAGGGGTAATGATGTTTAGGTCAGTGTATGTCATTCATTGCATGATGTAAACCTGTGAATTCTGTAGTATGTTACTAATGAAAGGGAGCTCAGTTGTTAGCATGTCTTTCTCAAATCCTACCAGGCCACCAGTCTGGGTAAGCTACTGTGATTTATCCTTGGGCTGGCACTTATTTGTGTGGGCCCCCACCCTGAGTGGTTTAAAGTGCTCACCATTACGGATCACTGTCATCTCAGCTCTGTTTGCGTGGGTTTGAGTCTTGGGGTCATGTGGGAAAGCTTGCCGGTAACTTCTCGTGGGTCGGTGGTGATTTCAGGGTTTTCCCCAAGTTCTTCCTCCACCATTTATACTGGCTGCCATGTATAGCCTATCTTGTGCTGAAAATGGAGTTGAACCGAACAACAACAACTTTATGTGTTACTGTTCTGTACAACACAAAACCAAAGCCTGCTGAAAGAACAATTTCATTTTTGTGACTGTTTTCCTCCACAAAGGAGGTGTTTTTATTATTGTGGTAAATTGACTTGTTCCTTTGGAAGACACCCAGATAGGGGGTAATGATATCATGACATCATTTTCTAATACATGTGCAGCTGTAATTATGAATGCTCGAATGTATGTACACAAGTGTATCCCAGAAGGTGTGACTCTGCCTCTAATAAGAAATATAGCAATTTTAATTAAATCCCAACGTGCTTTTTTGGATGAAAAACAAATTATGGGGGTTATACAACAGCTTACATATTTGATGGGGTTGTTTTAGGGTCTTTTGTGAACCGTACAAATTAGGGGAAATCTCATCTTTTATTTTGAAAAAAGGGCAAATAACCTGTGTGATATGGGTATTATGTTGATTATGTCTGTCTGATTTGTGGGTACCCTGTTGTTTATGTCTGTGTTGTTTGGGGGTATTCAGTGATTATATCTGGGAGATTTGGGGTTATTATGTTGATTATGTCTGTGTTTTGGAGTTATTATGTTGATTATGTCTGTGTTTTGGGGTTATTTTGTTGATTATGTCTGTGTTTTTGGATTATTGTGTTGATTATGTCTGTGTGGTTTGGGGGACTGTTGGCTATGTCTGTGTGATTTGGGTGAATTATATTGATTATATCTGTGCAATTTGGGATTATTCATGTAGATTATGTCTGTGATTTTTTTGTGTATGTGAGTAGATATTAATGTGAATTACCAGTCACATGAACTGGAATAGATGCCATGCTTCCATACCACTCATTTTCATCATGGACATAGTTTTCAAACTTGTGTGGAATTTCTTTATGATGGAACTGCAAATTTTGGAGAAATAAGGTCTCATGCTTAATATTTTCAAAATGCTACAGAGTTCTGAACGTGCTTGTTTATATGACCTTTTATTCAAAAGTGCGCAATTCAGTCATGACAACGATTGCTATTGGCTTGATTCTTCGTGCCTGCCATATTCATTTAGCTGAAGTTAGCCAACAGAAATTAGTGTAACATGCTTTACAATAACTGCCCATGCATTCCATTGGTGTGTGAGAAGGCATCCATCTAGATCAGAAGCATTCCGTGTGTCAAGTCAAAGATTATCTCTACCATATGTCGGTGTGTTGTCAAAAGTTGAGCATTTGATGATCCTGTATTTTTTAAGGGTTCACCTTGAACAGCTACTTGCATGGTCTGCAATTAATCATTGTTGCACATTGCATCACAAAGGCAGGGGACAATGTGTCCCCCACCCTCCAGATAGTGGTATTACTGCTATACTGGGCACTAGTAGTATATAAAAATGAGATAGTTTATTTGCTTTTTTATAGTTCTGTCACCTAAACAATGTGCCTGCACTGTGAAGATTGTTGTCTGTACTGTATTATCATAGTTAACTTGGATGCATACATTATTGCAATAAATGTGTTATCATATGCTCATGTAACTCATACAGGAACATGTTAATAATAATAATTATAATATTAATAATAACAATAATAATATTAATAACAAAAACTTTATTTAGAGAAGGTAACTCAAATCATTTACAGAACTAAACTACCCTGAGGCTTTTTAGCTGTTATTTTCAGTTTATACAGTGCATGTATATACAACACGAAGTAAATCCGGCTTGACAATAAATAATGAAGTTATTCTACAAATCAAAGTATCAAGCTGGAACATATGCAGAAGCATCTGTGAACACATAAACAAAATATAAAATATCATCCTGTATTGAAAATTTCAACTGTGACAACAATGTAAAAAGTACAAAAGAGCTGGATGTTTCAGTTGTCTTAAGATTTCATCCATTTGAGACATCAGTTATGAAAAGAAGAAATACTAGGAGCTTGCCTTATGTCATTGGAAATGTTGTTCTATACCCATTGACCATTATATTGAATTTTTTATTTAAAAAACAATTCCTTTGTGGCCTAGGTATAATGTAATTTTTACTTCTAATGGACCTTTAAAACCATCAGCATCTCTCTGGTGAAAGATATTGCTGAGTTAGACAAGAATGGCTTTTCTGGACACTTTATGCATAAATTTGGCCTTTCAAAAAAATATTCTTTCGTGTATAATTAAAATCTTTGTATTATTCGTTTCATTCTGGAAATAGTCTGTACATTGATCTAGAATTAAATGGCATGCCTTCTTTTGGAGACCTAATAGTTTTGTTATGTTTCTGTTAGAGGTAAATTACATTATGATAGTCCAGATATGGCTGAATAGTACTTTTATAAAAGATTACCCTATACTGAAAAGGAATGTTTGCTTAGATTTTTCCTTAGTAGTCAGATCTAAGAATTAACCTTTTTTGAAATATGTTTAACACAACAACCCCTGGAGGTTTTTGTCATTTTTGCCTGAAATTCGAGTAGGAAACACATTTTGAAAGCTATTTCTGAATACATCACTTTCCAGGTGATTTTCAGATAACATAATGCCTAGTTGTGTTAGAAACATCATTTTTCATTGGCTATTTGGTTCACGCATGAGCAGAAGGGTATTGTGTTGCCAAAGAACGTGTGGTGTTTTCTGTGTCCCAGATAATAAAAATTGCATCCAAATATGCATAATTAAGCGCTTCCGAGATCTCTGAAAATAATATACAAGATGTTCTCAACAGGCTTAAAGTATGGTGCACTACAAAATACAGAGGAAAAATCCTCATTTTTTTGGACCTGATGATTTTTTCACCCAAAATTTGCCCGTGGTCGGAATCTGATTTTAGACTTTTTGGTCTCTGATCTAAGGCAGACCGGTATGAACTGCAGACAGATGAACCTTTGCAAAAAGGAGGATAAGATGGGGATCTGGAATAAAGAGTGGTCTCAATATGAAAATAATAGGTCCAATAAGCTAAAAAAGAGAGAAAAAGAACTCCAAACTTGTACCCTTCTGCGCACTTTTTTTGGCAACACAATAAATATGTTCTAATCACTATGAAAATCAGAAACAATGCTTTTATTTAAGTTTGTTGCTGACTTCCTTTGATCAAAGGTCATTGGCTTGCTGTGATGAAGATACATTGTTATTGAAGAGGCCTCTTTGTTATTGTTGCAGCAACCTCAAATAATTGTAGAACATTGAGACAGATTTTTATTTATTTGCATTATATATTGGTGCTTCAAAGGTAATCATTGTTTGAAGTTGCAGCAAAACTTATTTTCTGGTATATTTTTAAAATAAAATTGGTGTCACCTGGTTGACTGTAGTCATTTCTCATTCCCGCCTTCAGAGGTGGTTGATTGTAGCTAGTCAGTTGCATGGCTATTTTCGTCATATTACAATATACAGTACCAAGGCCAGACATCAGCATAAGCGGATTATGATATAACAATGCACTGTTATGGTGGTTCATCAATATGAAACAAGGATTTGTTTATGTAACAATATATTCCATTGCATTTTTATATCCATGTTTACAGCACCACTCATCGTGCCTTTGAATTTCTGCAAGACCCAAGACTGTATATTGTTATAACTAGCCAAAAATGGTGCCAGATGGTATATTTTATTGCTAACAATGAAACAAAATTGCAATTTGCGACATTGGCGAAGCCCAGCGTTATCCCTGTTTTTGTGTTCATTTCTGATTGTAGCTGTATAAATATTGCTTGCGGCCTCGAAATCAAGACACGTTGAGACTTAGACAAAATGCTGTTTGCAGTTTTGGGGTTAAATGGAAAACTGAAGATTTTAATGAGATTCAGAACTGTGCTCAAATTGCTAGAACTGATAGTTCAGATGGGACAGTGGACAAGTGTAATAAAGTGTGTGATGCCTGGCTTAGAGTTTGGAATAAAAACATTCCTTGGATATCAAAATTCATTCTGATGGACAAAAAAGTGCTATATACCAGTGGTGTAAATAATATGGAAATTAAACTCCATGGCAATTACTGGTTCTTATAATCTGCAAATTTCCACATTTTCTTGGCACGAGACATCATGAGACCACTTACTTGCTTGGTAATCATAAAATCATTGAGCTGCACAGTGACAGAAGCCTGTATAACTGGGCTTCAGGAGTACAGGGGTGTATTTCCAGACTCTGCAGTCCTCGCTGCAATTGTGTTGGTGTCAGACAAAATCAAAACGAAGAGATGTCCAGAATAAAATGAGACCTTAAAACAGTTGATTCTGGCAAAACAGGGATAACGCTGGGCTTCGCCAATGTCGCAAATTGCAATTTTGTTTCATTGTTAGCAATAAAATATACCATCTGGCACCAGTTTTGGCTAGTTATAACAATATACAGTCTTGGGTCTTGCAGAAATTTCATGGTCAGAAGCTTCACAAAAATCAATTTTAGTCTTTGTAACACAGCTCTCAGTTTTTGGAGAAATCTTTATCCTACACTTCCATCATGTATCCCTGTTTTTGATGCAACTCTTGATTAAAATCCATACTATTCCATCACATGTGTCATATCCCTATTTTATTGATATGATTGTATTAGAATCCATAGTCTTCCATCATGTAACCCAGTTTCACGATGTAGTTGTATTGGAATCCAGTCTTCCACCTAAAGCTATACCTATGTCACTTTTTGTCGATTATGCCAATACTACGTATAGCCGATTATTAAAATTGCTGATACTGATTATGAGACCAATTATTTCATTATTATTTGTTTCATAACAATGACTGGTTCAGTAACAAAATCCTATTAGTGTAATGCAAGTGGGTATTTTGCCATGTGAGCAAGTGAATTTGAATTTCTGTACAAAAACAAACAGAAACCAGATAAGAAGTACATTGCTGTTTATAGAAAACAACGATCACACAAACATAAAACTTGAATTTTTTTTAAACTAACACTGATAAAACTTATGGTTTGCCAATTCAAGATATAAATGAATGAAACTGTATTAAACAAGTATTTTAAATTGCTTTCAATGATGCAGGTCACCATTACTAGATTTCAATAAATGACTAAAAAAATATTAATAACAATATCCCAATAATGATTAAAATTAATAATATGCATGCTTTAAGGCTAAAGTTAGACGTCACAGTATGCTGGCTGTATCTAATACTGAAAGCCTAGCTGAGGTATGTTGTATTTAAGCAACAGTAACATTTCTCCCTTCTTGCCAAGTGACGATCCAAAAAAATCTGGCCTGCGCCAATAAATAACTGCTTGCTCAGAACGCTTGAAGCTGGTGCAGACAAATGGCATCTAGCTAATTTGGCCAAGTAGGGGAACTGAAACCTGTGAGCATTCCACCAGCCGTATGTGTCTTCTCATGGCATCAGAGGGCTGGCCAGATACAATTTAAGTATCGTGTCAACGGCATCGCCCATGGTTGTTTTGTTGACAGTATGGACAGGTTCATTATTGGCCACATAAGCACAGAAAATGAATCTAAGAGATGTTGATTGTCCAGTGGCATTTTTGTTTTTGTTTGTTTGGGGGTTCCTCATGCTTGTCTGCTGATAAAACTATGATGCATTCTGCTCTAAGCCATTCTTTGGATCTAGTCACAAGTAATTCTTCGCTGATTAGGCAATGTTTCAATAATGGATCCAAGATGGTGACCAAGACGAGCTTCTTGTTGCTGGAAACATCAGCAAAGTCTGTGTTTAGTGATGTCTACATATCACACCGCATTGTTTGAATACCTTGACTTGCTGCTCTCGAGCCAGCAACATCTGGAGCATTTTTGAGCATAGGAAGAATGATGGATGCTGATGTTTTGTTATCATTTACTTCCTTGGTAATGTCCACAAATGGGCCTAACGTGTCCACAGTATTGTTAATCAAGACCCACTGTTGGGCTGTTAGGCTAGGCAGGTCATAGAGAGTAGCATATGCCCCAAGACTTGTTTGTAGAATTTCAGTGTGTCTGGACATCCTGAACGAGTCTCATATGGGCAATGCCAAATTTTTCCTGCTGCTCTTTGAGCTGCTGTTGTGCCAAGATGGAGTGGCGAAACTAGCTGACTGGATCGCGAGATCTCCAAAATATCTTTGACAGGTCGTTGCAACAGAATGCCATCACTGACAGTTAGCTGCAGGTTGTGTGCAAAACAGCTGATGTCGATTTCATCCAGACGCATTGCTTTCAGCATGTTTGCACCTAAGTAACGCTGAAGAACATGGATATGAGTTTTGGGAATGTTGTATTCCTCGCATAATTTGTCCAGTTTGCTTAACAAATATTCTCCTGTGTGTGATTCATTTCATATATCCCTTTTTCTTAATATACTTGTATTAGAATCCATAGTCTGCCATAATATATCACTTTTTCATGATGTACATGTAGTTGTATTAAGATCCATATCCATTTATGATGGCTCTGGATTTTAGCTCACTAGGTTATAGGTACAATGATTTTACAGTATAACCCACTATCCACTGTGCTTCATCTATTCACAACTTAACTTGGCACAGAGCATTTGGTCTTAAAGATCTTTTATGTTTGTACAAATGATGCCAATCCGTCCATTAAATATGGACACTGTTACTTAAACTTGGGACGGGGCCCCAAGTGGCCGAGTGGTCTAAAGTGCTTTCCATTATGGATCACTGTCATCTCACCTCTGTCTGCGTGGGTTTGAGTCTTGGATTCAGCCAGTGTGGGTATGTGAGAAAGCTTGCCAGTAGCTTGTCGTGGGTCGGTGGTTCTTTCCAGGATTTTCCCAGGTTCTTCCTCCAACATTAATACTGGGCGCCATGTATAGCCTATCGTGGCTGAAAAATGGCGTTAAACCACACAACAACAACAACAACAATCCATATTCTTCCATTCTGTATCCCTTTTCATGATGTAGTTTGATTAGAATCCATATTCTTCCATTTGTCGTGATGTAGTTTTAAATTCATTTTTCCACCATGTGTCGGTGTCCTGAGTGGTCTGAATTGCTCACTGTTATGGATGACTGCCACCTCACCTCTGTCTGCATGGTTTCAAGACTTGGATTCGGCTAATGTGGTTATGTGTGAAAGCTTGGCAGTAGCTTCTTGTGGGTTGGTGGTTCTTCTGGGATTTCTGGTTTCTTCATCCACCATCTATACTGGCTGCCATGTATAGCCTATCTTGTGCTGAAAAATGGCGTTAAACCCTACACCAACAAAAATCCATCATGTATCCCTTTTTCATGATGTAGTTGAAGTTGTGAACTTGAGGTTAATATACCTACCTAGAAAACTTGAAATGTCTTAGTCCAAACATGCTTCATCCTCAGATGATGTTTTCATTGGTATATACATACTAGGTGGTGACAAAGATTTGAAGTAGATGAGATTATTGGTGCTGGGGGAAAATGTTTCTGGAAATACCAATTAGTGATTTTGAACTCAAGAAGGAATATGAAGAGTTCAGTGTACATGCTGGCAGAACAAAAACACAGCATGCTGGTCCATATCCTTATGTAGCGCATGGATGAAATAAATATGCAGTTTGATGAGATTTTAGAGTAAATGGTATGAACTTATTGACAGCATATCTTGCATTAAAAAATTGAAACATGTCACAATTGATGAATTTGAACGTTATTTTTTACATTGGTTATGGTCATGGGTTTGAAAGATGGATCTGATTTTGATTTTTACTAGGCAGCTGAATATGCATCGCCAGACATATTTCGGCAAAAAAAGAGTAGAAATATATTTCTTAATGCGTGCCATCTATACTCGCTTATAAGACAAGCCCTGCATGGGTCTGTGCAGTTTGTTAGGAGTAATTATTGGAACAAATAACATAAACCATGATCTGCATGCATATTATATTACAGCAGATCAGGATCTTTGTTGTTTGCATTATGACTACTTAATAAGCACATATACATAGTAACACTTAAACATATAGAGAACTCAAGCAATGACTGTGTAAACTCAAAAGTAAACATACGATGACAGACATATACTATGATAAATAAGAAGAAAAAGTGAAATGCCCTGTGTTGTTCTAGGACTAGATGTTTATTAACTGTAATTCCACACCTGTTAGTGTTAGAACTGTGATATAAAGCTTTCACAGGCATCCATTCTAGAAATAACAATTATTGCCAGGGAGCCCGAGAAAACTAGAAAGATTATACTGGCAACCAATCTTCCCAATATGAAAGCTACAAAATATTAAAAAGTGATCATGTTAAATATTAGAATGGAATTTTATATTGTTTCCAATCACAAACATTTGACTCGTAAAGTGTCCCTCCATTTACTTTTAGCAGACTGCTCAAATTATGTCCATATCAATATCCGTTGATGAATGTTTGGTGATTTATCTGTAAGAATCCCCGCTAATCCACAAAGTTGTCTGATCTTTTGTTTGATCGGTAATTACAGTCCATACTCTAGCACTTCATGGTGAAGACAAAATTAGCGAATGCTTGTCTTTTATCAACACACCAACAAAGGATAGTCATTATCTTTTATTTGCTTATCTCTGAGATATTCACTGTAAATAAGCATGCCAACATCTGAGACACTTTTCATAAGCATGTGTGGTGGTGAGTTACAATTATTGTATGCTGTTTATATTTATGACAAAAGTTGTTGAATGATTTTGATTATGTCAGCCGCGGCAGACAATGTTTTACTGGGTGACTAAAAAAAAACAGCTGGGCAATGAGTTTTTCATAGGAGGCCAAGGAAAACCATTGATTAAAAGAAAATGTACCTGCCACTGGACATGTATATGGTTTAGTCAGTAAGAATATGGTATATTTTCTGTTCTCAGACAATTCAGCACTGCATGATCTTTTATTGCAAAACAATATAGTATAAAGGGTTAATATGTTGAGGTTTTGACTTTAATCAAAATATCCTTGTTACCGTTTCCTGAAACCATTTAATTGTTAATTTTGTCAACGTCCACCTGCTTTGATAAGGTTGTCTCCCAAAACATATATCACTTGACATTAGATGATTTTTATGACCTTAAACAGTGGATTATTTTGATTTCAGTGATGTTTGGCAATCACAAAATTAGCATGCCCTATTGATACATAATATGTTTGTTTTCAGACAATGTGCAACTCAAAAACCAGAAATAAGGGTGGGGCTTGTAGACTTGGAAGCAGGGTGTATAACCCTTCTTTATCTATCCAGCTGGAACACTGCACATTTGGCACACTGACATGCTTTTCTATCAAGGGTATACAATTTCTAGGCATAACTGGGGGATACACAATAGCAATATCCCTTAGGGGGGAAATCACAAAGTAATGAATTGCACACAGTTGTATATTCTTAGAATAAGCTTACTTGTTTTATGGTGGTTTACCTTGGTTGAACTTTGTGTTGCTTAGAGCACATAGAGTATTTAATAATTGTCTTCTTTTAATCGTTACCTCCTACTGTTGAGGACAAGGCAGGTAGCCACATGTCCTTTTTGTCTTGACATTTTGAGTATAAAGTTTAAACATGATTTGAAGTGTCATTTTGAAGTGTCATTTTTTTATCTCTAGTTTTTGTATTTCCTGGCACATGATTTTATCTGAATTTGTTATTTCTATTCATGGTTATAAATTGTATGGATTATCTTTAGTTAGATTTTGCCTATGTGACTAGTCTGTTTTAGGAATATTAGATAGGATCTATGAATAGATGCATACATATGTGTTGACAATTACTAATAATAATCTTAATAATAAGACTTATTGACTTTGGGTTAAATTCTCTTTGGCTGGTGGCATTTGGAGGGTTCTATAAGAATTATGTAATTTTCCATTGGGTGGAGTAGGTCACATGAATAGGCATCTCAAATTGAGTAGTATGATCTGTCACATGGGACTATTGTGTGAAATAAAATCAAAATAGAAGGTGTCTACTGTATTTGGAGAGAAATGAGGAATCAGATTTTATTTCTATTTTAGAGCCATTATTATTTCTTGTGTTCCTGTTATAAGTCTGCTGACATGTTTTATGTTGTATATAGATATTATATGAGAGTAAAAACATTTGTTTGAAATGTTTAGTGATAATAGAAATTGCTCATTATATGTTCTATGAATTATTCAAAGGAGTTATGGAAAATGCCGTTTTGACAACGTCATAATTCTTGGTGGACCAGTATATTTCCAATTCTAAAATTTATACGAAACTTTTCGTTCTTTTGGACTTTCCTAGAACTTTATCAGGATTACTGTTGATTCACTTTATAATATTGTAAGTTCCCCTCACATTTTCATTTATAACATTGATGATTAAATTGTTTGTTAAGTTTTGCTTCTTTCTTTTACTTAGTTTGTGACCATATAGAGTCATAATAGAAGCATATCCCTGCACTTTAGCTGTTAATTTTTGAGACCCCAACTCCAACCTCAGGGGGACCATTCTGGTGGCATAAGTGGTTAGAGCATCCACCTTGGATGTAGGAGGATGTGGGTTCAAACCCTTGCTGAGTCATATCAGAGACTTAGAAAAATGGTACTAGCAGCTGCTTTGCTAGGCACTCAGCATTAGGAAGTTACTCTTAGGACTGGTCAGCCTGGTGTCAGCATAATGTGACTGGGTGGGACATCATGCTACATGTCTGAGGTATGATGCCCCAGTGCTTGACATCACTATAAACTGCCACACTGCAGACATCATAGCGATATAACTGAAAAATTGTTGAAGCTACATTAAAAATCCAATCACACACACACACCAACCTCAGGGCATATATTAAGTTCTAAAATCTGTGCACATACATCTCCTAAGTACATTCAAACATTTAAAATGAATTGTGTTGGTGGAAAGTTGTACACTCAGATTTTGAAAGCCAAAGTTCAGATAGTTGTAACATTCTCAAGTATAACTTTTTGCAGTTTGCTAGCATTTGAAAATTGAAACTAAAAAAAGATAGCCTATTAGCGTAAATTTGAGTCCTGACAACATTACACAAATAGGCAGTAAAGTTTTTAGGTTTTTATCTTGAACAGCATTGGTGGAGTGGACAGCATTTCATAAGGCAGACCCACATCACATCGCATTTATATTTCAAGGTTGCCTTGGTGGAAGCACAACATAGTAATTGCTATGGCTTCCGTGGGCATGTTGATTTGTCTACACTAAAGACTAAGGTGAATCCTAAATGTTATTAAATAGAGCTCTGTTTTAAAGACTTTAATTTTCTGTCTACTTTTAAAACGTGGATAATTATTTGAAGCATTCAACTTTTTTTCATGAATATGAGTTATTACCCATATAATCAACACAGTCATTTGTTTTTATGCCCACTCACACATTAGCATGGTCATGTATTGATATGCATACTAGCACATCAACATTTGGTTATTTTTAAGCATCAGCATATTTGTAGTCATTTGTTTTTAAGCCCAACATAATTGCATCCAAATAAGTGATCACTTGCTACTTGCTTCTTGTCACTGGCTTGTAAGAAAATGGTGTGATAAAGGTATTGATGTCATGTTTGTATGCTTCTTTCAGCAAAGTAATAGTAAGTTTGCATATTATTGGATTAAATACATACAGTCTTGTGATCCATTCTAAATTTGAATTTTATTATTACATATATTTAGTGTTAATCAATGTTCAGATTTTAGTTGGAAAATTTGCAGTTTGTTGGTTTCAGGTTTTGGTATGGCATTTTTACAGATGTCTTGTCTACCTGTCTTATCTTTTCGGCGTCATGTTCTGTCATAACTCCTACGTCAGGCTGCAATGTTTGAGCATGTAAATGGCTTAGCTTAGTGTACCACCAGTAAACATTTGTTGAATTGGTAAACATGTAAACGTACTTGCAGTTGGCTGTCAGTGATACAGGAACAACACTTCCAACTGATATATTTCTCTGCTTAAGAGGACTGTTTAGCATGATTTTCCTGTTCATTTTTTTTCTTCATAAAGTATGTACAATTTTTTCATAAAATGTAGTATTTCAAGGATAAAGCCAAATTTTGAAGAGAATCAGTTTGGCACACATTATGCAACATTGCACAGGTTGATTTACTGACAGTGCTGATAAATTTTTATTGTAACTGAAGCATTTCACATGCATGTCCACAGTCTGTCACGTTGCATCTTCAGATTGTTTCTTTATGTACATACATGTAACAGTAGGAAACAACATCAGGATGATCCTATGAATCTTTTACCTAAATTTGATTACATTCAATTGAGAAATAGCTTGTGTGCCAAATTATGTCATTATATGTGATAAAAGACTTAAAGCAAATGAAAATAAAATCACAAGTTGAGCGAGGCACAGCAGGCACATTATTATAGCAGAGAGAGAGAGAGAGAGCTGTTCAGTAAAGTGCAACAAGTGGAAAGGGATAAAGATTGGTGTTCTATTCAGTTCAAAAAAAGCAACTTGTTTTAGTTGCTCTGAACTGTGTATATGTTTAGAAATGTTGGTAAACATTACACCTTTATTCCTAAGTGACTTTTTCTCAATGACCTAATTCCTAACTCGGAAGTCAGTGTCATACTTGACGTTTTTGACCGGTAGAAAAGTTCTAAACATTCTTTGTTGAACTATTTAATATTCTTTGCCAGTGTCCTAAATAGCAAAATTAGAATTTTGTTGAACTATATTTTTATGCTCTAGATGTTATGTTTGTTTTTTGTATTAGCCCCTTTCTCTGACACATTGAGTGGTTATTTAATTATAAAACTATGTGCATTCATCTGAAGATATGCAGGTACTTGCACCCTAGGAAAATAGGTCACATTAACTGGCATTTTGTTTAATGATTACATATTGGAGTTTTGGATCATACATCAAGCAGAACTAGCAAAACAATACATTATGCAGAATTTAAAAAAAAAATTATTCTGGCTTTTGTTTTTCGATGCAGGATCCAGCAGGAATATTTGACCTGATTGAAGTTGTTGGAAATGGAACATATGGACAGGTGTACAAGGTGAGTTATAAATGTTTGTTTGTCAACCAACCCCCCAAACCTTGAACCTAATCTTCCCTTCCAACAAAGATAAAATAACTACCATGTGCTGTAATATTTCTAATACTGTGGGGTTTTTTCTCAAAAGGTTAATCACAATGTTTCCTTTGTGAAAGAATAATTACAAAATCTTTGTTGACAATAAATGCACGAGTTAAATATTAACTATTTCTTTCAGCTCTTATGTAACCAATAGAAGAAAATTTTGACATGAAAGTGTTAATTGGAATGCACTTATATATTTTCAGTATTCTGTTACCTTACAGATTTTCCGTTATGTGTGATGTACATGTAAGACCTTGGCATTACCAAAGAAAGAGCTGTGTCAGTCATTGACTGTTTTGAAAATAATGTTTTTACTCTTCCTGCATTCAGTTGAGCAAATTCTGGATCTTTGCAGGTCCATCCGTTGTGTTGCAGGACTGGAATTACGCAGATTACTGTTCAACCAGTCTCATTATATTTGACCCTTTTTGATTGGTCAATACAGTGGCATTCAGCAGAATGTAACTCAGGCTTATGGTTTACAAACAACATGTCAATGTGTTAAACTGCTTGGAAGGAGGGTTACATGGGTGATCAGAGTACCTAATTATGACTAAATATTGCATATTTATAATTTTCTTTGCCTAATTATGCATCAGATATTTGCTTGCTTTAAAAAGGAGGGTTACACAGATGGTTAAAGTGTGTAAATAAGAATTGAATAGAATTGTATAATTTTGGTTCTGAATTATGAATCAGACGTCTGCTTGGTTCAGAGTTAGAATGGATGATAGTGTACAGGGTTCCCACACTATCAGGAAAAAGTCGGGAGAAATGATAATTTTTTTTCCAGACCATGAAAAGTCCTGGAATTTTGCAAATATTGATGAAAGTTGGGGAAAACCTGGGAATTTTCCGCCATCAGCTGACGTTCAAAACAATCACGTAATTGAGTCTTAACCAAACTGATCGTGAGTTAAATTTATCGACTTCTAACCAGAATATTCGGAGGGCGCAGTATGGATTATTTGGTTGCTTGCAATAAACATATATGCTGAGTAAATCCAAACGCCCTGTGGATTAGATTCGTCTAGTAGACTTTTGTTTTCAAAGTCAGCTTGATATCCATATATTTCCTTACATGAAAGGTATGAAAACCAATCTAGCATCACAAGTGACCAACATGGTGGTGGCAATGTGTAGCCACTTATCGAATGGCCTAGCCAACTTTGAACTTTACTAGATCAAATGAGATATGCATGAAATTGATATGAAAATACTTGTTTTCTCAGAAATTGTGAGTAGTAAAATCATTGTCTTTAATCTGCTAAAAGACGAGAGAAAACTACGTCGTTGATGAAATGTGACCTGGTGGTCGTGATTTGCATTGCTAGCCGCAAAAATAAATATTAAATGTAAGTCTTATACTGGTTGTAATAAAAATACAGAAATGAAAGAACACAAATCTCCATATTTATATATTCCGAGAACAACTTTTAGAGTATTGTTGTATTATGTGACCACCATGTGGACATGTGATCTCTGCTTGATAGATCAAGATCAGACTATCCAGATTGCTGGTTTTTACAAAAATTATCTGACTTGAATTTTAATACAATTGAATTTCTCAACAACGTCATTATAAAGGAGTTTGTTGTTGATATCACATGAATATTGGACTATCGATGTCCTCATTTGAGATTGTGAAGTCATGTGACTAGTAATGCAGATGGAGAGTACTGGGTCAGGTTTCATCTGCGCCGTAGTTTTGTCTTGTTTGATTGCAGTTTAACGACAGAATGATTATAATACTTGCCATTTCTGAGAAAATAATGGTGAAAATAAAGGTTAATTCGCCGGATTGGATTAATGCGATGGTCATTCGAGAGTTGTGTTTGTACGTCACCATTTTAAAAAAATGTATATGTGTAGTTTTTCCGTCTTCTTGCTTTTCTGAAGCGATGAAAGATGCGTGAGAAAAGTCAAATTGAGCATCTTAATCAAAGTTTCCGATTTTGCAAGAAGTTATCCCACACATAAAAAAATTTCTGCTGCCCGACATGTCAGCCTGCAACTAGAACAGGATTCTCACATAATTTCCTAGCATATAGTCTTTCTAAATTCTTTACTATTTGTCCCCATAAACAAGATGTTGTAAACACAATACACCCTATTCATTGTTGTTTCTCTTCCACATAATAGCTCTTTTTTTAATAAAATATTTAATTTTACTAATTTTTTTACAAGATCGGTTTAGTTGGCTTAATATCGCTTGCCATTTATTGGCATTGTTACGTTCAGTTTGATAAAACTATATATAATCCTGATTAAACTACTCAATGTAACTGTGGACAGAAACAGTCAAAAGTAATGTATTTAGTTGATATAGCTCAATGGATAAATATGACATCTTTTCAAAGCTGTGTGCAAAATTGGCTGACATATCACGAGTCATATAAACACGGTGGTGGTATCGCGTGTGTCCAAAATTAATAATTTTTTTAACTGAATATTGTGATGACAATTGCCTCTTTTTAAATCGAAAGCATTACAGTAATTTATTTTCGTCAATCTGTCGAATTCGGTATGCCTTTGCTTCAGTATTGGAGACAGAAACCTTAGGTGCGTAGAAATGCCTGACAGCATTGTATATATTAAAAAACGATATGAGCTTCTGTATCAATACATGTTTGGGGACTGGTTTAGCGAATTACAAGAAGACAGGTTGATTTTCCAGAAAATTCAGTCCTTGTTTATACAACATTATATAATTGTGAAGGTCTTTTGTCAAAATTTAAAACAACCCTTTTGAAAATGATTTTCAAATGACAGATTTTAAACCAGATCATCTTAAGGAGACTAGGTTGTTTGAAAAATCTTTTTTTTTGATTTTATTGGTACAGATAAATTCAGGGTAAAACTCTTTTTGTTACAAGGCAAGATTTTAATTATTTGAGTTTATATTTTTTCCATACTGTAATAGAAAATGTTACTTTCTATGAAATGGATATATATTGCCTTAGAATTCTTTAGAATTAAAAGTTTGAAAGTAAACAAAACATCATTTATGAACATAATGTTGTTCTCACTTAGCAACATAATGCAGCAAAATAAAGTTAGAATTTTTATTTTCATGCCATAAATATACTGAGGGTCTTTATACTGAGGAAACTCTGCATTAGGCTTGACACTGTTTAGTCATGTATGTTGACTACTTGACTTATAGTGAGGGACCTCTGTCTCAGGTGTGATCCATTTAGATTTACGTTGACTTATAGTGAGGGACCTCAGTCTCAGGTGTGATCCATTTAGACGTATGTTGACTTATAGTGAGGGACCTCTGATCAGGTTTGGCACCATTTAGACATATACATTGACTACTTGACTTATAGCGAGGGATCACTGTATTGAGCTTGTGTATTTAGCTTGTGTATTGACTACTTGTCAACATCTGTATATCCACAGTTCTGTATGTGTACCACTTGAACTTGGCATAGGTTGGAATGAGATCATCAGTTAAATAGCTTAACATATGTACTGTACATATATATAAAGAACTTTCCAAATTCCCTGGTGAGAACAATATATATATATATATATATATATATATATATATATATATATATATATATATATATATATATAAATGCTGCAGGCTATCTGCATGCACAGAATGGTACTAGATCATGTCAGGGTCTGCTCCTAAAATATCATTTATCAAAACTATAGAGAGGTGTAACAAAATTAACACCAGTTTAACCTAAATATGCTCCCCACCTCGACTATAAAAATATGCTCCCCCCCCCAAAGTAAATACATAAACAGGCACAGTAAGTGAGATAGTTTTAATATGATATAGATTCTGTATTTAGGAGTCATTATTTCTCTTTGAACCAAAGGAGAGAGTTCCTTATATACCATCTTCAATGAAATACTCATGTGCCATAGTGAGCATGCACTCATCCTTTTTGAATTTAATTCATTGAAAAAAATCTTGTCTTGATTCTAACAGCATCTCACTGGATGGAAGCTGCTATTAATATGTATGGAATATTAGGATTGTCATGGAACTTACCATTATACCTATTTCATTAAAATTTAATTTAGTATTCTAATCAAGTCCCAGAAACAGATTTTTTCACATGCATCCATTTTGGGTGACCAAATGCATGTTCAGTGTAGAAGGTTGTCAGTATAGACATAAGGATCTGTTGATGTGGGCTTAACACCGTTTTTCAGCAAATGATAGCTGCACATGGTGGCCAGTATATTACTGGTGTAGGAAGAATTTGGGAACTCCATGGGAATAACCACTGACCAAAGTGATGCTATCTTTCTCATATATCCCCATAGGCTGAGCCCTAGACTCAAAACAGATGTAGACAGAAGTGTGATTGCTGTGATCAGTAAAGGTGAGCACATAAGTCCACTCCACCACCTGCAGCCCCCATAGACATAGTTACTTAGTGTGCATGTGTTGGGAACATTGTTTATGACATTGTTGATGCTTGCTTCCCTCCATGAAATTCACCCAGATAAGATTATTTTGTGTGCACAATGCAGTTATTATTTCAGACATCATATATAAAAATGTATGGACTCTTGATGGATTTATGGGACTCTTGTTTGACTGTTTGGATTCATGGTTTTACATCCTAAAAATCCTGAAAACATTCTGTATTTACTTGGGCAGAATAAATCTCTCAAGACTGAAGAACATAATTTCTGGAGAATGGGTAGTACATCTATGTAGTATTCACTTTGTCCACATGTGTCTTTGATTTTGCATTATTGGGCGTGTCTCTTCCTCCTCCCAGTTCATGCTGTAACTGCCAGGAATGATAGATTTCACAGTCAGATGTGGTTTGGCAGGCCACAATGTTCTTTTCACATGGCTTACTTTTGGCACCTAGAAAAGGTACTTTAACATGAAACTGTTAGATTGGACTTTCCTTTTCTGTTTAATATCATTAAGAATTGTCATTCAGCTTTCAAGTTCTGACTTAATATGTTTTGAAAAATTGTTGTACTGGTTATAAATCATGACCCTACTTTCTGGTTTCCCTTGGTATCTGGACACCATGCGTAGCTGTATTTGGATTAACCTAACCACCAAAGCATCATTTTTCAGGCCAGACGTTCTTCAGACCCTGGACTTCATCTTGCATTGATCAAATGTTTTGCCTAGGCTGTAGCTAAAGATACAAGTTCAACAATTGCATATAAAATTGCATTTTGTATGTGTATCTTGGGATGATTAGTTACTGTAAAATCAAACTGGTCAAACTGGTCATATTGACCTTTTTCAGTATTTATTCAGGCCTAGAATTTACCCTAAATTTCTTTTGCAGCCAGAATGACTAGTACATGTACATGCTTATGTATTGAGAAATAAATTAGTTCTGCTGAATCCTTCACTAACTGATTTGAAACAACTACTAGCCATCAGGCTATAAAGATTATGAAAACTATTAGTCCAACAAGAAATAACATTGCTTCGGGCTAGTGCTAATTTGGAGCTGCTGTTTAAATTCACACAGAAGTACTTATCTATACTAGTGTTGTTTTCTTTAAAATTTAGATGGTTTACCACAGTATTTGTGACCAATGAACTATAGATAATTTCAAGCACTGTTATTTAAATTCACTTATAAGCACTGATTTACGCTCGAGAATTTTAATTTTTTTTAGATGATTCACCCAGGTATTCATGACTAATGCAATGAAAGTTTTTTTAAGCAAGTGATATGAATGTTAAAACTTCTTCAGTAAAATATTCCATAATTTGTCCCAACCTGCTATTGTCAGACATGGACAACTATAATAAATTTCTTGGATAAGCAGAATTACATGTTGCATTTCATTTCTTTCATTTCATACCTTGATGGAAAATTTGGAATGCTTCTTCTACTATGCTTCCACTGTCTTAACTACAACTCTACTTTCAATTCATTCAGGACTCTCAGGGACCCAAGCTTCTGGGTCAAATACAAATGAAATTCTCAATGGATGCTCTTTTTCTCCCTTAATTGAATCCCCATGACATGCCTCTCCTCCCCTCCCCTCCTTTTTTATATTTTGGTTAGCCATAGCAGATCTGTAGAATAATTAAAGGTTAGAATTAAGTAAACAGGCATGATGCCAATAGAACTAATTACCAAATAATCCTTATCATTGTAATTATCTTGTGAAAAGAACTGCCCCTCTGAAGGCTACTCTGACATGACTTTAAAAAACAACAGTTCTATTGAGTGTGTATGGTCCCATTGTTGTCATTAACAACTTAAGTTGGTATTTTTTCCTAATTAAACAGACCTCAAGGTATTGTTAAAATGGTCATTATATATGTTAAAATTAGGATCACTAAGACAGAAAGACACAAAATACTATTGGGGGTTTGGGGCACAAATATTCAGTTGCCAGTCGTATACCTTAGTTTGTGGATGACTTGCGTATTGGGCAGAATAGAAGTCTGTTTATTTAGAGGTCAAAAGGTCAGTAGTTAAGGTCAGTGAAACTAAAAGAAGAGAAATGGTTTTTGCATAATAACTAGTTTTAGAGGCATGCCCTGACCAATATTTGTGGAAGGCTTATACTTAAGGTATTAAAGAGACCTTTTCATTTTGGGATCAAAAAGTCAAAGGTCAAGGCAGTTGTGTCTAAACAAATGAATTTGCAGAATAGCTTTTCTCCAGGAGTAAGTTCCTTTCCAGACTTTGTGAATGGCTTGCACCTATGGTAATAAAGAAACAATACAGAGTATGGGGTCTTAAGGTCAGAGTCATAATCATGATAAATCTGATTAGAAAATAATGGCTTCTGTGTTAAGTTAAAAACAAAACATCTTGATCATTGGTTGAGGTCATTGAGATGCATTTGCTCAGTAGTCATCATGTCTTACGATTGTTAACATCTAGGGCAATTACCGGTAAATGTGGGACAGGTACATAATGTGCTCTTCATATTACACTTATTCCCTTTTGATTAGCTTGCAGGGCCTGGCATGTACACAGTAGTTTTGTTTTTTACACTGTTGGTAGGCGTATCATTTGAACAAGATTTCTTGCCTGAAAATGTATAAAATAAGTGATTAGCAAGCACAGGACATGTATATGATGGTCCTGTATTGCAGCTTGAGTACAAGCTGTTGTTTTTGTTTCTCTGGGTTTAATGCCATTTCTCAGTGCAAGATAGCCTATACATAGTGGCCAGTAACTGGTTTAGGGAGAACCTGAAAAAACCCTAGTAAGAATCAGTGGGCCAGGGGAAGCTACTTGTAAGCTTTCTCAGATACCCACATTGGTCTAAGCCAAGACTCAAACTGCCATTGACAAAGGTATGATGATGATAATAATAATAATAATAAAAATAATAATAATAATTCATAACTTACTCAGTAATTTAGGCCACTGGCCCATATTACAAAATATAATACAAGTAGATATGGTGTGTGCCATTGTGTTTAGTAATCAGTTGTGGCATTCAGGATGAAAATGCCATCATAATTTCCTATAATTGTATCAGTGTATAATATTATAAAGAAGTTTTTAGCTTACCACTAAGTATATCATTCACCATTTGTATGAGTTATCAAAGATTGTCTAGGACAGAAAGCTGAATTGATGTAATCAGAAAGATTTCTTATAATTAATATATTACTTTGACTCGTGAGGGATACAAAAATTTTCTACAGACGGATAGAGATAATAAACTTCATGAAACCATTTCCTTCTTAAATGGCCATAAGCTGGACAAACACAAAGAAAATTAACATGATTTTTCTTACAATTTTGCTATGCCTACCTGTCTCTATTTTTAGCATATGAGCACCTAAATTTAGCAAATAACTTCCGAAAAATATGATAATCCATATGGTATTTATTTTTCTGATTCTATTTCAGTTTTATCCATGTTATAATACACACATTTATGTGAAACATTAATATCACTTTGCCAGTTATAGAATGCTGAATCCGTAATTCTTTGCAAAAATAGAATTTTTTTTCTTCATCTCCAGCATTTTGATTTAGCCAGACATACCCAAAACCAAAGCAAAATAACTTGTATTTAACTTTTGCAGCCCAGGTACACCTGAATAGCTTCATCTAATATTTCTACATTAAATAATTTTGGTGAGGGTAGCAAGTTCAAGTCATTCTCACAACCTTCAGCCAGTATTTAATATATTGCGAAAAATACAAGATACAAAAAGGTTATCTTCCACACTCCCCGAACACAATCACATTATTGGTAGTTTTTGGGATACTTAAATACTGGCAAAAGGTATTGCTCACTTCTAATGTCTACTAAATTCATATCTCCAAATTTCTGACCCATAGCAAGTAATAGGTTTTATTGCAGAGTCAAATTTTTTAAAAGCCTACTTGTAGTAAGGCACACATTCAGTACGTTTTTCTTTGAAAAACCAAGGCTCCTTTTGCTTGACATATCTTCCATTTCAGAAAACAATGATTTTAGTTTTATCGAGATTGACCATTATACCATTTTTATCATGAGACCGTTCAGTTACATTTATTTGGGTCTGAAGGAGCTTTACTGTATCAGTGCAATTTGCAACATCATCAGCATCATCTGTTACAAAAATATGATCAAAATCTTGTGTTGCATTCAAGCTTCGGCCATGTAATTTCATTATTAATTAAAAGGAGAAAACATAGGGCTCAAAATGCAACCTTGCCTTGTACCTAATGTACTTTTGAAGTAGTAAAGCCTTTGGGTGTTTGGACAAAGCGTTTTAGGTTTTTATACATATTTTTTTCAATGTTTACTATTTTACCAGTTATACCCATACATATTAATGACTACCATAAGTGATGATACTGTTCTTTATCAAAAGCTTTTTTAAAAATCGACGAATGGCAATAAAATCTACCTTTCTTTGTAGAGATATTTCTGAGCTAAAGCTTGAATAATGAATATATTGTTTTATTCAGAGAATTTTTTCCAACATCCTGCTTGTGCTTTGTCTATCAGCCCATTGTCTTCTGCCCATGTGTATAGACAGGTATTCAATATTCACTATCATTAAGACTTTGCATAGAGTATCAATGCTGGAGATACCGCTGTAATTGTTTGGATCGCTTTTGTCACCAAACTTGTAAATAGACCAAGCAGTGCTCTTCTCCTGTTGTTTAGGAAAATAGTTGGATTCAAAGATTTTGTTAAATAGAGCATTTAATGAATGGTAAGATCAGTTCATTTGTGCACTGATAAAAACAAGTAGGTATCGTATTAAGTATGGGGTTTGGTTTTTTTATATTACGTAAACTTTTCATAATTTCATCATTTGTAACAGTAGTGTTTAAAGTCATCATCCTGTGAATAAGGTAGTTCTTCACTAACAATATTGTCAGAGTCATACACTGGCATCTTCAATAAGGATTTAAAGTATTCATACCAGTTTGGTGGGGGGGAGGAGACTCGTTCCACTTCATGCTGAGAATTAATGCATTTCCTGTTTCAAAAGATGGAAAAGTTGAGGGTTTCTCATTGCTTGAGCAATTTATTCATTTGGGACATTTGTCTATTGCATCTTTTCGTGAGTGCAGTTGTTGATTAAAATGCTGATATATGCTCTCTGTATGATATATAACTTGAGGTCAGTTGCAGTATCTGAGAATTCTAAGCATCATAAACAGTAGTTTTTATTATATTTAGCCTTATCACATTCATCATCCCACCACAGTGGTTGTTTTGTTGTCATGTTAGGTGTCTTGCCTCTCTAAGTCTTAAAAACTCAAACTTATATTCTGATATAGTTTAGCTAACATTCTAAGGGATTCAGCATCAGTTTCAAGATATCGGAAAAGGTCTTTCTTTGTATCTTCGTAGCCTTTGCTAAACATTCTTACAAATGATTATATATTGTCTTCAGTAAGATGACAATAGTCCTATCTAGTAAGGGTACAATTATCATTATTAGTTTTCTCTTCATCCAGACAAGTTTGATGATCATTAACATTCACTGTTTGGACAATGCTACCTTCATTTCCAATCTCATAAAACTCTGATGTCCACTATCTTTAATGAAGATCTGACTGCGGCTGCTTAGATGTTATCTGGCCCGGCCCTAGGGCAAGATGAATGAGGGAACCGCCTTGGGCAATGCAGTTTGTTTGCTTGGGGCCTGGAGGTTATGTTCTGCTGTCCTTAGAATTAGCCAATGGAAATGCAGCTTTCAGAAGTCTGAAAGACAACCAAATCATTCAGCACATTTTGATGCTCTTGAGCCACAATGCTCAGTGCATGTATGTATGTGTGATTTGGATTTTCAACGTAGCTTTAAAAAAATTCTGTCATATTGCTGCAATGTCTCCAGTGGCAGTTTATAGTGATGTCTATCATTGGGGTATCATGCCACAGACATGTAGCATCATGTCCCACTAGTCACATTATCTAGACACTAGGTAGACAAGTCCTAACATGAAACTCTTAATGCTGAGCCAATTGAGGCAGCTGCTAGTACCATTTTTCTAAGTCTTTGGTATGACTAGGCTGGAGATTAAACCTGTGACCTCTTGCATTCGAGGTAGATGCTCTAACCACTGAGGCCACTGGAGTGGTTCTGCTCAGTCTCCCAAACTCAAAGATATAAGACTTCATCTGATTGGCTGATAAAATTAGCAATTATGGTAAGAAATTTGGTCACCAGAACATGACTTTTAAGCAGTCGGTGTCAGATCTTCATGTAAGACAGTGGAGATCTGATTTTAATCAGATTGCCTTCATTTCTCGTATATTGACTTTATCTAAGTGAACAGTATAGAAAAGAGAAAAAAAAGTAGATTCATATTGAGTCCCTGCTCCAAAGCTGCTGATATAACTAAATAGTTAAGAAGAACAAGTACCCACAATGACTGACCCCAAGACTCAAACCCATGTGGAGAAAGGTGAGATTATAATGATTGGTAAAGGTGAGCGGTTTAGACCATTTGCCCATGTTGCAGATTGTAATGGGGGGAGGAATTGTCCCTGGTGGGTGTCCCACCAAATTTGGTTTTCGTTATCTAGGGGTTGACCGCCCTCGATGTTATTGCCCAGTTCGAGTAAATAGAAATATAAGTGGTCAAACTTATGGGTGAAATAGATTGAGATCTGAGCAGGTATATAGAACAAATCAACACGAGCCCCTGTACAAGTAAGCAAACAATTTAATCAATTACTTTTAAAAACAACACAGTGAAAATTCATTACATCAGGAATATACTCTGATGTTAGAAATTTAACTTTCACCGAAATACAAAGAAAACGCAAATAGATTTAAATAAAATAGCCGATCTGTTTACTGATAGATTTAGTTCATCATAGGATTGAGTGAACAGTTGAAGTCAGCGTCTTGTATGATTGCATAACCTGTTCGTTCTCAGTTGTTCTGCTGCCACTGTAGCTGTTCAGACGCTTGGATCTCAGGATGATACTTTCCACCATCCGTCTCAGGATACTCTCAGAATACGTTTCAGAAATTAATATGTCGCAGGATTGCGTCACAGAATTATACTATTTTCCCCCTTTTAAATAAATATAAATAGAGACAACCTAAATTTCCCATTATTTATGAAACAGTTAATTCTTCATTATTCTCCCTCGTTATCAGATTTTACTATCAGTGCTAAACAGACGCTAAAGCTATAAATCGACTCCACATGTTCTTTAATGACCCTAGTTAGTTAAATGGCTAGTTTGTTACGCCTTGACCTTACACATTAACACATACAAGAGGCCTGGGGTTCTGAACCAGCCTCAATTTACACAGCAAATAAATAGGATACATCACATCAATCAGTTACTAGTTCATTTCAGTCAGTGCACACTTATTCTTAATCATACGTGAAATCTTCTAAATTCGGCGAATTCACACAGATTCTCGTAATCAGATTAACTAATGTAATGTATTAAATTCTTAGAACATAATTCTTATGTAAACAAGATGACAAATTCAAACAATTCGTCAAACTTATCTAAAGAAGATTAATGTACGACTTCCTATGTATTAACTCAACACAGTTATACTTCATAAAGCAAATTATTACACGAATGTAGAAAAAAGATTCATGCAACTACAAGTAAATAACCTCATCAAAGCATTATATATGGCATCAACAAATTACATGGAATTGTCACACTACCTTTGCTTTCAACGTTCCTCCCTCTAATTGGCATATTATTTCGTAGGTTCCTTTCAACAATAGTCCCCATTTGACAGCAGTTCTTTTTACGAGGAATTTCTTGCAAAACCCCCCGAGCCTGCTCTGGTTTCTCACGTAGAAAAGCTTAGACTGATTAAAATTTCCGATGTGGCAGTTTTAAAACCTAGAAAATTTTGTGTGGGAAACACGCCCCATATTTATTGTAACCAATCAGAATCAAATATCTCTGCCGCCTTTTTCCAGAGGCACCAAAGTCAGGGTCAGCTTGACCTGGTAGTTTGAGTAACAGAGTTTCTGCGATTTCTCAACTGTGACAGCTTTACCATGAAAAATGAAGTTTTCCTTGTCCCTAATAGTCCGGCTGGCTGCTGTATAAACAAATGCTTAATTAGGAACAAAATTCTCCCTCTAAAGGACATTACGGTACACAGTAGTATGGCGATATGATACAAGCTTGTCTCCGTAAATCTAATTAATGGTTCTCTGGTCTCAACAAATGTGTTCTTGTTAGATCGACATAAAATTTGCCCCTTCACACAGATTTTATGCAGCTTGTAGTCATATATCAGTAGACTCATATAGGCCCACTGGATATGCTTTTTCATTGTATGTGATTATATATTTAAAGAAAAATAAAAAAAATCACTGACAATTTTTATTTGGTTCACATGCATTATGTAGGTGCTGGAGACTGCTGTAATAATTGAAGGCAGTCAAAATGTTCAGATTGTGAATCATTGCAACAAGTTGGGCGATCCATGTTTTGTTACATGTGTTTGTCCGGTTTTGATGTTGGGTAGCTTAACAGCTTATAGTTTAACGTATTTACAAAGTTCAAATAATGGCAGTATGAACTTTTGGAAAAAATTTAAGTAAAACATACTTTATCTTTTACTAAATGAATTACTATTTTCAATGAAAAGATTTATTTTCTGTAAAATACTGGTAGAAAATGGGTAAAGTTAAATGAGAGCAAGATCTGGAACGGAAAATTCCCAAGTGCAGCTTTTCAGGTAAACCAGGTATTCAGATATTTTAATGTTTTTTCTTCAACGCTTGATAATCCTTTTATTATGGAAAAGATGGCAGTGCAGTCAACACAGTTCAAACTGTGAGTTAAAAAAAATGCCTAAGCAAATGATATTATCTTTGTCCCATTGAAATTTTGTTTGTCCCAGATTTGTAACACGTGGCAACACTCTGTCACCTGACCATGGATCTTGCGTGTAGCAGTGACATATTCATTTCAAGGATTGGCTCAAAATTTTCCTGTACAAAAGAATTGAAATATGTCCACGTACTATTTCTTGAAATAATATTGTTATAAGGTCTGTGTTACTTTTGTAAAGCGTGTGCAATTCTTTTGGAGACCATCTTAGGAACCTAAGCGTTCCAGGCAACTAATATTCCCTTAAAGATGAAATGTTTCTTAATTATTCCACAAATAATGAATATGAACAGGTTGGGGTGGGTTGAATGGGGCCCACTGAATATGTGTATTCTGAAACTGATTGCAATTTAACATATTTGTACCTTGCATTACACTGTTATGAATGAAATACAAAATTCTTAGATATGTCTAAGCAGGTAATGATATCAGACAGAGCCTCTGGTATAGTTGTGCATTTTCTTCATAAGAATCTTGGTTGAAACATATGGTTTTATCATTTTTGAATTTGTGCCATGGAATCAGGTATTGAAAATGAGCACACTGTCTAGTCAGAGCACCAGTGTCATGTATTGAAGAAAAGTTCCAGCTTAAATGAAGGAATGAATTACAGTTCCTGCGGCCAAAGTTTTTGTGAAAGAATGCGATACATTTTTCAGGAATAAATTGTTCAAGTGGGTAATGATGCTTGAAAAAAGATTATTTTAATTTTATATTCGTGGCTTTGGATTTGGGAATATATTTTTTATCTCTGATTAGCCTTTTGAAAAAATTCGTTTTTTTTTTAAATTTATGTTAAGTTGTACCATATATATTCATCTAATAATTCAGATCCAATTGCAAAGTGCATAGACCTGGATCTGCAATCACATAATACATAGACAGGTTTAGGTCTATGCAGTTTCTTTGGAGTAGTCATTAGAACAAGCAACATAGACCTGTATCTGCTGGTGCATTATGTGATGGCAGATCAGGTCTATTGTTTGAATTTGCAACTAGCAAGGGTAGGGGGTGAATGTATATTTTTATAATGCTGTGGGTTGAGATAAAATCAACTTGTAGCTGAAGACCTTTAACAGAGAGAAATATGGTAGAATGGAGAAAAACATGCCAGAAAGGTATAATAACTGTAGTACTGTATGACTGTAAATCTGGAGTGGGGTTTCCAAATTTTAGTAGTTGTAGGTCTGTGTAGATAAAGCTGTTTCTATTATCTAAATGTTAAAGGTTTAGATCAGTTTGTGTTCAGCAATTACATTGTGTTAAGAGCTGTCAGGAAATATAAAAAAATGATCCACTTATGAATGGTAATTTAACAATAGGAAAATATGATCCTGGCTTGATTAGTCATCATTATTTATGAATCCTGATTTATGTTCCATTGTTTTGGAGATTTAAAAAATAATGACAGAATAATATTCTTGTTCATTTGATATGAAACAAACAAATGAAATGCAGAGATAGGATTGTAGATGCCTGATCACATATGGAAAACTGTTATACAATCAGATACAGTGGACCTTCCCTAAAAGGACACCTCAGTATAACATGGATCCTCATAATAGATGGATATGGTAATGGATCATGTGACCTTATGCAATTAATGGTTAATTGGGTGATTATAAAGGTATTTTAACACAGTATTGGCTTTATCATGCTAAGCTAAATATCAGTCCCATTGTTACATTGAAACAGCCGATCTGGGTGGGTATTGAAACCACAACACTTGAATTACGAGTCTAATACTCTGCCAGTAGAACAACTTGTGTAAATGAGGCAAATTCACATATAACACACCACATTTTCATGGCTCCCTGAAACAGAGTTACTCAGTGTAATTTTTGTCTTGCCTGTGAAAGCAAATAGATATCCTTATCAGCTACATCAATATTAATTTTCTTTGCAAAAATAATTTTGAAAGTTTTGGAAAGGCAGGTACATTGGAAATGTAGGATAGCATGTATGCAGAATTTGTGAGACGCTACCTTCTGTTGAACCCTTGTTTAAACTGTGGAAAGATTTTCTGAATTGTCTTGCATACAGTCTAGTATTGAAATGTTCTACCAGCTTGCTTAACAAAGAGGAACATTCTTAAAATCTACACATTATAAATAGTGGGTAGGATGATAGATTGGTTAAAGTGAAAGTAATTATCATGATGGCAATTTGGAAAAGTGAAAGGCAGAGGATCATTTTAAAGTCATAAACTGATTATCAAAAGTAGCTCCCTGCCTCCCATATTCCTCATCATAAATATGTCTCAAATTACACTCAACATATAAAATGGAAATGAAAATTTACTTTGTCATTTTATTAGGTATTCTTTTCCCCATATTTTGTCTGTAGCTCAACAAGTAAGTGGCTGTAAATTTATTATAGTTCTTCAAAAACTTTTCTGTGGTCTGTTGTTCATTAAAATGTACAAACCATGAATGCAAAATCTGGTGATCAGGATCATTGTGGAAAATTTTGATAACAGACAGATGTTCATAATTGTTTGAAATGAAAAAAATCCATTGGTAGGTAAGTTTCGTTTAGAAACTAATCATTCATCTGCTGAACAATGTAACTTCTCTTAAGGAAAGGTGGTCAATATTATTTAATGTGGGAACATAATTTGCTTGGAACGTTTGACCATACTGCCATCCAAGCTTTTTAAAATAACATCTTAGGAAGTCTAGTGAGTCTAGTGACTATAAATTGCATTTGACTAGTAACTTTCGATAATGAGGAATTTTAAAATAACTTCCAAGATGTGCAGTGAATTCATCAAAGCATAGCATAGCCTTCTGAGCATGCTTTCCTACCGTCATAGAAATGTAGCATTTTTCATGCAAAATTATCTGTACTTGTTAGTGATTCTTATCTTGAGAAAAAGAAACGTGCTAAGATAAACCTTTCTGTAGTTTTTTCGCAGATGAACTATAAGACATGGTTGGTCAGGATGGGGATTGTCTATTATACAGAAAATATTATTATTATATTACATTAAAAAACATGCTGAGATCCTTCAGTTCCATCAGCATATTTTTTCCACAAAGAAAAGTTTGATCTTGATCAATTTATTCATGATGAGTGTATCAGTTTTACCATTTTCTCTAAAATAATCTGATTTTATTTCCTATTTAATTATTTACAATACTATTGCTAATTTAATTGATTCAGTGTTTGATTTCACTAGTTAGCATTACTGATATTATAATTAATACACAAAGAAATGGATGAACAAAGGCAGATTTAGATAAGTATTTAATACATAAAAGAGTAGATGTAAAAATGAATGAAAGGATGAACAAATACTAAATGGATATACAAAACAGAGACAAATAGAATTCAAAATATATGAATTTATACATGAATGACAATAAACAAGACAACAAATAACTATTACAAGTAAGATTAGAGACTGAAGAATAAATTAACTTTATTCACAACAGGACACTTCATTTTGCAAATGGATATTTTTATTGGAGTGGGCAATAAACAACCATCTTAACCAGTGGCCCTCAGGCACACACAATATTTTCTTTCAGTACCACTGACAGACCACTAATCTCCACTAATTGGAAGACTTGGACATAACAAAACAGGTCTTTATGATGTTTAATCTACTACATCTGGTTTTTATTTTATCCCTTGACATTGATATGAGGAAAACTACAACTCATTTTGATCTTTGATAATTTGCAGGTGACTTCATGATTAGCCATCTTGGTTAAAAATGCCTTCCATAAATCAGAATTTGTGTTTATCACTGATTTATCGAGAATCCATTTTGTATTGTTATTTTTTTGCACTAAGTATAAAAATTAATCTTTACAGCACAAGTGTAAGACATTACTGGGTGTGTTATTTAATGATAAATTTTTTAATGGCCTATGGATGGTATGTACAATCTACTGTATCAGGGTTCAGACAAAATCCCCCTATGACAAAATCCCCACAGCAAATTGAAATATATGACATAATTCCTGCCTCTGGTCTAAGTTCAGCCCTTTATAAAATGTCACAAATACACATCTTTGTGTACCTTCTTGGGCCGTTTATAGGAGCTTAAAATGTCTGAAGACCATTTTGATATAAAGACCTGTTTTGTCATCTCATTTACAAAAGCATCATTACACACACATTTAATCCATTAATTAAATCCTTCTGATTTTATCGTATACCATATCGAGAAAAACCACCAAGATTTTGGGACTGATTTTGTCTGTCAGAGGAATATGAACTTCCATGTTAACCATCATAAATCTTCATATATTAAGCTGTGTTTTGGGGTATGTGAAACCACTGGAAATGTAATGATCAATGGAGAGATAATCAGGAGTACTAAGGTTGCCATGATGATTACATGTACAAAAAGAAGATAATAAAATCATCTGATGGGAGTGCTCCAAAAGGAAGACATGCCAATGCAAGGGTGGAATTGCTACAAACTTTGATCAAAATTATTTACTTGTGACTGCCCTGCACAGCCATGATTAAATTAAATAAGGTATATTGATGATATGTCACATTTTTTCCTATCCCGTTTTAAAATAGGCCAGTACCATTTCTTTTAACCCACTTATATAATGATAACATAATGAAAAGAAGTTACCAGTACAGATGCATATTTGTGGCGATTTGAAAAGTTTTAAAACTTTGACTGGGGAAGAGGGTTATGTTCTTTCATTTTGATGGGGTGGACTTTGTCCTACACCTGGCTGCATCGGGACCATGATATGGTTTTATCTGGTTAAATTTACATCATATGGGTACATTTAAAAATCACTATAAACTGCTACATTGCAGACATCAAAGCAATATGACTGAATTTATTTTAAAGCTACGTTAAAAATCCGAATCACACACACACACATTTAAAAATCACTATCTGGCCCATGCCCATTGGAGGAAGCTGCTCATGCCTGGCTAATGGAGCAGTTGATAGGTTTGCCTCCTCAAATGTTCTGGTGTCACATGAAGGATTCTGAGTGAAGGACGCTGGACATGCACACAGACAATGTGAAAATACTAGATTTTGAGGTATAGAAGAACCTGTCTTCAAAGACTGACCCTTTTGCCAAAATCATGGTCTCTCAAGACAGGTGGTCTCTTATGATAGGCCTCACTGTAAATCCATATAAACAAGGTTTCTTAAGACAGGTGGTCTTATAGCAGATATTGTTCAATTCAGGTTTCACTGTAGTGTAGTAATTTTGTTTTTGAGCACCATTCAACAGATTATATAATTTGCACTGTCATGGTATGACGATAATGACTTCTTCTTAAGAGACTTCATAATACACTTTGTTTTTTTTTTAGTTTGAAATTTAATTATTCAGAGCTATATATACTTTATTATTACTCTAATTCTATCATAGTTACACTTGTAGCTTTAAAACAAAGACCAGATTGTTCAGTTCATAGTTCTGGGAGGAGTGGGAGATTAGTAGAAATGGAGAAAACGAAAGTACTGTAGAGAGAAATGATCATTGAAATAATATTTTTAAAAATCTTCCAACAGTTGTGTCCTAGACAAGACGTACATTGACTGTGTCGCATATTGAGCATGGGCTTGTGGGTGTCCCACACTGTTTTGAACTATGCCCCCCCCCCCCAATCATGACCCTGTGCCTCTTCTCCCCCCCCTCCCCCAGCCATTTTTTTTTTTTTTTTTGGTCAAAATAAATAATATTGACTGCAGCTTTTCATTAGTGGCTGTCAGTCCATATCTCTGGTGGAGGTAGCAATCGCTATGGTCACAAAAGATGCCAAAAACTCGTAGATGGCATGATGAATATCTGTTTTAAAACAATGTATCTGACAAGGAAAATAGTCATGGTTTATATTGTAATGGAAAGTGTTATATGGCCATCAGCATTATACATTTTTGAGGTTAAACTCACCCCTATGGTGAGGAAGATTTAAGTTTTTTGAGGTTATTATGGTCACACAGTGGCCATGCATATATTTTTCGTAGAAAAATTAATAAACTGTGTGGAAAATTTCATGGTGCAGCGCATTTCAGGTTATCCTGATATTCAAACATGTTAATGTTTTTATGAATCTTTTCTTTTTGAGCCATGATAAAACTTTCATTGCAATAATAAGTGTCCAATAAACATGTACTACAGTGCAGGAAACAAAATTTTGATGGCAAAACTGTCATAGTAAGTTACAGCACTATTAGTGCATTATGTGCTATTCTTTTCCTTTTTAGCTCTTTTATGTACCCATAATTTTGGAGGGTGGGGGACACACAGTCTTCTTCCCTTGGGATCCTTTGTATCGCACTGTCATAAACAGATACCTCACTCTAGAAATTCTATTTTCTTGACCATATTTCTCCCATGAGAAGCCAGTGGTGGGGGTGGAAGTCAACCTTGTGCAGTTTTTTAAAAGATATAGATGGGTTTTTCATTGGGCAGGCACTATCAGTGTCTAAGGTTGCAAAATGTAATAAAAACTACAAGGTGGCAATGAATATCTATTTCAGAACAATGTATCTGGCAATGAGAACATTTAGGGTTTATGGTAGTCAGCCAGGTTGCAATGTAAAATGTTTATTGGCCATTAGTGTAAGGTACTGTCAAGATTAAATTTAATCCTGTTTCAGGGAAGATTCAGTTTTATTTTGAGGTTGAGATAAAGACAAAAGTTTATGCAAATACACAATTTCTCATTTAATTAATGATTTCTTTGTTCAGAAGTAAAAGTAATTCAGAGAACAGGTATTTATCATGCTGGCAGATAATGTGTACACTGAAATTAAATGTGAGCAAGATCAGGAAGGGAAAATTCCATGATGAAGCTCATTTCATGTTAGTCAGAAACTCAGACATGTTAAAGTTTTACAAGTAATCTGAACACATGTAAAACATTTATTGCAATCATGTAAGTGCCCATGAAAAAGGCAGTACAGATCACAAAATTTCATGTGGCAAGTCTATCAAAGCAAATAAGATTCATTGTTTTCCTTTACCCTCATTTGTGCATCATAGTTCCCCAATTTAATTTGACACTTAGGTTTATTTTATAACCAGTCTGACCCCTATTTTGGACACCAATGGGATTTTGACTTTCAATCTTGCACCCCCTAGGGGATACACAGAGATTTCATTTTAATAAGACTATTAGGGCAATATGTAGTACTATTTTATTTTTCCTTTAAAAATGTTGTGTCCCCCAAATCCGGAGGTTGGGGACATATTGATATTGCTTTAGATATACTGTATGTATGTATGTATGTATGTGTGTGTGTGTGTATATATATATATATATATATATATATATATATATATATATATATATATATTCACACACACACACACACGGTTAATGGCTGCAGCAATATGAAACTTACCTTTGTGCAATTTTCTAAGGTTTCTCATGGTACAAAATTGACAACAATCCAAAACTAGGATGATTTTGATGGCTTGCCATCCAAAGGCTCTATGCTTTATTATAATTGGTTAATCACCTTGCTGTTAACACCATCCCAACTCCCAGATTTTGACTTAGGAACCCAAACCAAAATCATATATTCAGTAAACTCTGTGTGTGTGTGTCTGTGTGTGTTAGGGATTGGATGGGTCTGGAAATATCTGGCCTAGTCAGGTTTTAAGACGAAATATTTTCTTGCTTGGTTGAGTCCACCAAACTTTGTAATAAATGAAATCAAAATAAAAACAAAATAAAGTTGTAAGGTTGATAAAAGTAGAGATGAGAGAGGGGGTGGGGAAACTGGACAAAATGGGAGTGGAGAAATCCAGCTGAGCAAATATTCCAAAACCCTGTGTTCGTAAGCTACATCTACATATGAAAAGTCTGCTCCAAAAATATTTGAATATGTCAGGTAATGGAAAATTGAATACATGTAACCTATGACAAGCTCCCAAGAACCCAAGGTGTGGAAGCCATGAAGAATACCCCTCTTGCCTAAGGTTGCCATGTTGGCAAGATAACTAACACGTGCCCTATGAAAATCCCTGCCCAGAAACGATGTCATTCTCATTACTTCCAATCTAAGTACCTCTTCCTAATTACAAATGTCATAGGTGTGGCTGTCAAAAGTACACACATTTAATATCTCACACCTATGCTATGTATAATTAGGAACAGGTGCTTTTTTGGTGATTAAGCATATAAAGTATGGAATGATTATATAAATAAGCTTAAAGTCTTTCAACTAGAAACATTTCAGTAGGGTCTGATTTTTTATTTCTAACAATAGGAGCCTTTGATTCTACTTTTAAATGCACCAAAACATATTACACATGTTTTGATCTTGGTGTATTCATATTTTTGAAAGTTCTATTGCATTGTACCCTTTTTATTAAATACAGTGTATAATTGCCAATCCACACAGACCAACCACCTGAAGTTGATTCACGTTTTTTTTTAATTAGGTGTTGCTCCAATCCAGGCTAAAATATTCATGTGTGTGTGTGCGTCTATATGCACATGTGTGCGTGTTTTTTTTCTTCTTCAATTTCCTCCACATCACTAGGAAGTCTGCAGTGGGGCAGTTAATAGTGATTATCACTGGGGCATCATGCTGTAGACATGTCTAGTAAGTAGCACTAACCTCATGATGCTGACTGAGTCTTTGATATGACTTGGCTGGGGTTTGAACCCATGACCTCCCACAGCTAAGATGGGTGCTTTAACCACTTAGGACACCGGAGCAGTCGCTCACTCAATGTGCAACACTATATGACCTCATGAAACTTGGTTGTGACTGGTATTTAATACTACACATATCTAATAGAATGTAGAATACCTTATGGATGAATATGATAGAGTAACAGTCTGCAACCATATATCTGGTAACTGAATTGCTTAAATTTACAGGAATAATAAAATTCAAGCCTCTAATTCATCAAGATCAGGCACACACCAAACACCATACAAAATCGTATTGACAAATGACAAATGGCAATTTATGTCCACCATATCAAAATTGTAGGATATGACAGAATTACATGTGCAAATTTTATCCAAGTCAACCTTGACAATCAGAGAGTATTCTAAGAACATCCAGATTTTACAGTATGTACTTGGCTTGGTAGCAGAATTATTCTCCTTTTCTGACATTTTTATGCCAGTGTTGTTCACCTGTTATGTCACACATATATATGTATGTGTCCAGCTGATGCACATACAGCTGCACATCAATTATATAACTTTATGCTGTCTTCCTGTTGGCGTTACATTTTGTTATGTATCTATTTTTTGTGTGGATTAATTATATAACTTTATGCTGTCTTCCTGTTAGCATTACATTTTGTTATGTATCTATTTTTTGTGTGGATTAATTATAAAACTTTATGCTGTCTTCCTGTTGGCGTTACATTTTGTTATGTATCTATTTTTTGTGTGGATTAATTATAGAACTTTATGCTGTCTTCCTGTTGGCGTTACATTTTGTTACGTATCAGTTTTTTTGTGTGGATTAATTATATAACTTTATGCTGTCTTCCTGTTGGTGTTACATTTTGTTATGTATCTATTTTGTGTGTGGATTAATTATATAACTTTATGCTGTCTTCCTGTTGGCGTTACATTTTGTTATGTATCTATTTTTTGTGTGGATTAATTATATAACTTTATGCTGTCTTCCTGTTCGCATTACATTTTGTTATGTATCTATTTTTTGTGTGGATTAATTATATAACTTTATGCTGTCTTCCTGTTGGCGTTACATTTTGTTATGTATCTATTTTTTGTGTGGATTAATTATAGAACTTTATGCTGTCTTCCTGTTGGCGTTACATTTTGTTATGTATCTATTTTTTGTGTGGATTAATTATAGAACTTTATGCTGTCTTCCTGTTGGCGTTACATTTTGTTATGTATCTATTTTTTGTGTGGATTAATTATATAACTTTATGCTGTCTTCTTGTTGGCATTACATTTTGTTATGTATCTATTTTTTGTGTGGATTAATTATAGAACTTTATGCTGTCTTCCTGTTGGCATTACATTTTGTTATGTATCTATTTTTTGTGTGGATTAATTATAGAACTTTATGCTGTCTTCATGTTGGCATTAAATTATGTTATGTATCAATTTTTTGTGTGGATCAATTATATAACTTTATGATGTCTTCCTGTTGGCATTAAATTTTGTTATGTATCTATTTTTTGTGTGGATCAATTATATAACTTCATGCTGTCTGTCTTTTTTCATTAAATTTTGTTATGTATCTATTTTTTGTGTGGATCAATTATATAACTTTATGCTATCTATATTTTTTGTAACTCTTGGAGAATGACTACCTGCATTGTGTGTGTTGTGTGTGATTTTTGTTTGTGACTGTGAATTGTGCTGATCTGTAATCAAGATATTGGATAGTGAATTTTTGTACACTGGTATTTATAGTGTAGGGTCACATAGGATCTTTAAATATTGGTTGACCTAAGTGTTTATGATCATTAATAATAGTATTAGTAATAAAACCTGTTGAGCCTGCTCCGGTGGCCTAGTAGTAGAGCATCTGCCTTGGATGTGGGAGGTCTCGGTTTGAACCCTGGCTGAGTCATACCAAAGACTTTTCAAAATGGTACTAACAGCTCCCTCGTTTGGCGCTCAGCATCAAGAGGTTAGTGTTAGGACTGGTAAGCCTGGTGTCAGGATAATGTGACTGGGTGGGACATTACGTTAGATGTCTGCAGCATGATGCCCAAGTGCTAAACATCACTATAAACTGTCACACTGCAGACATCATAGCGATATGACTGAAAAATTGTTAAAGCTACGTAAAAGATCTAAATCAAACACACACAAACACATAAAACCTGTTGACAACTTTTTTTGTAATTTCTCATTGGCTTGTGGGGTCAGGTGGGATCTTAGAAGAATTAAGTTATTTTCCCATTGGATCTGTTAAGTCAGGTGAGTTATTTACATTGGGGGATATTTGCATAGTGTCAAATAGCAAGCAGTAGCAAAATGTGTTTTCACCCCTTTTACTTGTATAAAAGTATGGTGGATGAAATGAACACTTTCATGCATTATATGTATGAACTAAATTTGTAAATGGTCACTGTCTGTTATTATGGCATTGTTTTGGTACTTACATAGTAGTGCATTTTTTTAATTGCATTAGCATAGAATTGAAAAAATTTCATGTAAATTGATGGATTTTGGCTTCACACACACCCACACACACACACACACACATATACATGCAGTAGAACAATTCTGTCTTGTCATTCAGTAGCTGCTGTTGGGTTGTCAGTTCCATATATATTTGCCCGCCATGTATAGCCAATGATGTGTTGAACAAAACAACAACTTGTGACTTTGTCACGTATAGCGGTACATTGTTTCTACATCATTCATGACACATTTTATGGTATCTAGTAGACTAATGTAGATATTCTATATAGCAGTGAAAGAAAATGTATATTACCACAATGGGAATAAAAAGTGCTACAGTATTGGCACTTTGGTGATGTCAGTTCTGAAACTACCCCAGTACATTTTTTTTTCGCATTTAGAAAATATACATCTATCAGATAATCTTCTCTGCCTTTCTTTCCACAGCAGAATTTATAAAATAAACATGCAGAATTCTGACAGGAAACTCAGTTCTTAAAATTCTTACTTGGAAGGCTGTTGGATCAAGCTGCTATTTGTTGATGCTACCCACATCCCCACACTGTATCAGTCTGTGAAAGAACTATATTAAAGAAAACAAAATTATTTTCATTTTTCTTATGAAAATAATGCATGATACATGATATAGTGTATGCAAAGCAAGAATCTGAAATACTTAATCCACAAATTCAGGTGGGACAAGGGAAATGGATGTTGGGAATGAATATCAGAAGAAAGCCAGGGGGAACATGTTGCCTTACTGCTTACTGCAGATTTTTAGTACATCAGGAGTATCCTAAAATACTGTAAATCAAAAAAAATTATCAAGCACAAAATTCTAATGAAGTTGGCAAAAGAAATGGGATCTGTTTTACAACATGCTTTAGTCTAAAAACAGAAATGCACTAAAATCAGAATGCACTAAAATCAGACATACTATTTGCAAGCTTTGTGCAGTGTCTTAATTCCCACACACCCATATTTAAAAAATTCACCCCCTTCAAATCAAACAAATGTACATTTTTTCAAGTTCCATTTGCCTTCATCTCAGTTGGCTGGAATGCTTTGGAAGCTGGGAATACCAAATCATTTAAAAGGACGATAAGAATCTTGTGCAAAATTAAGCTTTCTCAGCCCATTTTCATTATTAATAAATTTCGTATGTGTTTCATTAAAGAAATATACTTCAGCTTTGCCTGATTTCGGCATTCATGGCTTCCATCGCTTTCTAGGCAACTGAAATGTAGGCCAATGGAACATGAAAACAGATCTATTTGCTTTTGTGAGAATTTGAATTTATCAGAATAAGGAAAGTCTGACTAAAACATTATGGTTTTAATTTGTAGAAGGGCATCAATATGGACTGCCTAGTGTGTGAGATATTCCTGAAAGTTTGACTTGTTACAATCATAGTCAACATCAGAACATGCTACACAGTGCTGTTGTTTAGGCAGTAAGACCTTGCCCCCCAAAACATGAATATCAGGGTCAATGTCTTACATTGTAGGGCTAAACCCATTTCCAGTTCAATACAATATACAGTGCTAGTGAGTACCATGTTTACCATATTGATCATGGGTGATGTCCAAGGAAAAATGTAACTACAGCAGATGTTTGCACATGTATGTATTTGAGCAGTTTTGCATGTGTACCCATGGTATATTGTAGTCAGCTGTTGAGGAGTTTTAAGAAGGTAGGAGAGGGAACCAGTATAGATAATTAATATAGGAAAGTATTGACTGCTCACAGCATGTGCAAGTAATTACTGACTAATTTCCCAGACACTGTGAAATTTTCTTGAATACATTATCATTTTGCCATGTAAAACAAGTGATTATTGACAGATTTTCTGTTTAAGTGAAGAAAAACTAGAGTTAAAGAAAAACAAAGCTCTCTGGAATTTTGCATGCACAGAAACATCCAAATTCTGTTTCAGGGATGTTTTATTGCAGGAGTTATGAATATTCCCCAATCAAGCAATCTCAGTGAAAATTTGGACACCAGTATAAAATAAAATAATGCAGAAAATCGCAGTCAAAAAGAATTCAAAATTTTACCAGGTAACTCGCATTAGATTTTATTTCCAAACAAACCAACTTTTCCAGACACAATGAGCATAGGCCCTGTTTCCAAATCACTCCAGAAATATCCTAGCACATCAGCAATAAATCAGGTCTTATTCACCTTACTTTCATGTTCTTTGTACCCTATATTCCCAGCATAGAGTCTGACACTTTTTAGCCTATCCTGACAAAAGTTCCACAAGCTTGACAGTGATCACTTTGGTATTTTTACATAGGTGTCTGTCCATCTGTCCCTCCCTCCCTCCCTTCATCCATCCATCCATCTTGCTATTTGGATACATCTTGCCATGGGTTCAAGATACAAGCCATGGCCAGTTTAATGTTTATATGTGTGTGATTTGGATTTTTAACGTAGCATTAACAATTTTTCAGTCATCGCTATGATGTCTGCAGTGTGGCAGTTTGTAGTGATGTCTTTTACTGGGGCATCATGCTGCAGACATGTAGCATGATCTCCCACCCAGTCACAATTATACTGACACCAGACCGACCAGTAGTAACACTAACTGCTTAATGTCGAGCATCAACCGAGGCAGCTGTTAGAACCATTTTTGTAAGTCTTTGGTATGACACGGCTGAGGATTAAACCTGCGACCTCCCGCATCCTCTAACCAGTAGGCCACCGGAGCGGTTAGATGTTTTTAATTACTGATTTTCTTGGTGTAGTTAATAAGTACCATAAATATTCGCATATAAGTCAAGTCTAACTGTATAATGCACTGCACATCAGGGTCTGTGTTGTTTGTTCTACTGATTACTTCTAACAGACTGCATAATCTGATCTGACATTTTATTTTGCGGTGGCAGATCAGGGTCTGTGCAGTTTGCAGTTGGTCTTATAAGTGAGTATAGATGGTATATTTGATGGTGATTGGCATGTACATTTTTTAAGATGTATTTTGACTGCAATAAAACTGAAAGTTTAATTGCATTGAGACATCCTTTCATTGTCGGCTTAATTTGAGAATATATTCTATCATATTTTCCCAAGACATCTGGTATATAAAATAAAAATGAATTGATGCACTTCCTCTTCTTTGACTTGTAGATTGCAGTGTTTTCTTTTGTATTGCAGGGGAGCCACACAAAGACTGGTCAACTGGCAGCTATAAAGGTTATGAATGTAACTGAGGTCAGTATCAAACATATTCTAAAATCAAGTGGGGGGGGGGCTTGAGTGGCTAAGTGGTCTAAAGCACTCACCGTTACGGATCACTGCTATCTCACCTCTGTCTGCGTGAGTTCAAGTCTCAGCCTCAGCTAATGTTGGTACGTGAGAAAGCCTGCCAGTAGTTTCTCGTGGGTTGGTGGTTCTTCCCGGGGTTTTCCAGGGTTCTTCCTCCACCAATTATACTGGCCGCCATGAATAGCCTATCTTGTGCTGAAAAATGGTGTTAAACCCTACAACAACACCAAGTTTTGGGAGTGGAGGTGCGTTAGATGTCATCATTGTCAGGAGATAAAAACAAACAAAATTCAACAGTTCAGAATCTGAATGAAATGGGCTTAATCAATGAAGGGAAGGAAGATATACAAATCAGTGACATTTTATCCCAGTGACCTAACTTTCATTCAGGACAATGAATTTGACAGAAGTTTATTGTGATTTACATCTGTATGTGAGATGGTACTGCATATATTTTCTTGTTTATCATATATGTAACATATTTTGAGTCATGGCTATTGTATAGAGTAACCTAGGACTAAAATTGCTGACTCATGTAGGGTGAAGTATAAACATATGAATTAAAGTTTATTTATAAGTTCAGTCATTTCTCAGAATATCATCTGATATAAGCTTATGCAAGACCTGAATTAGTGATGGGAATTGATCAGAATGTTATGATTGATAATCGATTATAATCAGTTACTAAGGGCAAAGTTTAATTTTTGTTTGATATGCAGTTATATCTTTGCTCAAGAGTTCAAAATGTTAATAAATGTACAAGAGTAATCGCTTTTAATGATATGTATACTTTAACCTGATACAAATGTTTACATTTTTTCTGTGTTGTATTATTTGTGTTTAACAGTTTTGTTAAATGAAAGCAACTTTCTATGGCTGTCATATTTTATGTAACTGTAAATCTGTTGCAGTCCCCCAAAACCTTTCATGTGATGAAGCTGTCATTTAATGTATAGAGGGACATGCTGTTCTTGTTTGTCATTATTTATTAATACTACCTTCAAGGAATTTTACATTTAAACTGGAACAAATCATCAGAAATAGTTTAAATTTATTACTTGACCATTTAAGAGCAAAGTCATGTAATCATGATAATATATCTCTAAGTTTGAAGTAAGTCCTGATTATTGATTATAAGTTGAGACAAAAAAAATTCTATTTGCAAAATTCATCTTGTATTTGCAGTTTTTTAACCTGGATATCGGTTTATTAAAACATGCCATTTTCTAGGGAAAAAAATCACCATTTTAATGTCAGTAATACCATAGCAATTGCTATTGCATAGCTGGCAATTTATTGGATTGAAAATACCCCTACTGTATTATGAGAATTCGTCCTCCCATTAGGGTGAAAAAGAAGATTTCAGAAGACTGTATTGCCCCAGGGACTCCCCATAGATATGTTGCCCATGCGTGGTGACCTTCATTCTTATTCCAGTCGCATGGCTGTAGTGTCTGCTTTGTTGATGTCAGTGAAGGCTTTGTTTCATGTGTTAACAAGCGAAATCGCTATATCTTCTTTGTAAAAGTTTGGATTATATCCATGATATCCATGAATTTTTCTATGTTAATCTTTTGAGGTGTTAGCATTTATCTTGTACAAATGTACACACATTTTTCTTTCCTGTTTCCTCTTCGTGTTCTAATTTCGTTTTGTATTTTTTCTAGCTATGGTATGTATTTTGTTAAATTGTCCCTATCCTTGCATAACATGCTGTCTGGATTCACATTGATTCATATTATTGTTCATTACAAATCATTGTAATTCACATTAGCTATATTGTGATTGTGCTATTTATAGATGCACACCACTTTTTACCTTTCTGTGTGTGTGTGTATGTGTGTGATTTTGATTTTCAACGTAGCTTTAAAAAAATTCAGTCTTATCGCTATGCAGTCTGCAGTGTGGCAGTTTATAGTTATGTCTAGCACTTGCTGCAGACATGTAGCATGATGTCCCACCCAGCCACACTATTCTGACACCAGGCCAACTAGTCCTAACACTAACCTCTTAATGCTGAGTGCCTAGCGAGGCAGCTGTTAGTACCATTTTTCTAAGTCTTTGGTATGACTCGGCCACAGTTTGAACCTGCGACCTCCTGCATCCTATGGCAGATGCTCTAACCACTAGGCCACTGAAGCAATTTTACATTTATGTCAGTGCCTGATTATTGAATATCAGTTCTTTTCACTGTTAATTTTGGATAGTTTTCCTAGATTTGTACCCTTTTTTTAATTAGTAATCATATAAACTGTTTGTATTGCTAATTTAATTGTCCAGAGGTTTTGCTTTAGCCTCATTGACTTATCTTGTATTTTTCTATACTGAAATTAGCATTGCTTCCTTTTTTGCATTTAAACATGAAAACACCTAAGAAAATTGACTACTGTATATACTCGCCTATAAGCCCGTTCGCGTATAAGCTGACCCCCCAACCTGAATTGGTAAAACTGTGATAAAGTGCATGACCCGCGTATAAGCCAACCCATAATTTCTAGACTACTGGTACATCACATGATGCACAAAGTGAGTTCTGAATACGTTTATTTAGGCAAATCATATTATTAAAGAAAATGAAAGTAAGAAAGCTAATTTATATGTTGAAATATAAACAGTTCGAAAGTGTTAAGTCGTAATGGAAATTTAATTAATCCTCATTCTAAAGTCATGAATTATAAAAGTTCTATCACTTTTAGAATCCTTCAAAATCTGGCTCTGTATCAGACTCGCCAAACAGTTCACGAAACTCAGCTTCTGTTACGGGCGTGCTTTCATCATATACGTCGTCATTGTCATCCAATAGTGTGTCGTTCTCCTTATCGCTCTCCTCGTCATTGTCGGATTGAAATATAGCATCATCCGCTGTTCCATCCATGGCATTGCTGATACAGCACTTCCTGAATGATTTTGCAATCATTTCCGATGGAATTGAGTCCCACGCTTCTTTTACCCACTTGGCAACCAAATCGATGTCAGGCCTCATTAAATTCCCGCCTTTGTCATCTTCACAGCCCCTGAACAAACCCATTCTGCCCACATCTTTCGTAACTTGTCCTTAAAAGGTTTGTTAAGGCAGACATCAAGAGGCTGTAACACTGACGTTAAACCTCCTGGTATCACAGCCAGTGTTGTTTTCATTTTCTTTGCGGCCTTTTTTACTTCATCGGTCTTGTGTGCACGAAACATATCCCATACAAGCATTGAAGGTTTCTGAAGAATTGCACCTGGTCTCTTGTTCCATACTTTCTCCAACCATTCAATTGTTCCACTTTCGTCCATCCATCCCTTTTGCTGTGCATGAACGATAACACCAGCAGGAGATTTCATGCTTTTCGGCAGCGTCTTCCTTTTAAAAATGATGACAGGAGGCAGCTTTGATCCATCAGCCAAACAGGCCAATACAACCGTAAAATGCGTTTTTTCATGGCCGGTCATTTTTATCAGAATAGTTTTCTCACCAACAGCATTGACTGTTTTATTGCTTGGTAAGTCAAAGGTCATAGGCATCTCATCCATATTTCCAATTTGTGATAGTTCAAATGAGCACTGCTTTCTGCATTTAATGATGAACTGCTGAAATGATTCAATTTTTTCTTCCAAGTCTTTTGGTAGCTTTTGTGCTATCTTCGTTCGCTGCCTGAGGCAGAAACCATTCCGGTTCATAAAATGAGAACACCAGCCGGCTGATGCAACAAATTTTGAATCTGCCAACTGATATTTATCATTTTTCGCCATCTGCATAGCACGTAGACGAATTGCAGTTCGTGTGACAATGTATCCATTTTGTCGATGTTCACTTACAAAATCACTGAGTTCTTTCTCCAATTCAGGGAAAGAGGCAATCCCAGTCTGGCGAGCCTTCTTGGATTTTGGCATTTTTTCTAATGTTGCTTTGCTTTTCCGCCATTCCCGTACTTGCTTCTCGTTCACAAAAAATTTGCGTGCTGCAGCACAGTTGTTATTTGCTTCCGCATATTCAATAACTTTAAGTTTGAATGCTGCATCATAAGCAGAACGCTTTCTTTTACTTCCAACACTATTCATTTTATCTGATTTAATTGAATATAAACTTCTAGAGAGATTAAACTGAAATAATTTCTTATAGTGGTAGTATACTATTTATATACCTTATCCTGTAATTATTTCCATGTGTGGTTGGTTATCAGTTTGTATTTGATAATTATTTATCATTGTTGTTTATTTGTGTTGTTTTTTTAAACTACCAGTAGTGTGATTCAGTTGATCAAAATGTGATTGGTTTCAGCGTGGACATTATTCAAGTATTGTGACAGTTTATAACTTTGAGCAGAAACCATGTCCACTACCATATCTCATTAAACAATACATCTGAGAGTCGGCATGTATTAGTAAAGTCATTGGCATTGTGAAACAAAACAAACCTATTATCCCCGAGGCATTTACCACAGATTAAGCATATAGTAGCTATTGTACACTCACCCGCTAACAAACCACTTTGCTTTACAAACAACTAAACAACAGTAGTATATAAACTGCGGCTGCCCATTACTTCTAAAACACCTGTCAAAGAAACCCCACAAATTATATTGTTTTACAATTATTCATGCTGACTCGTATATTGCCCTGTTATGTACCCTTCCTAAGCGTGTGCGCAACAAACCCCTATGGAGCCTCTCGCTATTGTGCCTTTAAGACTATTGTACATGTATTTCTACTCTCGATCAAAATGTTTGTCGTATATACCTTCAGTATCATAATTCTTTTATTTTTTTACGTAGATTCTTTTCATATTTACACGGAAATAAGCTAGCGTGCATTCATACAATACCATAGAGTTTAATGATTACTGATTAGCTGAGGGTTAAATACTTGACTGGAGATTACTAATATGGCGGTTCTTTTGGAAAATACACGTACCACCGTGGCTCAAATAACACGTATGGCTGCATTTTCTGGTGGATGGACAGCTGTCAAATAGACGTCAAGTACTTCAAAACATGTTTTTCATTCATTATCCTACCACTTAAGTTTTAAAAAAAATATTTGTTTCACTTCACGACAGCACAAATCTTATGAGCCATGTGGCATCATTAGGCATGTGATCTCATCTTCGGCGATCGACAGAAACAATACATGCTGGAAATCGAGGGAAAAAAGCATTAACAATTTCAGACTTGGACTTTGGCCCGTAGATAAGTCGACCCCCCTTCTTCCAGGCCTTATTTTTTTCCTAAATTTTTCGGCTTAAGCGCGAGTATATACGGTACTCTCTATGTTATTATATTGGTGTAGACTTGTCCATGAATTACCTTTTGTTTACTTCTAATTGCAAAAAAGTTTTCTGTATAAAAACTTCTTTTCAGCTTTCTTTTACAGGAACACTGCAGGGTGTGGGTTGGTGTGGACACAGGAAATCCACCAGGGACACACACCCCATTTGCATGTCTTTTACGAGCTTTGAGATGACAGATGGTTTTCCATTATGCAGTCTATGGTAAGACAAGGTCTTGGATCATGCTGAGCATAGACATAAAGAGAGCCAAAAAGGTCCTTTATCATCATTATAAAAATGTTCAGGGTCCTCGTTCTCTGAATCCCTCAAGGTCACAGAGAAAGATTACCAAAGTCTCTTTAGAGACTCTTAGGGTTAGTGGGCCCCCTCCTTCACATGTAGAAGGAGCAGGACCCTCTCTTTTACACTGTGACAAAGAAAGAGTCATGTCCTTACCTCAGAGAATAGCAGCACCCTCTTGCAGTGAGTGAAGGATGCGGTGAAGCAGCACCGTCTACTTGCCCACAGCTAGGTGCAGGCTGAAAGTGAGTTGCTTCCCCACTACAAGCAGAACAGCACTCTTCAGTTCAAAAGCCCCACATTCGGTGACAGGATTTAACCCCCTCCTCCCCATAAGAGGAGAGCTCAGATCTGTATCTGTCAGATCTGGGGGAAGGTTCTTACTAACAATCTGAGTTGCCTGACTAGTCCAGGTCAGTCACCTTGCACCTGATGCTGGTCATTGGAGACCAGATTTTATGGGGATGAGGATGGGGTTGAGTCCTACCTCTCTCCAGATTGCCATTTCATCCTGCAAGGAACTGGGAATCAGCTAGCAGGCGCAAGGTTCGGAAAGGAGATTGGATTAGCATTCCCCCTTTGCCTATTACTCATCTGTATCTCTAGGATGTGAAGCCTTCCACTGCAGGAAAGCAATTTGCCATTTCCCTGCATGCAGCTATGAACTTTTGGACCTTTGTCACTTGTTAGTATGGTCCCTGCTGTGGTCTGTGGACCTACCTTGTCTTATGAAGTTGGGTTAAAAAAAGGAAAGGGATGGACTTTCTTCCCTCAAATGTTCCAGGCAGGTTGGGAGTTGCTCTCTGCCTGCTTTATTCCCTGCTAAAGACAGTCCGTTAGCCTTGGAGGAGGAATTCCTCTTCCCACCCAGTCTTCCCTTGAACAGAGAAACATTGGGTCACATAGTCCATGCCTCTCAGGAGTAGGACAAATATGTCCTTTTTGTCCTCAATGCACATGAGTTGCATACAGAACAGGTCAGTGTAGTACCCCCTCCCTTTGGGTCCCTGCCCCTTCTCACCCATCAAGAAAGATAACGGGGGAGGATAAGAGCTGGTCTTTAGATAAAACAATAATGGAGGTTTACTGACTCTAGCCCAGTGGCCTATATCCCAAGTCTTCAGGTTCTGGTGACTCTAAAAATTCTTTCAGGTTTGAAAAAAGTTCCTGGAACAAACTCATCCAGATCTCTTGTTGCTTCCTCACTTGGTTACAATTAACCCTTTAACTACTACAGCTGTTGTGCAGTCTCACTACTGCTGAGTGATATTATATCAGTTACTGAGACTACTGAGGCTGGTTCCTAGGCTGAATACTAGAGCATCATCAAGGCTGACTACATAAACTGACAATGAAAACATGTTTACATTTATATTCATTATTTTCATTAGCTTTTGCTGGATTTCAGTGAAATAAAAAACAGCTTACCTTGTATAGTGTGTGTTAATCATATATTTCCACTTCATATACCCCTGCATCGCATCATACAAGAAATCCCATTCGTGTAAACTGTTTTGAATCCCACAAAATAAATCCAATATTTACATATGTACAGTATAAAAACATGAATGAAATCCACACTTTAATTACAAAGTTGAGATTGGTACCTCTCAAAACAGTCATTATCCACATATAATGTACTTGGCATTATTTGCATCCTATGAAAATGTCATGTCTCCTCCCTTCCCTTACACACATCACGCATCTCCCATATTTCAAGAACCATCCTGGCCAGTGACATAAACCTTCAGTATGAACATTGGACAGAGCTTTTCTTTACCTACTTTTTGTTTGGCCAAGTTTATTCTGAATTCAAGTTGTGTTCTTTCTTTCCCCTACTTGATTTTGATCTGGTGATTTGGTGACTCTTTCATACAGATCTGGGCATTACATGTTGCTGTATCAATTAGAAACAAAAAAAGGTATTTCCACCATTTCTTTGCTTTATGGCTAGAACTGTACGGCATTCTGTTTTGGTCTGCAGTATCCACCCCCCCCCCTTTGTTTTTGGGCAAGTTACTTATTTTCGTTGGCCAGTTATTCTCTTCAAGTTACACTGGATAGCTGTGTGGGATCCATGTTGTTAAATAAAATATGGACAATTTTCTTGTCTTTCCAGGCAAAACAGACCAGAGTCGCTTTTTGCATGATTTTCATATCCCCCTGGCTTTTTAAGCCACTTTTTTTTATAAAGGTTCAGGCATTCCTTTCCTATTTCCACAGACTGTACCTCAACAGAAGAGTCCATACCAATGTAAATCTTAAGTAATTGGGGATTTGAAAAGAAATTCTCTCTCTCTCTCTCTCTCTCTCTCTCTCTCTCTCTCTATATATATATATATATATATATATATATATATATATATATATATATATATATATATATATATATATATATGGTGGTTTTTGTTTATTATTTTTCTGGCTAGATCTTTTACCACTCTAGATCCTAATCCTTCTTCTGTCACTCTCCCTCTCTGTCCATCAGGATTTCCAACACACACTTGAAATTCATGGACGTAGCCGGTTTGGGGATGGGCTCTTTCCCAGACTTTAATGCCAGATTTTGTGGGTTTGGCTGGCAGGTATTGCTTAAATGACAATCTTCCTTTATAAGCAATCATGCCTTCATCAACTGACTGGTTTTTGGGAGGGTCATATTTTTCCAGGCGTTTATGCAAGACTGTGGAAGAAAGGTCTTATATGGAATATCTTGTCATGTTGGCCTTTGGGTGGGTTGACGCTTGTGTTGTTGTTGTTGTGGGCTTTAACACCATTTTTCGGGACACGATAGGCTATGCATGGTGGCCAGTATTAATGGTGGAGCAAGAACCCAGGAACACCCCAGGAAGAACCACCGACCCATGAGAAGCTACTGGCAAGTTTTCTCACATACCCACTTAGCCGAATCCTAGACTCGAACCCACGCAGATAGAGGTGAGATGGCATTGATCCGTAATGGAGAGTGCTTTAGACCACTCTGCCACTGGGGGCCCTGACGCTTGTGTCACTCAACAAAGAAGAATTTTCATTCAGAGTTGCCACTTGCATCATTCAGTCTAGGAGAAGATCAGTGTTTAAAGAGTATGATGCCAAATGGAAAATCTTTTGTGACTGGTATGGTAGAAAACATGTCAGTCCTAGCTATCCCTCCATTAACACAGTGCCCAATTTTTATCTCTTCCATTTTGAAGAGAAAAAAATACTTAGTTTCTGTTACTGCAGGCTATTGAGCGGCCCTTTCCTGTGCACTCAGGACCGTTTCTTATTTAGCTGACTTGATTGGGTATTTTGAGCTGCATAGACTAGTGCTCTCATTCAATCTTCAAGTAAGCCATCATTAGCAAATTAAATGAACCTTGTTCATTAGCTTTAGAAATTTCAGAATAAGCATCAAGATGCAAGTGCTTTCAGCTTGTATTGTGTAAAAGGAACTTGCATTTGCAAGTTCTGCTCTCCCCCTTTGTAACACAACTCATTATAATGCAATTCTGGATATAACACAGTACTACTTTGGACTCCATAACCAAAATTATGCCAAAGCATTCCATTTTTTCGATTATATCAATATAAAATTCAAGCCCTAAACTACATCCAGCCCACTCCTTTATTACGTCCCTGCAGTCCTACTTCATTTGGTTACGTGAAAAAGACATGGGTAAGATTAAAGGATGAAAGAAAAACATTTTTATGTTAATGCTGGTTATGTTTTGGTAATTTTTTAAGTATAATTTTACCTTTTCAGGAGGAAGAAGAGGAAATAAAACTGGAAATAAATGTCCTAAAGAAAGTAAGTATACATCTACAATAGCATTCTTTTCTTTTAGGGGTAAATACATTTTTGCAATTTATTTATTTATTAAATTCTTAAATCATAACTGCACTAAAACTTGCCCTGGAGAATATGTCAGAGGCATTTTTATTTGTGGTACAGTATAATTTGAGAATTTTGTTTCAAAGGAAATGTTTTATATATCATGAAGATAACTAACATTGATATTTATAGTAAATGATTATGTCGAAGTTAAATGGAGATATCTGAGGAAAAAACTGTTTTTCAATAGAACTTGTAATAAACAACCTAATGCTGTTCATATCGTACACCTCTCCATCGATAACTCGCGCACAACGGGGTCCACAAACATAGACCGCACTATAAGTGCGAGTTACCGAGGGACCTAAACATTTTTTAAAAATTTGCTTTGACATCGAAAAAACCTTGGAGTGGGGGGGTCGTTAGGGAACTGGGCTGTTTAATGACTGAATCCTCATTTTACAATCACGTCGATAATAATTTTTAATAATGCGCTTTTTCTAATGAAGTTGTTCATTATTCTGTTAAAATAACATTTTTGTTTTCTCAAAATATCCAACATGAAAGATTGTTCCAACTGGTTTGAATAACCATCACGTGTGTGTGAAAAATCTGTGTATTACATCACTGATTTTTGTTTTCTTGATGAGTCTGGTTCCAGTACTTGTATTTAATAGTATCTTGCCAAATTAGTAGTCCACAATTTGGGAACTAGACTAACTGTTGATACACCACCAAACAAGATTCCTTTTTTCTTCTTCAAAAACACGTGACATTTATTTTTTGACTTTTGAAGTAATAATGATATTTCTCTAAATGCCAGTTCAAGAATTCTATGAAACTCGCTTGCCCACAATGGTCCATATCTGTGAAATCAAGCTCTTATTTTACGAAGTATTCTTTTCACTTTGCTGCCTTGTTATCTTTGATCACAGTTATGAAAGAGTCGGTTAATTTACGGTAGTTTCTGTTACATACACAATAAAGTTTATTAGAGTGTTCGATTGATCAAACGAAGTGAGTTCACCCGGCATATGACCAAGGCCGCTAGATTATAAGTTAGTCCTATTTTTGTGCCTTTTAACTTTTCTTTTATTCCACCTCCTTTTTTTATTCAAAAGACATAATTAACATGATAATATAAAGGATGCCAGGTTTTATTTCAGTGCAACAATACAACAAATACTTCCGCAAGTCAGTTATCATAACACGGTCGGCACTTAATTAGGTTCTCAGAGAAACGCTCGCAGACATAGCTGTTATGGTAGATTGACATATTTTACGCTTAATTACAAGAAGACACATTGCACTTATGACGATTACAATTATAAGGAACTAAAAGATGGAACTAGAACACAAATTTCAATTGATAAAAAGATTAATTTGTATTTATTTATTAAAGTACTGCCTCCACTCGGCGTAAGTGACATTTTCATTGATCAAAATTTCCTTACATATCGTTAATTGTGGTGTATTAGGAATGTTGTTTGGAAAGAAAAAGTTATTTTTTAATTTGATATTTCATAGTGTTGATTAAAATTTCCAGGTCCTATCTACTGTTTTCAACGATAAAACGAGCGATACATCAGTTTCCATTACCAATTTTGATTGCAATTTTCTTCAAGTTCAACAAATAGGGATACATTTTTGGGGTATTTTCAGGTTTAAAAAAATGGGATCCACGCCTGACACTGCGTTATTAGTGGGTTTGTGCGTTATCAGGGCGCAAGTTATGGAGAGAGTGGTGTATGTAAATTTGTAAACTAATTGATTCAGTTTTGTTCATATCGTATGTAATTTTTATGAAGTAATTGATTCAAGCAAGTATGCATGTATGATGCTGAATCACTGGTTGAAAAGTTTATAAGCTTCAGCTTGCCTCTTCTGGCAAGTAGTAAAAATTGTTACTTGTTTGTAATAAATTATTTAATCGTAGAAATGTAAAATTTTCTGAATTTAATGACCACAATTTGGAAGTATAAAAGGTTGTTTTCTGGAACTTATTCTGTGACCCTTATATCAACAGTTGTTAAGTACAATCAAACCTGTCCAAATGATTACCCGAGTTAACAGCTGTCACCTGGTCGCAACAGCCGTGCTAATATTCCTCTGGCACATTTGTGTGTCTGTGATTAGTGGTCACCTGTCTTCCATGTGTCAGTGGCCATGTTTTTGTTATTGTCTTCCATGGTCACATGAGCCTATCAGCAGTAACTGCTTCAATTATGCAAATTACACTTCTTTTGCTGGATGAGTAAGGCATGGCTCATATAAAAGCAGAGGTTCCATTACACTGGTGTATGCCAGTTTTTACCAGTAAAATTTGCATCTGTACCGGAAAAAGAGGCTGTTGGTATTCATGTACCAGCAAAGTGAAAAACGTGTTTTAAGTCTTGAATGTTAACTGTCTCAGCATGAAAGTCTGTCAGAAGCTGACTTATTCTTTCATACAGTTGTAGCCCCATATCTCTGCCAGCTTTGTACTAGAAGAGGAGTCAGCTTATCTCTTTGCTGGATTGCAAGGGATTGTTGTTTGATTCAATACAAATTAAAGCACACTTTTATGTTTCATGGACGTTAATCCAAGTGGTTACTTTATGCTTCATTCCACTTGTATTGTGGAATCTGTACTGATAAATCTATGCCAGTTCCTAGTACAAGTGCTGAAGACAAACATAATGTTCCAGTTTCAAAGGATAACTTGTCAAAGGCTTTTTCGCCTTCAAATTCAAGTGTTGATAATTGAGAACTAATGTAAAGAAATTAAGAAAGAAGCTGTTTCCTTTTCAGTGGGCAATTACATATTTTAATTTTCATATGTCAGCATCGACACTAAATTTGTTGCACTGGGACTTGAAATCCATCACTGATATTCTCCAAGTTGTTAAATAAATGCCCGAATATCGAAATGTTTCTTTGTTATGGAGTTTGTTTTATACCACGAGTGCTTTTATTTATTCTTCAAAACAAATTAATAACCATGTGTTGGTTTGCTGTGGGACCAGCTTGGTTTCAATTTTGCCAGTTTCTTTTTATTGATGACTGTTAAGTTGAAGGCTTTCACTCACACCAAGCCACTAAAATCAAACATTTTATGCACTGCCAGGAAACACTTTAACTATTTACTTACGTGAACTCAAAACCAAAGTTGTGTGCTGATTAAGTTCGTGACTGACATTAACAATATTGAAGTGGTATTACACCATAGTTTGTTATACACAGCATTGCAAATTTGGTAAATTTTCAGGTGAGCCATTAAATGTAGCTAAAAGCACCTAATTTGTTATAAATACTTTATGTTCAATGAATTATGTACTTTTTTAGCCATATTTAGTCATGCTGACTTGATAATTTACTGAGTTACATATAGGATAAATTAGCAATGCTCTATGGAACTAATTTTCTCCACTCTATGCAATTGATGAACCATGCATTGATGAGATTGGATGATTAGCATTTGTCCTTGTACAGACTTTTATCATCTTTGCCAGTATGAGTTACTGGCAGTAGCACAACCCTAGCAGAAACCCTGAGAAAGGTACATAGCCTGAATCAGTGTTTAAACTTTTCATATTCAGCTGTAAAACTCAAAGGAGTCAGCATGTTGGCTTCGAAGGCAAGACATTTTTTAACCTTACAGGAGGTATACTGCACTAGAGATATCCCATATGACTTAATAATCTGAGTCTCTTTTGACCCATCCCACCCCATTTGTGAAATTTAGACATTTATGTTGAGCTGTAGTGTCAGTCAATTGCCTATAGAGGAAAATTGGAATTCACCACCACCATGTGATGGTGGCATGGGGTAGCCACTTACTTGCAGGCCTAGCAAACTTAAATTATGTGTTGGTGGCATGGGGTAGCCACTTGCAGGCCTATCATACTTAAATTCTGTGATGGTGGCATGGGGTAGCCACTTACTTGCAGGCCTAGCAAACTTAAATTATGTGTTGGTGGCCTGGGGTAGCCACTTGCGGGCCTAGCAGACTTAAATTATGTTACATCGAGTCATATCTACATGATATTAATTGGAAATGATTTAATTTCTGAGAAAATGCAAGTATTATAACACCTTCAGTCAGCTGACAGAAAAGACGAAACTACAGCACTGATGAAATTTGACCTGGTACTCAGCATTTGCATTGCTAGTCACATAACTACACAAATCTCTTAAACTAGATGTCCATGTAGTCACGTGATATAAACAATAAACCCCTTTCCAAAATTAGGATATAAAAATGTTAAAATATTAAATGAGTCACATATTGTTTGTAAAAGAATGAAAAGACACATAATTCTTAACATCTATATTTTGAGAACAAGAACAAGAAACCTGTTACTGTCGCAGCAACTTGGATAATGTCAGATTCATCAAGAATGGAGCATGTGTCAACAATGGTTTTGTTGTATCATATTTCTCTTGACTATCATGTTGTCATGTGTTCTCTGCCTTGTGAATCTGGCTTTCTGGTGGCAAATTCCAACTGTTTTATAGGAAATTGACTCTGACCCCACACCCCAACAGAAATGGCTAAATATCAAAAATGAGGTGAGAAGGTAAGAGGAAAGTCTAGATTTTAGGTGCTATTAATGAATTGCCCCAGGAAGATTCTTTTCAAAGGTTGCAAACACAAGCTGTCTTTTGATCTAAGTGAGTTTCAGCAACAGCTTAATCCATCAGTTGTTTAGAGTGTCACCATGTTTTCATGCCTAATAAGATAAAAGTATTTGAGACAGAAATAGGAGTGCATGTACTCAGTTGTAGAGTAAGAGAGAGCGAGAAAAAGATAAATGAGTGCATGTACAAAGTTGATATTTTCTTGATTGTTGCTAAATCGCTAACTAAATACATGTATCTTGGTATCATACAACTACTACTACTACTACTGGAGTAATAATAATAATAATAATGCTATTTGTTTCATTGTATTTGTCTTGAACCAAGTTTGAGAACAGTACATGCCATCAGAGGTCACCTGTCTATGAAGGCCACTTTTGCCTTTTCCCATGGGTAGCTAGTGTAGATAGGTTTGACTGTAATTACAAATTGTTAGCATTCTGCCATCCTCACTGGTGTTTGTTATGATTCAAGAGTGAGAGCAAAACACTCACAACAGTTTGAAAACAATGAAAAAACAAAACTTCCAGTATCAGATATTGGCTTTCACTGAACAAAACAGGCAATATTCTTGACATAACATCCTTTTCAATTTAGAGAAATTCTGCCCAGGATCTGTACTTGATTAGAAAAGTGATTGGAAAATTCACTCAACTGCCATTTTTACCCACCATTTTCAGTTGACCCCAGTAGATGTGAATATAATTTCCATATAATTTGCTTTTTGACTTCAGTATGATTGTTTCTTTGAAACTATGCGTTCAGTATTTTCTAAAATATTAACGTTAATATATTATTAATTGTTAACCTTAAAGTTGGATTGTATTTATTTTCCTTGTTTCAGTTCTCTCACCACAGAAACATTGCTACATACTATGGGGCATTCATTAAAAAGAGCCCAGCAGGGAAAGATGACCAGCTGTGGGTAGGTTGTGTTCACATTTTTGGATCAACATGTATTGCTAATTTCAACCTGTGATTGAGATTGTTTCTGTATAAGGGGGTACGGCACAAGAAAGATAAGAAGCTTGAAAAAATGTATTGAATTGGTTAAGAACAATTTGAAATGTTAATCTCATTGTCTGATTTATTTTTTTATATTGTTGAAAATACTGTGTATTTTATTGACTTACTAGTATTGAATATCTAGCACATAGAGTTGGCGCCCTGGATGGCCAATTGGTCTGAAGCCCTCTCCTTTACCGATCACTTGCATCTCACCTCTGTTTACTTGAGTTTAAATCTCAGGTGCCATTTACTTTCAGTTTAAGATGGGTCCTCTACATATGTGGTATCAAAACAGAATGAATCTGCAGTCAAGAAACCTGTTTGTTTTCATGGAACTGTTTCATGAACATACTATACATAGAGAAATTAGAGGTCTAACGATGAACACAATGGCTCATATTGTTGTTTCCATAACGATCTATCATATATGTACCATATATTGATACAAAAAATAGGTTGTGAATAGGTGCATTAAGTCATTTTCCATTTGCCATTGAGAGGGCACTATTCCATTCATCAAGTCCCACTTGCATATTAAGCTGGCCTGATCATGGCATTGTTGAGTGTTAGCATGGGAAAATGGTCCTGCATTCCTTAGAGGTACAATAGTAAGCCAAACTTCAGACAGGAAAACAAAGTTGCATGCCTGAGTTAAGCATCAGTACCAAATTTATTATGCTATACGAAATCTAGCTTGAAATATCAACATTGATTCTTAAATAGGTTGCGTGAGAAAGGAGAGATGTGTTCTCCCATGTATTGTATTAAAGTACATGTATTACTAGTAAATTGTAAGCAGTGTTATGAGCCCCTTTGACAATGAATAAATGCACACACGACACAAGCCTCAAACTGTAATCACTACTCTGTGTCTCAATCTAAACTTGAAAACTTTTTTTAAAGGGTACCCAGTTGTCCATTTTATTATCCAGTTATTATCATCAGGTGGGTACCTGTTGGCATCATTAACAGAAAGCTGACTTCAAAAAAAAAATTCCTTTTAATTTGCTATATAAAAACTTCGGTTTTTTAATTTAAAGTTTATTGCCCAGTGATGATTTTTAGTTGTCCAGGCTAGTGGTTATTGGGGTGCCTTGGAACCATGTTATAGTTGAGGTAATCAAACTGAGGACTACTGGAAGACTATATGATAATGGAGCATGTTGTCCACAAAACCATGAAAATAAGGAATTTTGTGATGTGAAACCTTCCTGTCTTCCCTGCTTTTTAAAGAATAGATAAGGTATAGGGGACACTTGCTCTGACAATGGCATTATTTTCTTCAAAGTCAGTTCAAGTTTTGGTTAATGTTTTTCTGCATGGTCTTAAGTCAATAAGTACCAAACCATTTGAGGGATTGATTTCATACTTGAACAATATAAGCAGTAAGCATTGTTCCTTCATCTCAATACAACACCATCTTGCCTGTACCACTCCAGATTAGGTCAGAGTTGTTTTAAAAATTTGGGTTAAGATTTTGGTTTAGGCTGGGTTTCCCAATAATTAGTTGGCTGAACCCCAAATGGCCCTACTGATGTTAACATACAGTAAACCTGTCTTGAAATAACACCTTGTGTGAGACCACCTCTCTTGACAGACCAGATTTTCAATGCACAGATTTATTGATTATACAGTAAAACCTGTTATGAGAGACCGCCCCTTCTGCCAACCAAAAGCGGTCTCTCAAGACAGGTGGTCTCTCATAAGAGGTGTGTGAAAATGGACTGGTTTTCAGGGTCAATAGTTAGCATTGTTGACAAATAAATAAAACTCATACTCACTGTACATGTATCATATCCTTTATTCATAAATCTTGTTAAATATTGCATGCATTCCTCTCAAAATATCTTTATATAATAAAGATATACATCTATCAAACAACAAGAATAAAATTTATATTTCAGCATCACATTAATATGTACAAAAAATGAACAGTTAGATATGATGTATATAATTCTATACACTTATTCACTTGTTTTTTTTTAAAAAATCCATTATACTTTGTTGACATGTTTTACTCAGCTGTTTGGTCTGAACATGTATCTCAGTTTTGCCTTTTCCTGAATCAACTTTCCACTTACTGGTATGTTTTTACTCCTTGTAACACAAAACCACTCCCATACTCGCTCGTTCAGATCTCCGTAAACTGTCCGTCATGCCGTGGCATATTTCCTCTGTGCTTGTGCACCTTTCTGCCATTCGTTTCTAATGGACTCCTTGTCTTTGATTACATTTTGAACTTGCGTTTTACTGACGCTTAAGCTGACTGCTATTTTGCAAGCAGTCTCCCGTTTTTCATTTCTTTCAATGACATTAATCCTTTCTTCCAGTGTTAAAATTTTTCTTTTTTTCAGCGGAGGTTCTGCCATTGTTATTAGTGTTGACATTATAAAGACTGTCGGTTTTTATCAGGTTTTGGGGAAATGTGGAATAAATATATATTATGTACCAATGAATGAAACCAAAATACATAATTAACTCATCAAGAAACAATACATTTATTCTGAGACGAAGTTTAAATCAAGAGCGTTATAGCTCGATAAACAAAGGTTGCGACCATCTGCACCCAGGTAAACAGATGGTGGCTTGGCAAAACACTAACAAAAGAAATAAAAAATAATTTTAAAAAAATCCGGAAATGATTCTCACTTACTAGTATTAAAGACAATGAGCTCTTTCACCCTCCAGGCCTTATGGATTAACTGGAAAGACAAACGATGTACTCAAACCTACACTGAAGCCCTTTCAAACAATTTCTCACTGGGACATAAGGACTACCGGCGTTTTGTGAGTTTTCATAAAGATAAAGAAAAAATACAAACCTCTAAATTGACTGCGTATATCCATCATTACTCCCTTTGATGTTACTCTTACTGGCAATTCACATGACTTCGGCACTACAATGGCGGTTAGTGACATGTACTTTAGACTGGTTTACTGCAGTTTACAAATGACACTGTATGCTGGAGTTGTAAATTTCACAAAACTGATACTGTAGAAAGACACATTATTTAAAAAATACTTTATTAAAGCAATTTTTACTATGTATGCAGTCTTTGTTACAAAGGATTAAATGATGGTTAGAGGTGTTTATCTCGATATATGGTTGTTCAACTATAGTGTTTTTTAATGTGCACTTTGTTTGCATACTACATTTATCCCGAGCTCTAGTGTTTACAAAGGATTAAGTTAAGGTCAGTGGTGTCAATCTGTTTTGTTTTTTTGGCAATGCGGTCATTCATAGCAGTGTCAAAATGCATATTTTGCCAAGAAATCGCGGTCGCTGGTCGCGTTGAGCAGGTGGTCGTTCATAACAGAGCGTTTATATAGTAAAATCGATCCGTGCATTACGATTGTGGTCGGAAATGACAGGTGGTCGCTCATAGCAGAGGTCGCTCATGACAGGTTTTACTGTATAGCATATGACCTGTCAGGAGAGACCACCTCTTATCTTAACTTTCTTGTGTAATGTATATACCTTCATTCATACTAAATGCCTTTTCATCTAAATATTCATTGACACACACCATTTACAGCTTTATAATTACTCTCACGATCTCATCATTTTGATTTTAAGTGTTTGATTTTATTAACGCTGGTCGATAATAAATCTTTTGTCAACTGTAAATAATCTTACTTATAACCTTTTCTATGGCACTTTATAGCCATGCTGTACTGGTGTGCTGCAAAAGTACGATCACTCAATCAGTCATGACTTTTTTGTTGAAGGGATAATCTTCCAAGAGAGGTTCTACCATATTATATTGACAGCAATCAAATTGTTGGATGATAATATTGAAAAATAATTGGAAATAATGAATTTAATGTTGGCTTAAAAGAGGAATAATTTATGAATGCATGAAAAACATAACACTTCAGATTACAAAGTTGATTCCATGATCATACTTATGCTATAGGAGAGATAACAGTATACCTAGAGATGTTATTATACACTGATGAGGGGTATTACATTAAGAAACTACTGTAGTGCTAAACTTTGAAATATCTATTTCAAACCATAGTGTTAAAGAAAAACATTAAAAGTTTTACAATTGCTATTTAATAGGTACATTTCATTTTCTCTATACTAGCTTTATGAAGGCAGAAGCACATCCAATTTCCAGAGTGCTTAGAGAATCCCAGATAGATATCCTATAAGAATGGGATCTTTAAAGAATACCTAAGGAGCTATTGTAATGGCAAGACTATACCTTATATATACTTGGTTTTAAGTGGAGTCCAACTGAAAACTGTATAGACCCAGGTCTGCTGATGCATAATGCATCGGTAGGTCTTGGTCTGTGCAGTTTGATGGGAGTAATCAGTGGAACAAGCAGCATACATGTAGACCCTGATTTGCATTATGCGATGACAGATCTAGGTCTTTGTGTTTGCAGTAGGTCTTGATTAGCAAGTATATATGGTACTAATGATAATTTGGTTCTTTGCAGCTGGTCATGGAGTTCTGTGGGGCAGGATCAGTCACAGACATGGTCAAAGGTAAAGGAGGAATTGACAACAACGGTTCACGTAACTGTTTAGTAGTTACATAATGGTCATGTATAGAGATGCCGTTCCTTAATGTGAAATAATATCTAGCCACTTCAGTTTCAGACTTGTTTCATTAAAGTATTAAATTTGTAAAAGTCATTGCTTATCACAATATTGCTTTCATTATTGTGAACAGCCAGCAGCATGGACTAATTTTCAGCTATTACATTTTATAGCTGTGGACTTAAGAGTCTTTTTAGGCATTGTCCTGACACAATTTTCTGGCCATTATCTTCACCATATTTAGCAAGGTATCGGGAAGAGATTGTCAGTTTTGGACAATAATACTGACAAAATGTTGAACATATACAGGTATTTTTTTAAGCATAGAAACTTCAATATATTTGCAGATTCTTTTCTTTTTGATGGAAAAAGTAAATAAATTAAGTGTTATGCATGAATTTGTACAGTAATACAAAACAAAACAATATAAATTTTCAAAGTATGGTTCATTTATTGTCATTTTACATAATTGTAAATGATCAAAAATGATACTGCTGACGGGGCAGAGTAATTTCTAGAGTCTAGCAGGAGGACAGTTTATATGAAGAAAACTGATAAATTCTATGGCATTTCTTATAATGAAGTTACAAAGCAGTTTAGTTTTTTTTTTTTCTACTCTTTTTATTTTTATTCATCATCTTTAGGTGGTACAACATCGATGTATTATCATTCTTTAAGGCAATAGGTTTTGGAATATTCCAGCAGTAGTATGGCATTCGATACAGTATATTGTAGAACAAAATATTGTGATGACCAATACATATAGATGAATCATTTACATCTTTAATAGGTAATGCTTTAGGGTCACACCTGCCACAGAGATGCTGAATTGTTTAAATATTTGTCGGCATTGCAGAGGATTTGTAAGTTACAGGTTGATGATGTATGTCCAGACGACTGTCTGTCTGTACAAGTATAAATACTGAGGTTAGGTTTGCACTTAGGCAATTTTCTCTCACAGTTGCTTGCATAATCTCATGACTTGGTATGCAAATGTTGCATGATAAATACTACAGTGAACAGTATACGCTAGGTCAGTTTATTTTGGGTACATGAGATATTTGCTAATTAATGCTTATAATATACTTCCTAATTAAGATTTTCATTTGTTTCAGCCACCAAAGGGAACAGTCTAAAGGAGGAATGGATTTCCTATATTGCCAGAGAGATTCTCCGGGTAACATAGTACTATTTGTGTGTGTGTGTGTGTGTGTGTGTGTGTGTTTGCATGTTTTTAATTTTTCAAAGGCAAATATTATTCATTCTACAATTTCTTCTTCAAATGCCATATCCTATCATAATATGTATAGAGAACATTTCCATCTCAACAGCCCAGTCTTGTGAAGGGGATACATTTTTGCTGTAACAATAAAAGCATTGACTACTAATGCCAAGACCAGTAGTATGACATTGGTTGCTCTTCGGATTGGTGCCAGCTTTCCTTATTTGCAAGTTAATACTTTTGGGCCCTTTAGCCAGTTTGAGCGATTCTTTCTCATTGAAGGAAGTATATTTCATCTATTTTGCACTGAATTTTGCACTAACATTATTGTTGGTGAGTATTTCATTTTCAGTTTCTTTGTCTGGTAAGCTAACCAACGCCATCTTGATCTTCTTACGGTCTTCAGCACTTAAAGTATATCTCAGTACTCTACCTTATTTGTATTTACTCCTCATAAAGAATTATCTATTTTCAGTAATTTAATCATTTATGTCATTTTCACTGCCGTTTATTCCATTCATTCCATCCACTTTGCAATGCTTGACTGGTTCCACTGCAGCCATATTAAAGTCTGTCTGTCTCTGTAAGGAAATAATTTTAGGAGGACAACTTAAACTGTTCAAAGTAACTCTGTGCACTTGGCTCCCATATTGGATTTGTTGTTTAGATGTGCCTTTTGCTACTCACAGTTCTCAATGATTTGGTCAGTTTTTCAGTTCATCTATTCATTATCCAGGTATGGTCATTATGGAGCATAACTCGAAAAACTCTTCACGGAATCTCTGTGAACTTGGAACACATGTTGTGCTTGTGGTCCAGATGTGTCATTTGCTGTTCAGCATTCTTCATTTTCATTATGTTGTGTCCGTTTTTCTTTCCATCCATCTATTTATTGGAACATAACTATAAAATAAAAAATATTTGTGATATCTCTCTGAAACTGGGTATGCATCAAGGATAAGTTGTCCTGATGTGCCTGTTGCTACACATCATTCACCATTTTCATTATGTTCTCATTCATTTTGGTGTCCTTCTTTCCTTCCTTCCTTCCTTTCTTTCTTTCTTTCTTTCTTTCTTTTTTTAAGGTAACTCTATGAATCGTAATACATATGTTAAGCAAGTGCTCCAGATGTGCTGTTTGCTGTTCGTTATATTTCAGCTTCAATTTATTCTATGTTTTCATCCATTTTTCTGCCATTCTTTTCATTAGAAACATTTTAGTTTCCAGGGCAAAATTAGAAACCTTATTAAATATCTCTTTGGTACAGACTAGTTGTCCAGAATTACTTGTTGTCGTTTCATAATTCTTCATTTCAATATTTTTATAATATCCATCAATTTGTCTGTTCATCTATCCAGCCATAATTCATGCTTTAACTTTTATAGGATGATTCCAAAATCATTCAAGATATTCGTGTTTGTCTTTCAATCTCTTTTATCTTTGAATCATTATCCACTCTTTCATGTCCAGTGAAAATCTCCAATGTGTTAGACAAGTGGTGTACGAGTGGCCTTTGCTGATCAAAAAGTCTATAATTTCAATATTTTTCATGTTTTCTTACGTTTGACCTTCCAACAATTATCTGCACTTTCATTTCTGGGGCATAGATAAAAACCCATTTAGGATATAGCTTTGTAATTTTCTACACTTATGGACTAGTGGTGCTGATGTGCCTTTTGTATTTCCTAGTTCTTCAGTTTAGTATTTTTAGCATTTTCATCCATTTGCCCCTTGAGCCATTCGTCCATTTTTACACTTTCATTTCCAGAATAGAACTCCTGAAATCGTTAACTTTGACTTTTGGTACACATGTGAGATGGTGGTCCAGACTTGGATGTACCTTTGCTATTCAGTTTTTTAGTTTCAGTATTTTTTATGTTTTTGTCCATTTTTTCATCCTTTCATCCAGCCATGCACAGTGTTACCTGCTTTTTTAACTTCATCTTTAGTGCCACTTTATGTAGTTTTTTAAGTCTTTATTTTCTATATGTTTTCTTTCAGAAAATCTTTATATTTACATTTTTAGGCCTTCACTTGTAATTGGTGCCATATAGTCAGTAGTGTACTTATGTGCCCTTCAGCCCTACTTTTATTTCCAAGCAACTGTTTAAGATATCTGGAGAAAATTTTGGTACATGTATTTGACTATTGATGTTTATGTGCCTTTTTCCAGTTCATTATCCTTCAATCTTTGTATATTGTTTTATTTGATTTTACTAATCACCCATCTGATTGTGATACTTTAATTTCTGAATCAGAATTTATAGTGCAGGTCACTTTCCTCCCTTAATATCAAGTAAATTGTTTGCTCAACGCTTTCATGAATACTAAATGCCATCCTAAGATGAGGAGAATGGGTATTCATTTTGTAGTTTGATCAGCTGATTTAGGAAATGAGATACTTCGTGCATTACAAGCAAGAATGAAGATCAGTTCAAGGAAAGGATGGCACATTTTTCTGGAGAAAAGCTAGTATACTTAAAGATGGTGGTGGTAGTCTCTTGGTAGTCTGCATCACTGAAGAAAAAATTGCATTATTTTTTTTACAAATTCCTGGTTTCATTGTGGGCTGCAGGAAATAACTTGATAGGCCACATGAGGTCCATGGGCTGCACTTTTTACTGTTGTTCATATTAACACATTTGTTTTCAGGGTCTCTCACATCTTCATGCCAACAGGGTCATTCATAGAGATATCAAGGGACAGAATGTGCTTCTTACAGACAATGCAGAAGTTAAACTAGGTAATTTTCAAAAGTCAGTAGTATAATATAATTTAGCTTCATTGTCACACTATCTTTATGTCAGGTCTTCATAATACTTTGTCAAAGCAGTTATTGTCTTGATAATATGATGTCAGGGCAATTACTGTGCTCATGGTACAGTGTCATGGTAGTTTTTGTCATGATGATTATGCATCATGGCAGTCATTGTCTTACCATGCCTTTGACTGTATCTATAAAGCCGTATATCAGGTATTCATGATGCTGTGTCAAAGCAGTTATTGTCTTGATAATACTGTGCCAGGTCAGTTTTTTCTTGATAGTACTGTGTTGCAGCAGTTATTGTCTTAATGATACAGTGTTAGGGCAGTTATTGTTTTGATTATACTGTGTCAGGGCAGTTACTTTCTTCATGACAGAGTGTCAGTGCAGTTATTGTCCTAATGATACAGTGTCAGAGCAGTTACTTTCTTGATGATACAGTGTCAGTGCAGTTATTGTCCTAATGATACAGTGTCAGGTCATTTATTTTCCTGATCATACTGTGTCAGAGTAGTTATATTCTTGAAGATACTGTGTCAGAGCAATTATGTTCTTGATGATACTTTGTCAAGGCAGTTACTTTCTTGATGATACTGTTACGAGTCTGTGCTCTTAAAATAAATAACAGAAAAGAGGGAAAGACAACAAGCTTTGTAAAATGTAACAAATAATTTATTTACATTGAAAAGAAAGTGAAAATGAGAAAATAAAAATTATGGTAATGTGAATTAAATCCCAAAATAATCAAAGAATTACAGACAAAAGTCCTAATAATTTAAAGTCCTGAATAAAACTCAGTACAGGTTCCTAAGAAATCCAAAAACTGAAGGTAGTGACGTGTCTGTTATAGCTTATAGGATGTTGATGTGTCAACAGTCTTTTGTTGAATCACAGTAATATAATTCCAGGTTATAATTCAGTATAAATTCCAGTGAATGTCTCTATCCAAGAATTTTATCAGAGCACTTTTGTATTTCCAGAGAAAATAATCACTTGAATTCAATAGTTTGAAAAAGTAAAATTTGCATCACAAATACTGGTCACAACATAAAATGCAATTTCATGGTGCTAGATCATCAAAGCAACTGACAAAATTCTTGCAGTTACACTATATATAGTTCTGTACTTGACCTCAGGTCAAAGTTAGCATTTTCTATTAAAGAAAAACATTACCTAATGGAAATTAACCTTCTAGAATGATCCTGATGTTTACAGAATCAAAACCATAACCTGGATTACACTCAGGAAATTACAAAACTTAGACCCAAATAAACATATTTACTTCTATTAATAATGATCCTGATATTAAGCCCATACACAGAGAGATTAACTTAGCTACATATTAGTTGTTTACACAAAATAAATTTTAAAATAAGTAAATGGGGTCAAGCAAAAATGAATTCACTATTGGACAAGGTCAAGTCTAGCATACAATGTTACATTACAATAGCATATAATGAAGTACATTTTTAAAAAAACCTAAACGAACAAATAAATATACATAACAATATAGTGCCAGGGTAGTTATTTTCTTGATGATACTGTGTCAGGGCAGTTATTGTCTTACCTTAACTGGGTCAGTATCTTTTAAACTGTATGTCAGGACTTCATTATACTGTGTCTAGGCAGTTATGGGCTTTTCTGTTAACCATGGTTGAGACATAGGTATCTTTTCTCCAATGACATTGTTGGTATAGGTGTTATTATTTTAATGCTTTGCATTTATCTCTCTTTCTTTTAAATGTTGCATGTTCACTCGTGAAACATGATCAGTATTTTATCATGGATGGTTCTACTGAATACATGTCACATTAACATACTTTTAATGCCCCCAGTGACTTTGCTGGGCATTTGCAGTATGTTTTATCAGAGAAGGTGAGACTTAGTTTTCTGTCGAGTTTTTGATGAATCATTGGACCATTTTTTTGCAATCTCCTGTACATAACATCTTAGTGTAAAGAAACTTGGATTAAATATATAAATGAAACCGTAAATCATGGGGCTGATCTTGATCCAGTGTAATGTTAATTCTTGGGTAGTCATCAACTTGCTACCAAAACATCTATCTTGTATAGTACTTATTTTAGGCAAGGTTTAATTTTGGTGGAAGATGTAAACTATTAAAATTAAACACTGCAGATAGTATATACATTGGTCCTTCACTACAGTACTGTTCAGGGAAGCCATGGAGGTGGAAGGCATTGCAAGTGAATTTGTGTTATTCTGAGGAAAACTACTTGCAGCCACAAATGAAATCCATGATGACAGCTCTAGATAGGAATTTAATAAATTGGGTACTTTACTTCCTGGTTTCAAACTAATTGCCTTTTTTAAAAATTCTGTTGAGTATTTGGTGAGCACAGAAAACAAAAACTTATGTTACCAGGCTGAGTCCTGATTGTCATCTTTGTCTGTGTTGGTGTTAGCAGTGGTCAGAATCTCCAAGGGAGTTGGTGCTCAGATTTACTAAAGGTGTCAGTAGTCAGTCACTAAGGGGTTAGTGGTCAGAGTCACTAAGGGAGTTTGTGGTAAAAATCAATTAGGGATTAGTCACCAAGGGAGTTAGTGGTCAGTCACTGAGGGAGATAGTGGTTAGTCACTAAGATGGTTGTCAGAGTCATTAAGAGAGTTAGTGGTCAGAATTACTAAGGGAGTTTAGTGATCAGAGTCACTAATGGAGTTAGTGGAGTTGGTGGTCAAAATCAATTAGGAGTTAGTAGTCAGAATCATGAGGGACTTAGTGGTCAGAGTCACTGAGGGAGTTAGTGGTCAGTCACTAAGGGGGTTAGTTGTAAGTCACTGAGAGTTAGTATTCAGTTTCTAAGGGAGTTAGTGGTCACTCACTAAGTGTGTTTGTCAGATTCACTAAGAGAGTTAGTGGTGAAAATCACTAAGGTTGTTATTGATCAGAGTTACTAAGGAGATTAGTGGTCAGTCACAAAGGGAGTTAATAATTGTAAGATGGCAGCTAATATGTTTTAAAACAATGTGCAGCAATCCAAACGTTCATGGTTTGTTGTAGTCATAATATGTAGTCTCTGATTGCTGCAAATATAACATATTTTTGTGGTGGAAGGCACAAATATGGAAACGAGATTTAATTTCTTTCTACATTGAATTACTGACAGAAGAAACTAAATTTATGCAATATGTAATCTGCCATTTAATTTATGTTGTAGTAGGGTATAACGCCATTTTTCAGCACAAGATAGGACCATTTAATTTATGAATTATTAATTTGAGAAGACAAGTATTTCAGATAAAAGTGAATAATTATAATAAGTGTTGGTAGATAATGAGTGAAGCACTAAAGTTAAATGAGAGCAAAGTCCAGAATTGAAAATTCCATGTTACCTCACATTTCAGTTTAATCAGATATTAAGACGTTGATGTTACCTCACATTTCACGTTAACCAGATATTAAGATGTTGATGTTACCTCACATTTCAGGTTAACCAGATATTAAGACATATTAATGTTTTGTATGAGTGAGTTGAAGATTTGATAAAACAATGATGGCACTAATGTAAGTGTCCAAGGAAAATATGATAATACAGTGTAGTCAACATAGTTAAGGTTTCAGAATTGTCAAGGCCATACGATTATCTCATTTTGTAGGACTACTAGTGCAGTAAGTACTTGTAACTACAGTAGGATAAGTCGTTATAGACCACCTCTTTTGCCAGAAAATCGTGGTCTCTAAGAGCAGATGGTATTAATAAATCTGTGCATGGAGAGTCTGATCTCTCAGAACAGGTGTTTTCTCACAGCAGTGATCTTTCTAGACAGGTTTTAATGTATTTTCATTTGTTCTTGTCAAAAGTTGTGTCTCAAGACAACTGCCAGAACATAGTTTCTGGATATACTGGTTGTCATAGGGGGAATATATCCTAAACTGTTGACTGAATGCCTAAAATGAGATATTTTTATGTAATTTGTAAACATTTAAAAATGTGTGTATGTGTAATCATAAATATTTGTGGGGATACAAGTTTGTGCTTCGGGAGAAAACAGACGATTTCATGGGGATATGGTACTATGGGGGTCATAACATAACTGTTGTTAAACAGTACTCTCTTATGTGTTGGATTTAGTTTCATGTTTTTTTTTATACCTATGAAAAATAAGAAATTAAATCATCATCGGTGAATATTTCAGATTTTTCAGTATATAAAGTAAGTGTTAGGCCATGTGTATTATCGTTAAAGTTTGGTACTGTTTATTTAAGGTGATATGCAACATCTGACCCAGGCATGTGCAACCTATGGCAGTGTGTTGGATCTGGCCCATGGCCTGGTTTTATCTGCTTACTTACGTCATAGGGTGTAACTTAAAAAGATCGTTTATCCAGTCCATGCCCTGGAGGAAGTTGCACATGCCCGATCTAACCCATCATAATTCAGGTCGAATTTGATCAAGCTTAAGTTCTTTATCTTTCATATTTTTTTCCAAACTTAACTACCATTTTGCTTTCGCTGCTGTGGAAAAAGTAATTCTGAATAGGTGGAAATTTAAAATAAGACAGACCAGTAATAGTTCATATAGCAAATTTTGGGAGGTGGGTGACAAAAGCACAGCTTGATGCTGTGGCTGATTGTTTTCATTTTCACTTTTTCAGTTGATTTCGGTGTAAGTGCTCAATTAGATAAAACAATAGGAAGGAGAAATACATTTATTGGGACCCCATACTGGTAAGTAGCATGTAGGGTTCAGTATTCAGTCAGTATTTGGAAGGATATTCACCTAGTTTATTCTTTCAAATGCTCTATGATAAATTTTGCAGACATGTTCATGGATCAGATAACTAAACCATTTCAGTATACATTTGAATATATGTATGAGTACCAGGCATGATAATTTTCTGGATACATTTGAAATTTTGAGTCCTGGTTAGTGAATTAAAGTAAAGTAACCAGAGTATGACTCAATCATTGTAGTGAAAAATGCGACTTAAATTGCAAGATGCACTGTAAATTAAAACCAAAGCCAATGTTCTATAGCACAAAATGTGAAAATCGATATTAGGATTTAGTCTTCTTTGCAAATGAAGGACACAGAGAAAAAGTGTTATAAAAGTACCTGATTAAATATTATGGAACATTCTCATCCCTGGAGTACCATAAAGCAATTCCAAAATACATACATTCATCACATAACTGTGGTTTTTCTTTCCTCATGTAATGAGTACAGCACTGTTAGTGCTTAAAAAATCATTTAGCGCCTTCATCTAGAAATACCCTAATTCAGAAATGTTACTTTTAAATGGATGTATTGAGAAATTCATGCACAGAAGTAAGAGACATTTTATTTCCCATCCTTTTTTAGGATGGCCCCAGAAGTTATTGCCTGTGATGAAAATCCAGATGCCACTTATGACAATAGGGTAAGCCTTAATCATCAAATCACAATTTCTTAATTATCTCCCTTGGATACACTTTTCTTCTTTCTAATATGGAGGATGCATTTATGAATGTTGGAGAAAAAAAAATGAAGAAAAAAATACAAAAAGTTCTTGAATTGGCAGCCCCAAAATGATACATTACCGTACTAGAACTGGCATGAAGAACAAGTTTGATAAGAATACATTGACATATTCAAGTGCTATATCAAACAAGTTCTTTCCTACAGCTTGGAACAATACATGGTTTTGTGTTTATTACACATCTCCTTTTTTAATACTTATCTACATATTCTAAAATCTAAATTTCTCTGCTGCAAATTTACAATTGAAGGAGGGTGGTTGGAGGCTAATGTATGGTTGTCATAGCCCTTCCAGATTTACATGCCAATGAAAGTAGTGAAAGCATCTTCAAGTTTTTTCGAATTGTAAAGAAAAACATAAACTTTTTAAAATTTTTTACAGTTTAATGATTAATAGAGTCAAGCTTAGAAACACCTAAGCTTAATATATTTCCTTAGTATTAATCAATATTAAATCAAAATACATGTTTATGCAAATGAAGACCTGCCAACCCTACTGCGAAGATTGGGGGAATCCTGATTTATGGACCTATCTCCCCTTTCCCCAATTTTTCAACTCCCCGAGGGAAAAAAAACCTTTTATTTTTATTTTTACAAAGGCATCATTTTCCATTTCCCTGTTTCTGCTTTCGGTTTTTCTGTGTCTGGTATGTTTCTTAGCACTTTGATTTCCGGTTTTTATATGCCAGTACAAAGAGATTGCCTCACAGTGTGGTTCTCTTCTTGCAAATCTCAGCATCATAATGGATACGTTTCTCAGCAAGAAGCTGAAAAGAAGAAATGAAAGAAACTGATGGCTTTTCACAAGCCAAGAAAAAGAAATGGGGTCAGAAATAGAGGAGTGATTGGGAGAAGCAGTTTGCTTTCATTTGTCCATCGACTTGAGGGGCCTATCATGCATTTTGCCACTGATGATTGGTTCTTTCCACATTCAGTTTTGCATCAGAACTGTAGATTTGGTAAAGCCAAAACTCTATGCAGATCATCAGTGTTGATTCCTTCCATTCGGTTGGAGAAAAAGGCCAGGACCTTAAACGATACTACAGATTGTTTAGACACATCTACAACACTTGCATGAATAAGTACCGGTAAGTCATCTTTTAGTGGGTTGCTCTCAGAAAAAAAGGATGGATCTGGTCAACTGTTGTTTCCAACCCTTGGAAGAGAAATGCTATCAATACTTTCAATACCACATAGCAACAGCAATGCTGAGAGAGCATTCTCATTGGTCAGAAAAAACAACCAGCCAAAGAGCCAGCTTGTCAGCTTCAATTCTGGAAGCTATTCTTGTTCGCGAATTTGGCACCCAAGGACAAATAGATGATGAACTTTTGCAGAAATGCAAATCTGCAAGGTGAGTGGACTGAAATAACAAAAGTAAACATCTTTATCAGAATATACACCTTACTCTTGTACCTCCTGATTTTTTACCGTGCCTCCTGATTTTTAATGGTGATTTGGGGGCAAATTCCTGATTTTGAGGTTTTCAATGTTGGCAGGTCTGCAAATGGTAAATATTGATGTACCAGTATAATAATATATTGGTAATCATTCATACACTACTGTATTGCAATTTGTATCATTAGAAATTATTACATATTGTTATTTTAACCCTGTCTTTTAGACTGGTTGGGGAACTTTTGTTGTAAAGGTGGGTTTTTTTAAATAGAGGAATTTCATACAGTAGGATCACATATATGGTAAATGGTGATATTTTTCTATTTTCAGAGTGACTTGTGGTCTCTAGGAATTACATGTATTGAAATGGCTGAAGGAAAGCCACGTAAGAAGTTTACTTCAGGATAATTTTTCTCTTGGAACCTAACATTATTGAGATGGATTTATTTTGTCACCTTGGCATAAAGATGTGTTTAAAGAAATTAGGGATGCAATTTATCATAGTAATTTAAGTTAAACTGTTCAGATCTGAAGTTAATATGCATTACTTTGAATTTGTTTTTGTTTATTCCCCAGGATTTAGTTATGTCCATTCCTGATTTTACTTATTCCCATTCCTAAATCTTCAAATCATATACAAATCACAAGATTATTTTTGAAGATGGTACAAGATGGACAGGCATACCTAACTTTGCTTACATAGAGCACATTATTAAAAGGACATAATTGCTTGAATAATTGTTTAATTCACAAAAATATTATCATATATACTCTCAGGGTCTATACTGTTTGTTCTGATTACCCCCAGAAATATTGCATAGACCTGGATAGGCTAGTCCATTATACAGTTGCAGATCTGAGTTGATACAATTTGCAGTTGGATCCAACATAAACAGTACCCCACATAGTGCCCTGTTTTTTTTGTTGATTTTATTTCCTCTAGAAAGCCAGTACAACCCTCAGTTGCATTCATCAATTAGGGGACCAATGTATTCTTTCAGTTAGTGAAAATGTTGATACCAGTAGCTGTGAATCAGATAATGTTCATGAGCATAAACATTTTCTTAATTCAGCAACATTTAATATTTTAGCAACATTTAATATTTTTTCCAGCTCTCTGTGATATGCACCCTATGAGAGCCTTATTCTTGATACCCAGGAACACGCCACCAAAATTAAAATCATCCGCCAAATGGTAAGACATATATTTTTGTAGGTTTCATAATAATATGCTTTTTGTCATGCTTTCGTTAGGGGGTGGCCAAGTAGTCAAAGGCTGTATCCTTTATGGATCGCTGAGTTCTCACCTCTGTCTGTGTGTGTTTGAGTTTCATGCTCTACCAATGTTGCTATGTGAGAAAGCTTGTCAGTAGCTTCCCATGGGTTGGTGGCTCTTCCAAGGGTTTTGCTGAGTTCTTCATCCACCAGATATACTGATGTTATGTATAGCCTATGTTGTGCTGAAACCCACAACAACAACAATCGCCTTGATTAGTGTGTATTTTGATATAAATATCACAACAGCTCTCTTGTTTACCGTATTAAGTTTGTATATTAAAACAAGTTTGTATATTAAAACTTTGAGCTGAAGATATTTATTTGGAAGGGTTTTTGTTCCTAAATTTTTGTAAAATCAGTTTTTACATTTTTCAAATTTTACTTTTAGGTGGCACCATATAGCCATGATTGTGCTGAAGTACTGTAAATCACTACTACATACATACATTTTGTAACTTGTATATAGTAGAGCTACATTAAAGGATGGTTTGCAGGTGTGAGATTACATATCTGCTTCATATTAGCTTTTTAGCTGTTTGATGGAAAACCTGCATAATATAGATGAATACAAGTTTAACTCTTGTTTATCATCACATGCAGCAGGCAGATATAATACAATTATTATGGCCACACAATAATTAATTTATGGGGTGAAAAGTTTCTTATTTGCATTATTTCACAATAACATGTATAGACCTATTTCTTTAACAAAACGTCCAGACTCTAGAATAAGTTCATTGCTAAAGGTTTTAATTTGAGGATGAAATAGCAGGCTTGACAGAAAGGGACTCTTTCTTCTATAATGAAATAGCAGGGTTGACAGAAAGGGGGACTCTTTCTTCTATAAAGTAATAGCCTTATTTGGCATCAAATTAATTCCAGAATGAGCCTTATATGAATCAAAAGACTGGACCCAAAAGGAATGTAGTGCCTATAAACTCAGCTTTTTTATTATCCCTTTATTGTCTCACCTTGTTTAGCTCATGTAATGCATTCTGATAGTGCTGGCACTATTCCGGTGGCCTAGTGGTTTTAGTGTCTACCTTGGGTGCAGTAGGTCGTGGGTCCAAAACCCTGGCAGAGTCACACATAAGGGGTTAGTGTTAGGACTGGTGTCAGGATAATGTGACTGAGTGGGACATGATGCTCCAAGTCTGCAGCACAATGCCCCTATGCTAGACATAACTATCAACTGTACACTGCAGACTTCATAGCAGTATGACTGAAAAATTGTTAAAGCAGTGTTAAAATTCCAAATCACACTTGCACACTAATAGTGCTGGCATTGCCATCATCATCAATAATGTTTAAGAGTTTGGTTAAGGTTTATCTGTGTGGTCATAAGTCTGTGATTGTTTATTGGGTTGATTTCATAATTGGACCTACATTACTTCGGTGTCCTAAGTGGTTAGAATGTCTGTCTCAGATGTGGGAGGTCATGGGTTAGAACCCCATTTGAGTCACACCAAAGACTTATGAAAATGGTACTAACAGCTGCCTCGCTGAAAATTTGTTAAAATTGTGTTAAAAATCCACATCACACAGACACATGCACAGAATTGGACCATAATTAGTAAACATTGGTCATTCATCTCCACAGACATCCGTCATTCTTGTATCTCTCCATTCAAGGTTGTCATTTGAAAATGTTGGTTATGTTTTTGGTTAAGGTTTTTATTGATGGTTACAAGTTTCAGACCTATTGAGGAATTGCTGTCATTTTTTAGCAGTAGAAACGCTAAGCATTTCCCTTAAGATTCTTGCACACACCCCCACCTGCATCCAAGGCAAGGTCAAATTAATGTGAAGATGTTGATTAAGTTTTTAATCAGAGTTTTTCAATATGGATGTAAGTTCCTAACCTTAAAGGAATTGCTTTTATATATCAAATTAATAGACAATGTACCTTCACTTGCAAACCCCATTACGGTCTGCCCAGCTTTGGACAAGGTCAAGTTCATTGGAAAACCAATGTTACATTTTTTGCATACAGTATTTCTGGATGGTCAAATGTTCCAAAGTCTGGAGTGGATAGCTACCATACATGGACTTTAGGTTAAGGAAGTTTGATATTCATGCACTCCTATCTTCCTTGAGAAATCCAAAAACCGTGCCCTTTAATATCCATGCAGACATACTCTCCCTCTGACCCTCATCTAATGTCAGGGTCATTTAAAAATCTTCAAAAAAAATGTTTGGGACAAGTTTTACCTTATTATCTTAGGTTCCAAACCATATATGGGACAACTGTCATACTTGTGTTTTGGAATGAGGTTATACCCTTTCTAGTTATGTTTAGACACTCATGCCAGTTGAATTTCTAACAATTTCATTGTATCTTTGAAAAGTCCTTGATTTTGTAGAAAAACTCCTTGAATTTATTTGAGGGAAAACATACTTTTAAACTGGTTACAATATCCCACTTTTAAGTGAGGAATTTTGTTGTATATCTATTAGATGAATGTAATGAATGAATAAATAACATAGGATATAATTTATTTTATCAATTGACATTTAACACTGGTAATAAACAAAATACTCATTGAAAACTTTTGGATAGTCCTTGAAGCCTCATTGAAAAGAACTTTTTCACTTGAGAAGGCTGGGTTTGTGAGGTGGTGGAAGATTTTTTGTTGTTGTAGTAGGGTTTAACACAATTTTTAGCACACGATAGGCTATACATGGCAGCCAGTATTAATGGTGCAGGAAGAACCCGGGAAAACTCTGGAAAGAACCACCAACCCACGTGAAGCTACTGGCAAGTTTTCTCACATACCCACATTGGCAGAATCCGAGACTCAAACCCACGTAGACATAGGTGAGATAGCAGTGATCTGTAATGGAGAGGGCTTTAAACCACTCGGACACTCGGATCCCCCGGTGGTGGAAGAACTTCTGACATAATGGGTATTTTAGTTGTCTAGATAAGGCTTAGTGTAATCTCTTGTTTACTTTCTAACTAATTAAAAGCCTGATTTGATAAAAAGGGTACTCTCTTTTCTTTCTGATTTTTGTGGTGGGGGTTTGCAACTAATTATAGGTATTAAAATAGAAATATTTGTTAAAGATTTTTGCACCCAGAATTAAAAGATAAAAAATTTAATTGTTTTGATGATGTACAAAAGTTTGAGGGAATTAAAAGTTAAAAACCTTGTTTGTTTAATTAGTTTGTAAAGTTTACTAAAAAGAAATATTTAATTTTTTTAGGTCAACAAGATTTCATAATTTTGTGGAGTCATGTTTAATAAAGGATTATACTCAGCGTCTAAATACAGAGCAGCTGTTGAAACATTCATTCATCCGGGATCAGCCCACCGAGAGACAGGTGCGAATCCAGCTCAAGGACCACATTGACAGACATAAAAAGAACAAGAAACGTAAGTTACTCTTGAGAATTTTCTGGACTGCTTTAGAAAATAGGATTTCTGAATTTCCAGGAGGAATTATTTGGTAACATATATAAATTCCAACTTTAGAAAATGACAGAATGAAGAAAAAGTACTGAATGTTTTAAATCATAGTGCGCTTTGATGGTGTGTAACAAATGATGTGAAATCAAAAATGCATTTATAAGGTAAAAAGACTGAAATTCACATGCATATAAAATAAAAAAAATGAAGTTCATTTAGAATGTAAATGTATGCATATTTATTGTTTAGGCTGTAAAAGATGGAACATGGTGGTAGACCTAAAATAACAGGCTTCATTTATGGTCTTACCAACTTAAATTGATACACATTAAAAGAGAAATCTTTTTTAACTCGGTGATTTCTTATTTAGTATTTAATTTTTCCTCAGAACCATGCATTGGTAAATGCATTTATAAGAAAATTGACAACTGAATAGTAAGAAAGTTGAAGTACATGCATACTCAGCAACTGATTTGATGCAATTATAACAGTAAAACCATAATAATATTATCCAGAAAGCACAAATTAGATTCAACATAGATTCTCAGGGCCCCGAGTGGTCTAAAGCGCTCTCCATTACGGATCACTGCCATCTCACCTCTGCCTGCATGCGTTCGAGTCTCGGATTCGGCTAATGTGGGTATGTGAGAAAGCTTGCCAGTAGCTTCTCGTGGGTCAGTGGTTCATTCCGGGGTTTTCCCGGGTTCTTCCTCCACCATTAATACTGGCCACCATATATAGCCTTTCGTATGCTGAAAAATGGCGTTAAACCCTACAACAACAACAACAACATAGATTCTCATGTGTCTGAATGTAACATAAAAAATAATGATAACTTTAGGAAAAATATGTCATATTTATCATACATAATCACTTAAAAGTATAATCACAAACAACATAGACCCAGATCTGCCATTGTATAATCCATCTGCAGATCTGGGTCAATGTTGTTTGCAGATTACTTATAACAAACTGCAGATACCCATATCTGCGAGTGCGTTATGTGGCAGAACATTTGTGTCTGTGCAGTTTAGAAGCATGTATATACAGTACATTTCAGCAAGTGTGTATGTGTTATGGTCATTAAGCAAGTGCTGTTTAAATTTCAAATATCTTGAAATTTTCTCTGCTACATTTCGTTTGAATCTCAATACTTATTATTACATGCCAATGGACTCAGACTTATGAAACACTAAATTCATGCTCAAAATATCTGCCTCCACTAATTTAGGGAATAACATTATGCATAGAATTTGTTGTTTTCCAAAGCACTGTTTGATTTCCAGCTGCCAGGATCTTCGTTGTTTGCACTTTGACTTGACTTATAAGCGAGTATAGATGGCATGTCTTTCTGGATTTATGATTGGTGTTTTAAAGGACCGTTTCATCTTGTTCGTGGAGTTTAGTCTCATTAGATTCCACAAATTCCTTGTTGTTGTTCCTTTAAAAAAGTCGCTATATGTCCTCGTCCATCATTCTCTGACAGAAGAATCTCCATTGAACTCCCCTTCTTCTTATGCTTCTTCAGAGGCAGTAATGGTTCGCTTGTCTTTTACAGTATACAAGTTTCTTACATGCTGTCGTTGTCTGACTGTTCATTCAGATTAGAACCAAATACAAGATTCAATGTCAAACTTCGGGTTTAGTATTTATATTTATACTTATTTGCACTGTCATGACACATGAGAAATATTTCTGTGTCCAAGCTAGAATTTAGCATGACAGTGCATCATAAGTATGTTTGGCACATCAAAACGTTGGCCGCACTGGTTAACTATAAAAGCACGTCGGCACTGATTTCCTTTAAAAAAATCACCGAGTCATTTAAACTTTTATCACTAGATTAAGAAAGAAGTATGAAATAGTATGGCTTAAGATGAAAAATAAAACAGAGAACCAATGGTATTTTCCAAGAAGAAGTAAAGAAATTGTAAATTTACCATGACAAATTATTGTAATCATGTTTAGCACATCAAAGTTTTAGCCATTGCTGATTACCTTGAAAAGATCACACTGAGTCGATGAAGCATCGATCACTGCATAGTCACAAAGAATTATTATATACTCTGATTCAGGATGAGAAACAAATTAAAAAATCTAGTTTTTATCTCCACAGAATAAAAAATATGTATGAATTTCATACATTAAATTATTATTTTGTTGCACAGTATATGTCAATATTATCATCACAGACAAACCATATTCACAAAAAGATGTATTTCTCGTTGAGTCACAGATCAAAATGCTAAATCGTGATGTGAAATGAAATTTTTTTTATTATACCAAAAGCATTTCAAGAACAAGACTATTGACATTTGTAAACATTATTTCGTGAATAAGGCTAGTAACAATTTAGTTACGATGCAACAGGTTTAATATTTCTGGAGTAAATGTGATGTGAAGTTTGCTTTAAAGCAATTTGTTAGAATGACCTGGAAATAAGATTTGTTGTTGTTCCGTAAAATATACACCCCTGCCTGAAAATACGAAAATTAGTTTTTTTTTTAAAGTATATTAAAAGTATATTATGCACACCAAAGTCTGGTTCATGGCAATGAAATTTTGTTGTGATTCAGACATCAGTTGGAGGAAATTATATACAAATTCAAGTTGTATTGAAGGTTAATTTAGCTGGGTTCCCAGTATTACAGCAAGGAAGCACTGCTGGATTTTCATTCTAGTCAGTAATTTTATTGATTTATTAAAAGGTTTTCCATATACATGACTTGTGATTCAGAATTTTCTGTAACTCTTTAACGTCATTCTGATCGGCCTGCATTGTATGTACTAACAACACGCAGAGTATGGTGCCTAAATATGACACATTTAATGCTATTGTTGTGTGTTGCCACTGATGTTATAATACTGCGAAACACTTTATATTTGTGGGTTTCATTTGTACATCTATCTCTTACAAAAACAAAAAATAATGCTTGCGTCTTTGCAAAAGATTGATATGAATATTCATTTCCACACATTTGCTAGCCAACAGGTTTAATACATAGTGCATTAAGCTAATTAATGTAATTTATTTCATGCTAACATACCATATATGTGGAGACTTCTTTTTCTACATGTCTTGGCTAACACATTTAACACCACTATTGTAATCTTCAGTACTTAGGTTCTCAGGTGTTCTTAAAGACTGCTATCAGAATATAAAGTTGTCAATAATTATGGATTAGGTGCTTATATAAAGCCAATGATTGTGATTTTAAACATATTTTTTTCCAAATAGTCTTTGCCTATATAAACAGTTCTGCTAAAATTGAAATTTACCCCAAAAGGTAAAATCAAAATGTCACTGACACAGTGGTTTCATAGAGGAAATTTGAACTAAAATCTCCTACTGTTATGGGCCTTTGTTATCTTAAGGACCATTTTGGTACCAATACAGTAGGTATCGGGATATCTATCTTCAGCTTAATGTAGACAACGTAAAATAAACCTCACTTTGTGATCCTAAGGACCATGTAGGTACCAATACAGTAGGTATTGGGATATCTGTCTAAAGCTTCATGTAGACAACGTAAAATAAATCTCACTTTGTGATCCTAAGGACCATGTAGGTACCAATACAGTAGGTATTGGGATCTCTATCTTCAGCTTCATGTACACAACGTAAAATAAACCTCACTTTGTGATCCTAAGGACCATGTAGGTACCAATACAGTAGGTATCGGGATATCTATCTTCAGCTTCATGTAGACAACGTAAAATAGACCTCTTTTTTATCATAATTCACTATCACCTTAGTAGTGCTTGTGTTTACACATCAGAATAAATGATGAATGTATTTCATTGTAGGAATCGTCCATATTGTGACAAAATTTAGAAGAAAATTGAGATAATATGAGAAGAATAGCTTGACCAGCTGACAAATTGTACCATTTTTTTTAAAATTACATAATTATCTTAAATTGTATAGTTGTATTATGCATTGTGATATGAGTTTGGTAATTTAACATAGTGTCATAAAAATATTGACATTTTTTATGCATATCATAATCATATTGTCACATCCTGAACTCACTTTGGATATCTGAGGTTTATGTCTCAAGTCCTTGAGCCTAGATACCCAAAGGCCACTCAGATAAGGTCAGCATAAGATCCACACTAATGAGTTTTGTTTATAAATTACTTGTGCTTACAAGGTTAACAATGATGAAAGGAAGTTGAAAATTTAAATGTGAACTTTGCTTTTTCACCCATTGTAGCTGAAGACCATGACACGGAGTATGAATACGAGGGTAGTGATAATGAGGAGGAAGATGAGAGTACCATGCCAGGGGAGCCAAGGTTAGAGCAGAAGAATGTTGACTAATATCACATTTATATAATTGAAACTGATGTAGGACAAAGCAGTGGTAATACACTCGCTCTGTACCTAAGGGCTCTGATATGACTATGCAGTATCTACACTGAGACATCTTAACAAAAATGTTTAATTAACTTTTCCCTATATTTTCATCAAGACATGAAGATTTGTTTAAATTTACTAGTTAGGGACAAAGGCAGTTACCTGAGCTCTTGACAACAATGGTAGTTTGCAAGCTTGATCTCATGTAATGGTGGAAAGATTTGCATGTTCCATGTATTGATATGTATAATATTGCACCAAACCACAATGTGATAGATATCAATATGCTGGTTAACGTATATCATGGGATTATCATACCACTTCTAATGTGGGATTACGATGCAGCTTAAATTTTTAAGGTGGGATTTTTATAAAAAAACTGTTTTCACAGTAGAGTTGATGTTTTGATGGGCATTTTGGTTTACAGCAACCACAAAATAAGCAAAAGTTGATAACCTACGAAAAATGGTGAAATTATATTATTTAAGACATTATAATGCAATAATTGATAACAAAACAAGCTTCTCATTAAGTTAGTATCGATTTGTATATTATCGTCAAATGTTTGTATCATGCTTCATGCCGCTAAATATTGATATTTCATTACAGTGATGAGTCTTTTCATGCTCAATCTCCAGTTGCAGAATTTGAAAGGTTAAGTTGTGGACTATCTAGGATTTCATTGTTATCCCTAGCTTTAACTTACTCACCCTTTTGCATGTTGTAAGAAATGACCAGTGGAGGCAGCTATTGTGCCCTTTGTTCTGTTCTTGTGATAACATTTCATCTGAAAAGGTCATGGACTTATTTAAAAAAGTGCTGTTTACTTTAAGGATTTTAACACCTAAACTTACTTCACACTATATAGCCAGGATTGTGCTGATATGCAATGCACTTTACTTAAGTTGCCCTCACATTAAATAACTTGCTGTGCCATAAAGCACCAAACAGAAATATGTGATTAAACCTTGTACCTATATACGATACTCAACCTCTGTGACCACGCTAAAGTATGGCCACTTGACTGATTCATCCTTCACATCATTTTCTTAAAAAATGTATCACCCTATTAAAACAGAAATCACTACTGATCCTGACGCCGTGCTGATTACATTCATTAAGGGAGTTATCTATTATTGATTTACTGTTTACCAATCTGAAGTACAATGTACATGTTTTCACCATTGTTCAGAAAAAAAGGAAGAAAAACCAGTCTTCATTTGATGACAACGGAAATATCAGTGGCAAAATTTCATACATTGGATTTTTCATCTGCTTAATTATCAAGACTGTAATATTTAATAACTTTTCCCAAGAAAATATATCTCAAAGGGACCTTTGTATACATGCTGCTGAACCAGGACACATAATATAGATCTCAGTATTTTCATCAGTAGATTGATTTCTACATCAGTTAGATTTTTATCTATTTTGAAGTGATCAAAAACAATATTTTGAACATGAATCAGATTCTGATGGCATGATTACATAATAATTAATTAACATGAGTCAATGTAATGTCAATTCAAATAAAAAGGAAGAGTTGTATATCTCATGTTTCAATGCAGAAACTTTTAAATATAGTCCAAAAACATTTTCATTAACCTTCCCAAGTTTAGAGCCTAATATCCACTGATGATATTTACAGAGATTTATTGTGATTATCAAGTTTCACATGTAACGGGTTCATAATAGTTTTCTGGTCTGATTTCTCCTTGTAACTTTGTTTGCACATGTCCGATGATATTTCTTCAATATACTATCTTAAAATCAGCTTTGTTTGAAACGCATTGAAAACTTCAACCTTAAGATTCATTTCAGGTCATTTGAAGCTTTAGTGAATAAATGATGCATAAAAGTTTTAAAATGGCTGGGTCTGGGCTCCTGCACAGCCAATGGCATGCTGTCTTCTCTCTGTTACTAAGAACAAATTGTATTTCTGATAATACGGCACTTATCTATATTTAGCTTTTCTGGCTTGTAACCTAGCATGGCCAGTCTTGTTGTATAGGGGACATAACTCAAATTCTGAAAATGACTTGGTCCAAGTGATTACATCCCTTTGTATAGTTTGACAGCTTCTTTGTAGGAGTTCATGCAGTACAGAATCATTCCAGTAGAAAATGCACATCAGAAATAATTGCTTAAATATTTTCTCAAAATATTTTATGAATATTTTAAATGTCTATTAAGAGATAAAGAGAAGAAAAGAATTAAAAACTTATAACTAAGATTGCATGTGTTTAGAGAGATATTGGTGTTTGCTTATGAAATTCAGTAACTATCAGTTTCTCATAAGGTAAGTTAGTCCTTTTGATCCTGTTAAGCATAGTATTGCCTGAAATCTCCAAACCATCAGTATTCTTAATCATCTAATCTTTCTTCGCCAGCTCCATTTTACAAATTCCTGGTGAGTCGACACTCAAGAGAAACTTTCAACAGATCCAGGAAAGGGAGGCCAAATCACCGTATGCCAGGCCAGTACCTATTGATCAAGCTCAAAAACAACATCGCCATGGCATCCAAGGTCAGCCTCGTCCCTCCTCAGGTCATGAAGGTCAGAGAGGTCAAAGGCCAGTCTCTAGTCAGTTCCAAGCGCAGGCCAAACCTGTAGTACAAGAACAGTTGCCAAAACAAGTTCCATTGCAGCCCCGTCTCATAGGTATATACTTATCTTCTATCTTCCTGCGTACATCACTTTTGATTTGTCACCTACTGTCTAGTATAGTTCATGAAGCCAATGTGAGTTAATGTGAGAGTTAATTCCTCTTTCCACTAATGAAGCTATGAAGGTGTTAAATGCATGCTTTCATCATATACTTGTATTAAACTAAAATAACATTATAAGTTTAATTCAATAACAAGTTCCAGATTTGGCATTCTATTACAATTTCATGTGAGTAATTTATCATCAGTTGTTTGTATTAGTAACCTCTTTTATCATGCTGTATTGAAGTTCAGACCAGTTCATTATGGCATATCTGGGACTCTACAGTCCGCAATTGGACTTGATTTTTAAGCAGGTATATATGGTATGTCTTGTAATATTTTCATCCCTTTAATTTTATTAATGGAATATCACTTGAAATTTTCAAATTCATCTATGCTGTCAATGCTTTGATTAATAATTTGTATTTTGGGGGTAAATATTTTCATTGGAATATATAAAATTGTAGGTTATACATCATCATGGACTTGAGACTAAGATTTGTTCCCCAATATACATGTTGTATATGTGCATTTATTACATCTTTTTTAGAGAAAGAAATGGAACAAGAAAAAGGTGGTCTTATTTTACCTATCCCCTTATATGTATATTATTGTGCACATTCATATATGAAAGCAGAGTAGATATTTTAAAATTCCAGCTAATATGACTATTTTTAAAAAATCTTGTAAGATTACATAATTTTATCAGTTGGTTTGCTTCATAACTTTCAATAACATAACTATCTTAATATATTATGTAACTTGTCATTATTGTTAAAATGAAATAATTTCTTGATAATTTTTATAAATTCAGAAGAACTCTCAGTTTAACTTCAGATTGTTTTAATTCTTTATGCATAGATAATGTCTCATTAAAATTATCTCTGTTACACACACACACACATATATATATATATATATATATACATACATACAGCAATTTCAAAGACATATTTTATTGGACACATGTGATTAAATGACGTGATTAAAATTAAATCTTGCTAGTCAGTTTCATTGCATGTCAGTTTGACTTTTGTCAATGAACTACAAAACACTTAGTAGTCATATTAGCTGGTATTTACAAAATACATTTTTAAATCCTAGAATAAAGTTGCTAAGATGGTGCAGGGTAGCTTTGTCATAATTCAGTAGTATTATGAACTACTATTTTTTTCCCTTTTCTATATCTTTAGTTTTAGCACATACTTTTTCCGTATTTTTATACATTGCTCTTTCTAAATCGAGTTTTTGGCAAATTCTGAGCATCTTTATTAAGATGTAAAAAACAAAATTATTGGTCAGAGTTTGAAAAAAATTCAATTTCATAATACATGAAACTTGTTTGTGCGCTTATATCATTTGTTCAAATAAAATTAATGGAGCAGGTCCTTCAAAAGATAGTTTGTTTTAGGAGAGTCGGAAAAATGTAAATCTGGTTTTAAGAATAATATTTTTTATAGTTATGAACTGATTAGAATTGTTTTATTTTTGTTAATATAGCTTTCCATATTTAAACAGAGTAAATTAACATTGTCAGATACACGTAATTTAGATGCTTATATGTATTTTCAGAGATAATTCTTTTAGATTCCAACATAAATGCAAACTCTGATATGCAGCAGAGTTACATTTTATAGTTGGGTTACTTTGTCACAGGTTGTATTTTTTTCTTGACAAATAAGAATATAGAATAACAAGAACAAAATAATTCTTAGAAATTTTAACATTTCATGATAATAACATTTCCTACTCTTTTTTATCGGCTAGAATGTTGCTTGAGAGACACTTAACAGTATTTTTTGATGGACAGATTTATTGGTTATTTTTTATACAAGTATTTGAAGGACATGAAATTGTGGCTTTTTATTAAATTCAGGTGAAAGTTATTTTCTTTTGCTAGTAATTTCAGGTCACTGTCAAGTCTGTGTGAATTCACAATTTTGTGTAGGGTACCAATTTCTTGTGGCATTTATGGTTGGCACAAATTATGAATTAAAAGATCCAATAAATATTCTTTATATGTCAACAGTTGGATCTCCTTCCCTAATCCCTGAATTTAAGTAATAAAGACATACTGTTTTTCAAAACCCAGAAAAATTGACTCAACAGATATAAGGAATTCATCGCATCTGAATGGCATTCCTGTCTAATTTTAGGCCACTTGTGATTTTTACTTTTTCATAAAAACTATACAGTTTTCACAGTTGATTTATATATTTGCATGTTGAGTCCAACTGCAACCAACACAGACCCTGATCTGCCTTCACCTAATGTGCAAGCATATCAGGGTCTGTGTTGTTTGGTCTACTGATTATACCTTATAAACTGCACAGACCCAGATCTGCCAGTGCATCATGTGATGACATCTGGGTTTGTGCAATGTGCAGTTGTACTTGAATTATAAGTCACTATATATGGTAACATTAAAACATTGCAGAAGTACATTTTTCATAATAAGTTATGGCAGAGTCAAAATATCAGTGTTGCTGAGGAGTAAGTCTTGAATAATGTTTTTTACTGCTCTAATGGCCTAGTGCATCTGCCTCAGATGGGGGAGGTTGCGGGTTTGAACCCCAGCTGAGTCATACTGCTTATAAAAATAGTACTAGCAGCTTCCTCGCTTGGCACTCAGCATTAGGAGGTTAATACTAGGACTGGTCAGCCTGGTATCAGGATAATGTGACTGGGTGCGACATGATGCTACATGCCTGCTGCATGATGCTCAAGTACTAGACATCTCTATAAACCGACACACTGCAGACATCACAGCGATAGGACTTGAAAATTACTAAAGCTACAATAAAAATCCAAATCACACAAATACACATACATGCACAAGCACACACGCACAGACACACATTATTTCAATTTTCTGAATTTGAAAAGTTCACCAAAATGATGTGAAAATGAGATGAATAATTTTATATTAAAGTTCTTCCTCTTTGTTGGTACTTTCCTGGACTGGGAAGGCATCCTTTTGTTTTCATGGAACAATCACCATTTGTGGACGATTTAAATTTGTGGTTTGCAACAAATCCATGAAAATTTTTACCCAGCAACAAATCCATGAAATTTGCTACCCAGAAAATTCATGAAAATTGGTACCTTGCATCAAATCCATGAAAATTGGTACCCAGCAACATATTGAAAATTGGTACCCCACAAGAAATGATGAATTCACAATATCTGTTTTGAGTGCATCTTATTTGGATAGATTATATTTAGGCTTAGTTGGTCTAGGAAAAAAAAGATTGCTTTGAAATTTTCTTACTCCTTGTGTTGAGCTGGTCTTAAGCAGAAAATGGACACAGGAGTCACTTTAGCATCCAAGTCTATTTGTACTACTGTCCACGCCAGAAACTAGCCTCGCTGTTTTTTCAGTGTCTGTTCCAGCTAAGTATTGCTCTCATTATCAAAGCTTGAGGTGGGCTTGATATGCAGTTCATGGCAAGCTTGTTGTTTTTCATTCTTCATTCTCCTCAGGGTCCATGCTCGGGGGCAATTCAGATGAACTAGTCATTCTGATCCCTGTCATTTTCCTTAAAAAAATGTAGCAAGAGCTATCATCCTCTTTTGATTTCATATTCTGAGTACAATATCAACTCTAGTGTCTTCATTCTGTTAGTGGAAGAGTTTTCTGTTTTCAGGTCAACTTTTGTGTCAGGGAATGATTATGTCTCCCTTTGAATAAGCAATTTCCTTTCAATCTATGAGAGAAAAGAATTTGCACATCCCATGCATTTGTAGCCCAATCACAAGTAAATTGTTACTCTTTGGAGGTGCAATGGCCAATTGCTAGTATAGGCCAATTGCAAGTATAGGCCAATTGCTAGCAAAAGTAACAGGTTTATTTCTTATTTCAGAATATAAACGTAACAAGAATTGTACACTCAAACATATCACCCAATTTCAGTAGCAACTTATTTTCAGAGTCTTTTGCACTAACAGTCATAAAATAATTGTGCTTGACCCCCCCAAAAAAAACATTTTTTCTTTTTAAAAAGCTGTTATTAAGTAATTAGTTTTCTTTTGTAGCTCTAATGTTTGTAAAATAGGTTTTCTGAGCAACTACAGTAAACAAAGGTTTGGCTATTCTACACGTTTCTCTATTTTCACACCACTTTACCCATTGCTGGCTGGGGAGAAACGTCACTGTGCCCAACAGCATGGACCCTGATTCTTCTGTACCAGTTTTTTTTGTCTCTACAATCGTAGTATTAGCTTGTCCATGTGCGAAAGGGAGAGCTTATAGACAGTAGTATGGGCAGGTTGTTGTAATTGCTGTTGTTACTGTGATGGTTGCCGTTCACATTTAAATGAAAATATAATTAAGTTTAGCTGTATGGTAAACTCCCCATTTATGCATATTTCATGTTGATGAAAATTAATATTAACACCCAAGCAGAAAAATATACTCTTAGATGAGTGTCATTCGCATATATTTGCAAATGTGCAGCGTGCGTTCCCAAGCAGAAACCTCCATTTTTGCTGTGTTTGACCATGATGAAGATTTGGCTGCCATTGATGGATTCGAGCTGTGTGAATTCGACATATGCAAGGTTTCTCAGGAATGCGATATATGTTTAAATTGGGGGTTTACTGTATTGTGTTTGATGCTGCTGGTGATTTGTTAACACAAACTATTGTATATGCTTGTTTTTATGTCAAATTCAGCTGCAGACAATATAGATTTGATCTGCCATTGCATAATGCACCAGAAGATCAGGTTCTGTGTTGTTTGTTCTACTGATTACTTTTAACAAAAACAACATAGACCCAGATCTGGGTCTGTGCAGTTTGCATTTGTTCTCATCTTATAAGTGAGTATCTATGGTAATTATTCATTGAAGAGATTACATATATGAAAAATGGATTAGATAGATAGAATCAGAACAAGTACAGTTTTGTTTAGATTTATAAAAAAGTGATTGATAAATTAAGTGAATTTATACAGACTTTTTGCACGTCTTCATTTCATAGGTACAAAATATAAAATTCAGATGATCGGATTGTTATGACAAAAAATGTCCAGATTTAAGTTCATCAGCTTTGTATTTAAATTTTCGCAGCATTTACAGACTGTTTATATTTGTATGCTGTGATTGATATCAAGCTGTAATCTTCATATTCTTTTCATTTTCATATTTGTTTCATTGTCATGTTGTTTATCTACTTTTCTTTCCCTCTGGTGGTACACTTTATCATTTTTATTCTATACTCACTTTATTCCTCCCCATTTTCATTACATTGTCTTTTATTTTTGGTCTTTTTTTTTCCTCTTGCCTTTCTCCTCTCATTCGGTTCATCTTCAGTTTTGTTTTTGAGTGTGTCTTTTCTTTCTGCTCTATTTTACCATGTAGTGATTCCTCCAGATTCCAGACCCCAGTCATCCTCAAAACTACATCATCCTCCACAGTCAGCCGGGATGTTCAGAAATCCAGGCATCACCAAACCAGAGGTGAGTCCCTTCCTTAGCAATTGTCAGAAACAAATATAGTATGTTTTTTTCCCCAGTGTTTTTGTTTGTGCATCCAAAAGATTATTTGTCTTTTTGTGTTTTGTTTCATTAGAAAATAGTAGCTTCTTCATCCCCATATATTTCTATTTATTCTCTCTGGCAAGATATTCAAGTGTATGTGGTGTGAGACCATTAAATATTGTTGAACAAAGATTAGATTAGCATGTATATTTACATGAACAACACCCCTACCCCTCAAGAATTAAAGCTCTTCCTGACTGTACGTTATGGAGGAAGAAAAAGTGCAAGAAATTCCTCTGGATTGAAGTCCATGACAGGTTAATCCCCAGGTGAAACTTGTACCCTTACATGTCAAGCTCACCCATAAATATTTCGTATAGCACTGGCCATTTAGAGCCATTTGATTCTCACCTCTTAACAGTGAGACATAGGTGCCACCTTTCTGGCAGTGATGTCAATTTCAGCATCATCTAAGACGTTGTTGAGGTGCTTTGTCCATGGTTGTATATGGCTGGTAGGATGTTGCTTTATGTTAGAAATTTTCTACCGTGATATGCTAGTAGGTTCAGTCATGCAATATGTCTTGCCCGATATGATATGCTAGTGGGTCCTGTCATGCAAGATGTCTTGCCTTACATGATATGGTAGTAAGTCCTGTCATGCAAGATGTCTTGCCTGACTTGATATGCTAGTGGGTCAAATCATGCAAGATGTCTTGCCTGACATGATATGCTAGTGGGTCCTGTCATGCAAGATGTCTTGCCTGACTTGAAATGCTAGTAATTCCTGTCTTGCAAGATGTCTTGCGTGGCATGATATGTTGTTATTTCCTGTCCTACAAGATGTGTTGCCTGCTAGTGTAAGCAGGATAAAATATTTTCTGGTGAGATTTTGTTTTCCATGGCAACCTTGATAATAAAATATATGATAAGAAATGGCCATTGCAAAGTAACAGATCATTAAATCTGCAACAACTGGTTTTTTTCCACTTAGAAATAAATAAGTCTACAAATTCTGTTTGACTTACACAAATTACTCTTTTAACAAGCTTTTAGTACTATTGATTAAGAAATAAAAGACTTTCAGAAGATTTATTCTTGCAGAATTTTAGATTTTTCAGTTATTTCATTATATTTGAGGATTTCTACATGTGCAAAGGGTTGAGACTGCTCTGGTGGCCTAATGGTTAGAGTGTCCACCTCGGATGTGTGAGGTTGTGGGTTCGATCACTGGCAGAGTCATACCAAAGACTTAAAATAATGGTGCTACCAGCTGCGTCACTTGTTGCGCTGCATTAAGAGGTTAGTGTTAGGACTGGTCGGCCTTGTATCAGGATAATGTGACTGGGTGGGACATCATGCTACACGTCTGCGGCATGATGCCTCAGTGCTAGACATCACTATAAACTGTAACGCTGCAGACATTGTAGTGATATGACTGACAAAACTGTTAAAGCTATGTTAAAAATCCAAATCACACACACACACACACACACACACACACACGCAAAGGGTTGAATAATGGAAAGATATTCAAATATGGCTACATTAGTAGCAGCATTAGGCTGTTATGGTCAATAAAGATTTTTCAGAGATCCATAATTTCAAGGTATAATTTTATTCAGGATGGATTTAGTAGTGATGCACTTCTTTGAAAGCAACTAGTACATGTGAAAAAATTGAGCCACGATGGCTTATTTGGTAGAGAAAATGACTTGTGATCCAAGGATTGCAGGTTTGATACCCGCCCTTGCCAGCTGGGTGTGTCCTTGAGAAAGACGCTTAGCTTCCATTGGCATGGTATCCAAAATATGTGTTAAATAATGCCATTACTATGAACTTGCAAATGGTGATGTGAAAACACATGACAGCTTCTCTAATCTGGTGGTCCTTGCCTCACTGTATCTCTAATCTGCCATATGACCAAAATGCTATCCCTGAAAATTTTTGAAAGGTTTTATTTATGAGAATGTGAAAAGATTGTATGGATTTCATCACAAAAATAAAAGAGACATTGCCAGTTTAAAGATAAATGTTGTTGTCATGCAAAGAAATAAATTCCAAATTCTGAATTTTGTGGTGATCTTGAATAATGTGGGTAAGAATCTATATTCCTTGGTAGATTTATGATCAGTACTATATATATATGATAATGTTTTTGGAAGCATTAAGAAACATATCCAACAAAAAAAAATTAAAAATGTTAATACTGTGAAAATATTTACGGAAATAACTTGACATGGAAATGGGTGTTATCTCAGTCAGAGCTGTAAGTTGCCGTTTAGACATTATTTGTGAGAATTAATTTGAATTCCTAGAAAAACAAGTCAAGTAAGAAGCACATTTACCCCATTCAATGTCTAATGAAATTAACAATTTTTTCACTTTTCAGCTATTAGTTTTTAAGGATTGTTTAATATATTTATATTTTTATCACCAGCATTTTTATGTCTGTGAACCACAAAAAATGTGGTTGAGTCATTGTTAATCTTGTCAATTCATTCTGCCATCCAGCTGATTTTTGTATTTAGCTGAGCTGTATAATGCACCGTAATTGGGTATTTATGTTATATGATCACATTTCTAGTTAGATGTATAAAGAAGCATTTACTGTTAAATGTGATTATTTAATCCATACCAGTGGTTTGGGTTGAAGAAAAACATAATCTCGTAGATCTCTTTGTACAAGTTTGACTCCAGATTTGCCAGGTTGAGTATCGGATTTGTATAAAACCAACTGATGTTTGTGTTTCTGCACAGGACGAGGAGGATGAGAAGGAGAAAAAGAAGGTTGGAAATAAAGATATGTTCACTCCTATTGGTCGCTTGCAGTGCTTATCTCCAAATAATTTCAATGCAGCAAACTGATATTCCAGTTAGTGAATCTTTTCACTATAAGTGTATTTCTGTGTCGTGCAGAGAAATACCAAAAAATATGAGAAAAGTTTAGCCCGTTAATAGATTTTCTTATAACATGATCAGTTTGTCAGTATTTACCTTTACCCTCATTTATGCTTCAGGGACCCCAAATTTGTCATTTGACCCCCTAGTTTTTTTAAACCAAAGTTTGTTTTTTATTCAGCCTGACCCCTAGTTCTGACAGCAAGGGGATTTTTGACTCCCAGCCTTTCATCCTTAGGAAATACACTGATTTGTGTTGCACTTTTATTGATAAAATGTTTCAATGATTTTGAAATTATCTTGCATTTTCCGCATCTGTTTTGCTGCATTGATTTTGTGTGGGCCATTACCAGAGCTTTTCATATGCAGACATTGATTATTTTTATATATACAAAATCCCAATTATCTGCACAACCTGAATCAAGAGTTACTACCCTTGTACTGTATTGCACCAAAGCATACCTAAAGCAGTGGGAGGAATAACCAGTCCATCATATAGAGATGGCTGAATATCACCCATTATTTTATCCAAGTAGAATATTTTGCAGACACCATTTAATGAGTATGAGCTGACAGCAAAAGAGCAGTCAAATTTGCCTCGGACTAAAATGGGTTTATTTTATAAAGTTACAAGTTGTGTAATATTTCAGAGTGCTTTTTTACTTTTTAAACAAAACATTGCATTTTACTGATAGTGCATAATGCTTATCAATAATTGCAAAAACTTGAACTTTTTAGCTTGCATATTTTTCCAATTGGAGATTTCTGACTGCCAAGGAGAAGTGTACAGCCAGATAGATTCAAAAACAATGTTCTTGCTTTGTGCATAGTTGGCTTTTAAGTTGTCTACATCTGAAACTAAATAACTCATTTTTTTCTGCATCTAAATTTTGGGTAGGATTTGTCTCGGTGAGAATCATCATCATTTTTGCTTAATCACACAAACTTAACAGCTTTTTAACTGATTTTGTCATGGGTATAATATTTAATATATAGTCCAATTATTGACATCTATTTTTAATACCAAGGTTTTTTATTTGTTGTTCTTTTGAGTATTATCCGTAATTTATTTTGATGCTCCTTTCATATATTTAGAATAATGTATTAGATTGGTGAAAAGAATAGAGACATTGCAGAATGATTTATATTGTTGAACTTTAGTTTTTTTTCTCACCTGGCTGTAAGGCTAGTTGAGCTTGTGCAATGGCCCTGCATCCTGTGTCCATTTACTATCATCTGCTATTTGTCATCTATCGACATTGCACTTTTCAGCTTCTCCAAACCTGCTGGACCATTCCATCAAACCTTGATCTGAATATTTGTCAGGATATGCTTAACCAAAAGTGTATTTTGGATGGCTTTACAGAATGACTCAGTTTTCATCAAACTTGGTATTGATATTTCTTGACACATTCACTACCAAAATTATGTCTAGGATTTCCGTAAAACTTGGTATTAATTTTTCATAGGACATGTTCCACAGAGAATAAATGCAAAGAAAATGAAGAATGTATTTGTATGAAAACACAAAACTGTGATGAACAAAGCACAAATGCATTTCATGAATGGATTTGAAAGTTCGTTATTTTTAAACTGCCATTTGACTTCCATGGTTGTATTCCTCATTGTGTTACAATCCAGGATTCTTTGTACTGATAGACTCTTTGTTACACCGTACAAGCTGTAACATTTATTATGCTATATGAGGTAGATCTAGAAAACAACTGTCATATATGTGATGGAACAAATGGTGCATGCATCTGTAAGTCTTTATTTCAGTGAAACAAATAAGAAGAAATTGAATCTGAAACTTACTCTGCAGCCACATTTTAGACTTATTTCTGGTGCACTTATTTTCAGAAATTCATTGCTGGTTTTTTTTGCATTGGCTATTTCATTAAGATTTACATTTAATTAGACAATATATGGTAGATGTTGTTCTCTCTATCAATACAAAAAGTGGAAAATCGAACTTTTTGTAATTTGTTTTCATTTAGTTCAAAAAAAGCACACAAATAAAAGGAAATAATAAAAGAAATAACTGCAAGATCTGAATGTATTTCTGAGACCAAAAATGAAAAATTACGAGATGGTAGATTAATGAAATGCAGATTTTGTACAATTGCCTGTTTCAGGGTTTTTACCAGAATTCTCTTCAGGATGGCTCCACAGCAATATCGTAGCTTCCATTTAGATTGAAAACAAAAGTTTTTTAATGCCTTCTTCAAAACAGATAAGCTATTTTGATAAAACTAGGTGGAAACAAATTTTTGGATAGCTCTACCAGAATATGTCTGGTTTGGAGCCAGTAGCAATGGTGTGGCACTGCTTTGGTGGAAAACCTGTTTTTGATTTCTTCATTGTGGCTGGCTCAGCCAGATTTGATTAAATTTGTTAAGAATTTTCTTACAAATGCCTTTTCCAGAAATTAGGTTAGCTCACTTGACGATGATGTGGCTTCTATATCAGTGTTTTATCTATCCATGCATCATGCATCAAATACGCAGACTTTTCCTGTTTGATGCATAATAATTGTCTGCGGTACATAAATTGATGCATCCCAATTTGATAAATTGATGCACCCCAATGTTATGTTTTGTGGAATAACAAAAAACAAAGGTTCACTCTAAAAATCGTCGCTGGTATGTAACTTGAAGCACCCCAAATATATGTTTTGCTGATTAACACAAAATTAAAGTTTGGTCTAATTACTTTAATGGCTAGATTACAACTCTTCCAAACAGGGAAAACGCACGCACATCAGTTTCATATGCTAATGTTATCGTAATACATAGGGTTTCAACTGAGTGTGGAGCCTGGAACTGACCTTGACCTGTAACTGTCCCATCACTTGTAGCAACAGGATGTTAGAACCATATAATCACCATACCCTAGAAAGAGGCAGAAAATAAACATAATTTTAAAATAATTCTCATGAGAAACTGTTACTTTATGCGTACCTTTGTCACGGAACAGAGCAACAATTTTCCATTCACTCATTTGTATGCCTTGCATTGTTCATAGAGACTGTCAGCATTTGACTGAAAATAGCATCGAAGGCAAAAAAATAGAGCCAAAACAAACTAAATTATCTTTTGTACCATGTTTATGACCGACTGATGATAATCATATTGTTATTGAAGCAGTGGATCCTTCATCATCCAAAGATGAGGTAATGTTCACATATAAGATAAAACATTATTTTTTTGCAGCAATGGTTGAAAAGTTAAGTTGGATGAAGAATATGAAATTGATGATGCCTGTATGTTTTGCCATATATGTACAGAGACTAAATAAAACCTCCATGACCAAATATGCAAAAAACAATAACTTTCAGAACAGTACACTGGCAAGGCATGCTGGGTTGCCAGAACACAAACTGCTGATTGAAGGTCCACAAAACCAGGCAGATTTGAATGCAGGTTTTCAAAAACATTCTTCCAAACAAGATATAGCAGAGAAAGTGTTGCTTAATGTGTGTAGATTGGCTGATTGTAGAATACATCCCTTTTTTAAAAATACAAATCTCTTCTTAATTTCAATACATGACTTAGCGGCTGGAGAAATTGATACCATTGGCATTTTGAAGAATTCTGCCAATCAGTATGACTTGGCAACTACTTGTTCAGAGTTACTGGAGAGTCTATCAAACATTGTTGAGGAGTCTTATAGGTGAGCTGCAAAATCTGCCATTTATGACAGCAATGGCAGATGAAAGCACTGACATAGCCAACAATGAATGCCTTGTCACGACAATGAATGCCTTGTCACAACAATGAATGCCTTGTCATATATGCACAGAATATTTATGATAACATGAAACCAGCAACAAGATTTTTAACAAATATAGAATGTTCATTTGCTTCTGGCAAGGGAATAGTCACATTATATAACTAATATTTTCATTGTGTATTTAAACAATATAATTATTTTTAAAAACTACTGAAAACTGATCATCAGCTTGAATAAGACTGATTGGTTTGGATTTTGACTCACTGTTTGTGCCTTGATGAGTTAAATGACTTACATTCAGTTAAAGTTACTCAAAGATGAAATACAGTTAACATGTACAGTATCACCAATAGCTATCCACGTTACCTGTCTTAGTTAGGACTGCCACCATTTAGGTCAGTCTATGCCAGATGAGCCATATCAGTTCCACTTTGGCCTCTTTTTCGCTTCCTTGAGACATTACAATTATTATAATACCTGAAACCAGAAATGCATGATATTTTAACAAATTTGCATGTCAGTATATAGAATGTTATTAACTTTTAACTAAAAAGAATGCATGCTCAGTACAAAGCAGTTTTTGAATAGCAGACTAAAGCCTGAGAAAAGGAGTAATTATTAAGCTTTTGCTATTGTATATGCACGAAAATCATTATATTCCAGATTATTATTGGTTGCCTTTATTTGAAGTTGGAATATTTACTAGGCAAACCTGATAATGAATGGTGTTTTGTTCTAGGTATGCCAACAGTATACAAAATAACCTATTCAACACAATGCAGAGACAGCATATGCATTGGTTATGTGTCACATTTAATTCGCGTCAACTATTACTGTAAGTCGCTAAATATTAGCATTGTTAATTGTTAACATTTTGGCATATAAAATTTTAGTGAACTACTTACATGCAACTGTAAATTTTTAAGTAATAGAAGTTTGATTTTGTCAAAATAAATATTTGCTTGCAGGATGTAATCAAGAACAGTAAAATGTGATTGCTTTATTCCACTATAAAGACAATTGCAATCTGCAAAGAACACAAGTCACTAATGATTTTAAAGTTTGTCAAAATAAAATTATTCACGAAATATAGATCACAGAACATCCATTTGTTCATCTTCTGATCCATTGACATAAAATTGTGCTTGCTGATGCATAACCTTGATTCCAGAATTGTCTTTTAAGATGATCAGTATCATTTATAGCATGTGCACTATTGCCTGTCATCAGAATTTTTCAATATGAGTAAAATTTTAATGAAAACTATTTAACTTGCTAAATTCACTAAAATGTCATGTTCACTAAGTATTTATTGATTGCGCTTATTGACACTGTTCTATGTCCAACCAATTTGACTTTTACCAACCATTTGTTGTTAGGTACAACCTTCCATCAGAGCAAAAAATGAAAATACATGTAATGCGATGTCATTTCATGTGACTGAATTGGGCATGTGTATCTTGACCCATGTGCTGTATACCTCAGTATGTATAAATCATAAAATATAATACACATAAATGCACATAGACTCCTGCAGGGGTAGGAGGGGTTACATGTACTGTACTGCACCAAACCTCACAATTTTTTTCTCCATAATTAATGCATTTTGTGGGATGCCTAAATGTAGGCAAGCTGTGTATTTTTCTAATAGGTGTACTTTTTTGTGATATATATTATGCTTGTATCAATTAGTATTAGTATATCATGTATTTATTAATCTGGGACATACTGTACAGGGAATAGTTCTGCAGTATATACCAATACCAGGTTTTGAATCTGGGTTTTATCATGAAAGGACTTCAATTATTGGCCCAATTTTAAAAAACGGATGGCCACATTTTTGAAAGATACTGTATCTTGTTTGATACTGATTTTTAGTCCGTATTCCCATACCACTTGCCTAGATTGGAACTACTTAAATATTTTCTCTGATGTCTTTGTATCAGTATCTTTAAGTGCAGCAAACTGGATTTTTATAAATCCCAACTAGTTTTGAATTTATTCACACTGTAAAGTTAAAACTATAAAGTTAGTGTAAAAGATGGCCATTTTTTAAAATTAAAATCATATCTCCAATGCCCTATGTGAAGATTTGTGACCTTTGAATTAGCCAGTAAAAATGCAGTTTTCAGAAATCTAAAAGTGAATCATATCATTTGACACACATTGATGCTCTTCAGCCATACTGCTCAGTTTTCCAAGCATGAAGATATAAGACTGAATCTGATTGGCTGTTAAATTAGTGATTATGGTAATAATATAAGCTTGCCAGTACATGACCCCTTTGCGGTTGCTGTCACATCTTCATGTAAGACTGCAGTTCCTATATTAAACAGATTGAAAAGAGGGCATATGTAATAAATATAATAGACATTTTTGTTTTTCAGGGGAAAGAACTCATTTTATTGGCTTATGAATATGGCTCAGGTGCATGGTCTCAACTTACATATCCATACTGAACTCGGTCTTTCTGCATATTTAGTTTTGTCCATGTATCATTTGAATTTGAACAGAATGAAGATAGCAATAATATTGATTTTATTTTTAGTGTGTCAGTTATATTTCTGACTAAGGGTTCATAAAAATAAACTATTTTGGAAAACAGGATGTTTGCCTATTTTCTTGACTTTTTATTGGCAAAGTGGACTTTTTCAAGTAATCATTACATTTAAAAACAAATTTTTTATCATGGCTTAACACAACTTTCTCACTTGTCTATTTTTGTAGTTTGGGTGAACAGACAAATTGTTAAAGAATTTCTCCTCAAAACTAAAGGGTGCAAAAATGTAGTTTATGCTCATTTAAAACATGTTGATTCAGTACTCGGCTCATAATAATAATGAACTGTTTCACATAATTTTAGATAGACAAATACTGGCATATAGATGAAATACTGTTTCAGAAACAAATTTTTCACATTATCAGAGCTAGTTTTCTAAGCTAGTTATTAGAGCTAGTTATCATAGTTAGTCATCAGAGCTAGTTATCAGTGCTAGTTTTTAGAGCTAGTTAACAAAGATAGTTATAAGAGATAGTTATCAAAACTGGTCATTGAAGCTAATTAACAAAGTTATTTATCAGAACTAGTTATCAAGCTGGTTGTCAGAGCTAAGTATAGAAGCTAGTCATCAGAGCTAGTTATCAAGCTGGTTGTCGGAGCTAAGTATAAAAACTAGTCATCAGAGCTATTTATTAAAGTTAGTCATCAGAGCTAGTTATCAGAGCTAGTTATAAAAACTAGTCGTCAGAGCTAGTTATCAAAGCTAGTCATCAGAGCTAGTTATCTGAACTTGTTACAGAGCTAGTTATCAGAGCTAGTTTAGTGCATCCTAGCTTTATAATATTGAAATGCAGTAACCTTGCATATTCATACAGATGCCAGACATGTTTTTATGTTCTGTATTTTACATATTTGTGGGTTGTTTTATACATTCAAATCTTGGTCTGATTAATTAATATTATAATAATGGTTGTCCAGGAGACAAAATACATTCTCACTTGCTGTTCTTAAAATTGAAGTCAAAAAATGTTTAATTGCCTGCACTAGCACAATATGTTCATCTGCAGACACATACCCAGTGATGATTGTTGTTGTTGTGCAGGCATGTACAGCTTTCTCCCTGGCGTGTACCTGATGGCAATTTCAAACATACCTTGATGATTTAAATGTTACTGGAGAAAAGCATGTTATGAGTCAGATGCAGCCCACAGGTTGCACATGCCTGTTATTATGGATATTGAAACTAATTTTTATACTCCACTGCTTTCAATGGGGCCATTTTGATTTTTGTCTGTCCATCCATTCATTCATCTCATAAACCTAATCATAACAATTTGCTAAAACCTTGTTATCTCTCATGCACAAAATCACTTGATATAGATTGATGAAATTTGGTAGGCATGTATGTATGCATATGTAGTTGATGAGATTTGATTTTCATCCTGTTCAAGCAACTTTTACATTTTTTTGTTTTTAAAAAATGTTTAAAAAGTATTCAACCAAACCAAAAACTTGTTTGGTGTGATCCAACATTCAAGGTTGAATTACTTCCTTATTTTGAGATGTTAATTCACTACTTTTAATGTATTGAACACTATTTCACCCATACATAAAAGATAGTTGTGGATGTAACTTGGGGAGATTAATCAAGCCATACCTTATCTAGGTCTTTGTTACCTAATTTTCATGCTGGAGTGATTTTTGTATTTTCATCCATTTGATTGCTACAGTCTCAATATCTTTAAATTTGTTTCACCTGCACTCATTTAGATTGTTATGTTGATGCATCTTAAGGATAGTTACTATGTCATACTAAAAGCAGGTCACTCTGATTCAGTTTTCTTGCCGGATTGACATAAGTATTTTCAGCTTTGTTTTACACCCTCTATATTTTGGATCCTGTTTTGGCAATGCTCAAAAAAATAGGTATATGGATGCACTTCAACAAGAATATCTCAGCCATTGCTATTTTTTTTCAGCTATCCATTCATTACATTCGCAATGGAAACTTCACCGTAACAGACAAGTTTGAAATATTTAATGGCCCCTGACACTAATGAAAAGTGATTGTGTATCTTTTCTGAAAGACAAACCTTTTTTTTCAGAGGTAGGTTTAATTCACCAGCAAAATTGATAAAGATATTGAACTCTACCAGTCACAATGGCACAAAGTTGATTTCCATTGCAAGTAAATTTCTTTGACTCTCTACCCTAGTGATAGAAACTGGCATGCATTTGAATTCAGCATATTGACACCTTAAGTTACAATGTCAAAGTGAACAGAGTGCAGAGTACACTAATGATAAAAAATGTTTGCACATCGATTCACACACTATCCCTTTATTGAAACAATGCTTTCCTCATAAAGAAAACATTTTGTTTGCATAGACTTTTTAGGGGAGGTAAGAACAGTTGTTTGGTTAAGAAACAACTGTCTGTGTAAAACAGTTGACTGTTACATACATGACATTTGTTTAGGAAATTTGCAGGAGGAAAATCAGAATGGCCAATATGAACAGGTGACCATTAGGACAGGTTTGATCACACTCACACATGCACATGCACACACACACACACACACACACACACACACACACACACAGAGACACAGACACACACACACACACATTTCTTGGACTAGTGTCTTCACTGCATGAAGTTACTGAAACTGTAAATATAGTGGCATGGAAAGGAATTTTCAATTTTTGATGTTTTACTTTACAGCTTCAGATTTACCTTAGTTCTCTTGATTGCCTTTATTTAAATACATATGCATTGAAATGATTTGCTTAAAGTTTCTGTTCATTGTCATGTCATTTTCTTTTTCCTTGAAGAAAGGAGTTATGGCGATAATCATGTTCTTATTTTACTGCCACAAACGTTTTTTTAATTTACTTTCAATGCTAGTTGGGATATATGTCCCAGTTAAACTTAAGTCTTTGTTTTCAGGTCCTTGGAAAGAAACAGATTCCTATTTTTCACCCATTTTGGATTTTTAAAATTAAAATTGGACTCCAATAATGTTTGTCTCCATGGTACTCTACAACAATCATGACACTTTATAGACACTGAGGTTTTCAACAGTACAGTTCAACCTCGCCATAATGCGCCCCGCAATAATGCAAATTCGGATATAATGCAGTCGTGGCATGGCTCCGAAAATTTTGTATATTCATTCGCACATTAAATTTTTTCTTCTTTTCCAGATACGTGAAATAGTGTATAAAACATTTATTATCTTTTTGAGGAAGAGATCTTGTATGAATTAGAATATAATACAATCATGGCGTGGTTCCTGAATTTTTAAATAATGTACATGTATTTTCCTAGTACCAGGAAAAATATTTGTTTTAAGTACGAGAAATAGTGAAGAGGAAGAGTTGGCTTATGAATTTTAATATAATACGATCATGGCGTAGCTTCTGTAATTAAACAATTTCACCAGGTTCTTGAAGTGTTATGCCAAAATAAACATCATTGGAAATGTTACTTATTACTGATCCATGAGTAAAGCCAGTAAGTCGTCTTTGTGATTGTCTTCAATTAATTCTGTATACAATCGTTGCTCGAACAATAGCCGACATGTGTTTCTTCTTTAACTGTATACAAAACCAAGCTGCAAACAATGTGGTGGTTGATAAAAGATTCTCACAGTTTAATAAACATCATTAAAATGAAAGCAGCCAACATGTTTGATGGGCTCGGCGATGTTATTAGACGCAATCAGTTGACCAGTAAATAATGTCCGCCTTATTAGCTGGAAATTGAAAGGGTATGAAATTGTACTTGCGTTCAGCTTAAATTTTGTTATAAAAGTGACTCATGACCATTGCAGGCCTACTGCACTTAGTTCTCTGGTTTTACATGTGTATGGTGTTTGTTTATGAACTCGTTATTAATTTTTCATTTTAAAAAAAATATATTTTACCATTATGGAAAAGCAAGTTTATAAATGCAAGCCATTCTCTGCATTTTGTGCAATGATTAGTATAGTAGTTTTCACATGTTTCTTTTGATATTCACAAAATCTGAAGTATAAGTTATATGCATGCTAAAAGCACATGTTGATCGTTAATTATTCTTGCTGTAGTCATTCAAACAAATAGGTGTACAAGCGTTAATTATTGGAAATTTGCAATGGATAAATGTACATGGAAACACATACGAAGAAACTTTAGCAGTATGAAATTTGTACAGACACCATTCATTGACCCTGGAACCTAATAAAACATACACATGCTTCGTCTTAACCTAATTTTGCTGTTAATTTTCCCCATAGAATTCAGACATATAATGATCTGTAACAAAATTATTGAATAGTTTAAATATGCATGCAGTTTTTGCAATGGAATTACATGTATTATGGATTAATTGCAAGCCCAGACAGCAAGTAAATGGTGTCAATACTCTTTTCATGTGTATCTTAGATGTTGAATTCAGAATCAACCGTCTGGGACAAAACTATTGAATATTGTAAATCTGTGTGCAATTTTTCAATGGAATTACATGCATTATGGATGAACTGCATGCCATGATGGCATGATAGTAAATGGTGTTGATACCCTATTCAGCATATACATTAGATACGAATACACATATATATGCCAATGACTTGTTCTCTGAAAAAAGTAAAATACTGTAAAGCCTGGCATTACGCAACCCTGATATTAAGGTGATCCAATTTTTTGGATCAAAATTGTCACATAATAGCAAGGTTCCATTACATCAGTTTTATTGATGTTGAACAAGTCCAAATTGTTTTACAAATCACATGTGTTTGATTGGTTGTTTCAGATCATATGTCCTGTAATTTGAGTTGATTGGTACATATTTAAAAATGCAATACTGTTGCAGATATCATGTGACGGGACCTGTCAGAGTATACATCAGTCTCTTCTCTTTGTAACTGAACTCTATTTGCATAGCATTACAAGGGGTTATTTAGTATTGTTTGGTTCCATTGTTTTCATACTAAATCCAAGAGATTTCAGCCAGCTTTCAAACTGTTCATGAAAAATGTTGAAACATACACCATACACACTGATAAATGAGTCACACAGTACAGTATCAGAATTATAGTCCTGGGGTCCTGGGTTCAGTACCTGCACAGGCCATCCTGGGTCAGCTGCCTCGTTGTTTCAGTAGGAAATGCTCTTAACTCTTATTTTTTTGGCATGATAGCCAAATAATTTTTAACATGCTGTTCAAAATCAACTAACAACCACTGCGATATTTTTTTCATTAATAAAAATTAATTAAAAGACGTGTAATAGTAGTGCAGCTTATCATTAATATTATTCAATGACTGATGCCATTATTTGTTGGCCAGGTACAGGTTTACAACTTAATCTATGGGGTAACTCATCTGTGAGTCATCTTGTTCTTGCCAAGTGTTTTATAGTAAATGAAATTTCTGATAATCTTCTGCAGGATCTGGATGCTCTGGCAGCCCAGCTGAGCGAACTTGGAGCTGAGATTCGACCTCCGGCACGGACAATCATCGTGGAAGAGGAGGATCAGAGTGATGAGGATGAAGAGGAGGGAGGAGAGGAGGAGGTCATCAACAGGGATGGTACATTACTTGCCTCCGAACCAGCTAGACCTTTGTAAGTTGGCTATCATCATTGTTGACTATCAAAAATTGTTGATTTTTATTACAGATGGAATTGTTAGACTATATAAGTCAGTAACCAAGTTATCAGTTTATCAGTCAAGTTTGTCATCCAAATGACTGATCCATTTGTTATGTATAAACATAAAATAAAAGTTTATGTGATAAATTGAGAAGCACCGCCCCATGTGTCATTCGCCAAAATGATTTCAAAATCTGGAGAAAAAAATAATGGTATGTGAACTGATGGAACAGTTAAACAGAGAATGACCAAGATGAAACAAAATTGGGCAGATTTATGCTGTTTTTGTACTTGAAAGAAGATGTCACTGTTTTGTACAGTGTTTTAGTCAGATTCAAATTGTAGATTGAAAGTTATCAGAAGAAAGTTATCAGTATTTGGTTGTATTTTCTTTAACTTTTTTGTCATATTAAAACAATTTTTATTCATACCCTGATTGGATAATTTTGCCTGTGAAATAAAAATTGACACAGTGGATGAAGCATGAATGAAAACCAGTTAAATGGAATGCACTAGAAATGATAAATAACAATGGATCAGAAAGAAAATGCATCTGAAGATATAAAAATCGATTGTTTGTATGCTTCCTTGGAATTTTCATTGTCAGAACATCTTTCACATGACAATTCAGGATCAAATTATTTACACTGACAGAATATTTTCACATGACAATTCAGGATCAAATTATTTACACTGGCAGAATATTTTTCACCCCTTATAAGCCATGATGTCAGACCTAAACAACTACTATTCTTGTAATGACATCAGTGGTTGTATCTGTACAATTTTTATTTGAATAAAATAAGGAATACAATTATTTTGCTGGCAGCTACTTGGCTGATATATTTATTTCTGCTATTTTTATTTGTCACTATTATCACTTTCGTTTCTTGCATTTGATATTTTTTACAACACACATTTAATATGATATGAAAGCATTGGTTTTCTCCCTTGAACACTTTCAGAAATGAAAACCCAACTTTTGTAAATGTATTTCCACATCCACAATCAGAATGCATTTCTAAGGCACTGAACACAAAACAATGAAATAAATGGTTGCTGAAATTTAGATATGAATGGAATGTGAACTAATCTGAATTCAGATGCATTTCAAATGCTGATGAAGCACAAATACATGCCAACAAAATGCAGATTTGATAAAATTAAATGTTCCAGGGTCTTTACTGACCTACTATGAATTCATGGACATACAGTATTTCATTTTATATACTAGAAGATTATTTTTATTTTATGGTTTTAAAAATAGTTTTTATAAATGATTGTGTACTGAAAAATAAAGAACCTGAGATTGTGGAGGACTCAAAAACATCTTCATTATCAAAAGTATTTGTGTACATAATATTATAAGTTAATACAAGATGTTCAAATTTTATTATATATTTGTGTATTGATCGATAACATACAACTTAACATCTTTTGGATTTTAAATATTCACAATAATATATGTATGATTAAATCATAGGAATGATCATTAATACAGCAAAATTAATCACTTTAATGCTTAGGGTCAGGGTTACACATGTTTGATTTTAAAAAGTGATGACCACTGTATGTTTTATTAATAAATAAATGTGCTCTTGTAATTTATTAACATTGGGTCTCATCTGTATTCATGCCAAGTATAGATGTTATTTTATAATCAATGATTTTACACCTTTTTTGACCTTGACCTTCGACATTTTGTCTGTACATACATCAAACAGTTTCTTGTTTAGTCTTCTCAGTAACTCAGTCTTCATACTTTGTATCTTAACAAAACTTTGTAAGTAGCTTGTCTTATTGTCAGAGAGGATACCTATCAATTTTGGTCTCAAAAGCTTGAAGGTCCACATTTCAGGTGTATAAAATACCATTTACAGTAAAACCAATTACCACATGGCAGGTGTGTAAAGTATCATTTACAGTAAAACCATTTGCCACATGGCAGGTGTATAAAGCACCATTTACAGTCAAACCATTTGCCATATGACAGGTGTATAAAGTACCATTTACAGTAAAACTATTTACCACATGGCAGGTGTATAAAGTACCATTTACAGTCAAACCATTTTCCACATGGCAGGTGTGTAAAGAACCATTTAAAGTAAAACCATTTGCCACATGGCAGGTGTATAAAGTAACATTTACAGTAAAACCATTTGCCACATGGCAGGTGTATAAAGGACCATTTACAGTAAAACCATTTGCCACATGGTAGGTGTATAAAGGACCATTTACAGTAAAATTATTTGCCACATGGCAAGTGTATAAAGGACCATTTACAGTAAAACCATTTGCCACATGGCAAATGTATAAAGGACCATTTACAGTAAAACAATTTGCCTTATAGCAGGTGTATAAAGGACTATTTGTAGTAAAACCATTTGCCACATGGCAGGTGTATAAAGAACCATTTACAGTAAAACCATTTGCCACATGGCAGGTGTATAAAGGACCATTTACAGTAAAACCATTTGCCACATGGCAGGTGTATATAGGACCATTTACAGTAAAACCATTTGCCACATGGTAAGTGTATAAAGGACCATTTACAGTAAAACCATTTGCCACATGGCAGGTGTATAAAGGACCATTTACAGTAAAACAATTTGCCTTATAGCAGGTGTATAAAGGACCATTTATAGTAAAACCATTTGCCACATGGCAGGTGTATAAAGAACCATTTACAACATGGCAGGTGTATAAAGGACCACCATTTACAGTAAAACCATTTGCCACATGGTGTATAAAGTAGCATTTACAGTAAAACCATTTGCCTTATGGCAGGTGTATAAGGGACCATTTACAGTAATACTGTTATGTGTTAAAAGGTATCTGCCCTCAATACAGCCTTTACAGAACTTCCTGCAATAAAGGCAATGTAGATGTATCCTGTTGATGTTCTGTATAACGGCTTATTTTTACTGCTTTATTTTCATTGTTTAAAATATATTTATTGTTATCTGCCATTGAATTTTAATGGACTACAAAAAGGCATGTAAATTTTTATTTAGTTACTATTTTACAGAAAGACTAGACATGTGCAATTTAGTTCAGATTAGCAGGGCTTAATTAATACCATTTATTTGGCTTTGGTTTCTTAAAGATAAATGTTTTCGTACGCCAAAAAATAATTGTGCTTTTTTGTTTTCTTGTTTTCAGACCACCTGAGGGTTATAATAAAGATACTCTTGAGACGTTGTCATCTATGGTCATACATGAAGGTCTGTATTTTTAGCATTGCAGTATTTTTCACATGGCTATAACTAGATTATATTCCAAATTTTGCATAGTTATAAAATTGGGTGGTTCAAATGAGACATGACACCAGTTGTTACTAGATGAACTGGTTGTATGCCAGAAGAGCTTGAGATGGTTTGTTGATTGTTGTGCATACATCCATTAGCACAGTTTTGTTTTGACTATTCCTTCTACACTACTTGGAGGATTGTCATGAAACTTTACACACACATTCATGGTTTAGTTGGTCTTAAATGAAAATAGTACTGCTCTGAAAGTTTTGTTATCGCTACTTCTTTGGAATGGAGAATCGTATCATCATGGGGTTTTCACCCAAAAACTTTTTATAATGTGTAGTTGGTTTCAAATTGAACATTTTGCCAATCTGACTTCCACTATGTTGCCATGCCATGTAATATGGCCACCACATCAGCTATCATGAAAATCTTTTTATTGCTACTTCTCGTGAACAGAAAGTAATATATTTTAAGATGGGCTTTTACAAGACAACAAATTGTGATGTCTATTTGGTCATAAATCAAAATGGTGCTGCATGTACATCAAGTATGACTGCCACAGCAGCCATCTTGAGACTCTTATTGTTACTACTCCTAAATGGATGGTCATTATCAACATTGTTTTTTTTCTCTCGTTTTTTTATAATTAAAAGATCTTTTGTCATGTCTGGTGGGTTCTAAATGGAAATGGTGCCACACAGATATCCAATATGGCAATCTTGAAAATTTTGTTATCACTACTTATGAATCAGTGGCCATATAAGCATGTGATTTTCACTGAAAGACTTTATATGACATTTAGTTGGTTGTAAATGAAAATGGTGCAAACCAATGTCCATCTTGAAAATCATGCTATGGCTACATCTCTGGTCAGACAGCTGGTCATATCAACATTGTGCATTCATTGAATTGTTTTTCCTCATTAGAGCATCGATGACAATGACAGACTCTTGTTTTATTCAGTTTTTTTAATCTATTTATGCAGTGATAAGGAACTTAAGAGATGAAAAAAGTTTCTGTAAACTCATTGAAAACTTTTGAAAATCCTTGAAAGCTTGTGAAGTGTCTTTGAAAGAAATATCTCTAGTGCTGCAAGATACATGCAAAACATGACCAGCTGATAAAATGTGGAAAAGTATATTGAACTCGCTGCTGCTGAGTCATAGTGATATCAAGCCCAGCAGGGACCCATTTTTGAATAGAAGACTCCATATATTTAATTCAAGTACTATGTTAATTAGTATGTTTTTGTGCAATGGAAACTTCATAATCAAGCTGTAGGACATCAAACCCCTTTAGAAGAATGGCATCTTTCACAGGAAACAAATTGCATAAATCTTAAGAGATTCTATTAGTCTTTTACCTTTACCATCTGCCTACCTTTTATACAGTATAGCCAAAATTGTGCTGATATGCTATTGAACCCAATGCATATAAATATATATGATCAGAATACTTGGTGATAGCCATTTATAAGCAACATTGATGTGTGTAAAAAGAAGTCTTCCTTTAACATGGCTGGAAACAGGAAGTACATGGCATGTAACCTTTTTCAGGGAACTACTGGCAGTAAGTTCTGAAATTGGGAAATTTGTTAAGTTTTATTATCTTCACCTTAATACAACTTACATTTTAAAAAATTTCCACAAATGCATGGATGGAAAAACAAAGTGAATCAGTGTACTGCCTGCTTTTCATAGATCTTAGTTTGGTAAGAATATTGTCTGGTTTAATTAGGATTTGTGCTAGCTACATGTCTCTGTATGACTGATTGCAATAGCCAACTGAATGCATGACATGTATGGCAGGTTAATAACCATGTTTTACACAAGGTATGAATGTCCTACATGTATGTTATGCAGCTGGGCTTGAACTGCATTTTCAGAGAATAAAACAACATGGCCACAGTACCATTTGCACTTTTATTTGTATATTGTTGTTGAGATATCATTAGCTACTGATGTACCAGTGTGAATTTTGAAACAAGTTTCTTGTGTGGGTAAAAGATTTTTTAAAACAAACTTTGCTGTTTCTATTCACTCTACCCACTGTGCTGACCACTCCAGTGGCCTGTTGGTTAGAATGTCCACCTCGGATGCGGGAAGTCAAGGGTTCGATACACAGCCGAGTCATACAAAAGACTTATAAAAATGGTACAAACAGCTGTCTCACTAGGTGCTCAGCATTAAGATGTTAGTATTAGAGATAGTCGGCCTGGTGTCAGGATAATGTGACTGGGTGGGACATCATGCTTCATGGTTGCAGCACGATGCCCCAGTGCTTGACATCACTATAAACTGCCACACTGCAGACATTGTAGTGATATCACTGAAAAATTGTTAAAGCTGCGTTAAAAATCCAAATCACACGCACACTACCCACTGTGCTTATGTTGTTGTTCTCTTAGGTTGTCATTCTAATTACAACAGAAATAGATTCAGAAAATTCATGAAAAGGATTGTTTAATACAGGGTCTCAAACACACGCCCAGCTGGCAACACCAGCCCGCCATGCTTTATCCTGTGGCCTGCAAACTGGTTGGCATCAGAAGGTGTCATGAAACATAACAAAGGTGGTGTGGCTCTTGGGCCATTGAAAATGCACTAATGTGGCCCTCAGGGTGGTTTGAGTTTGAGATCCCTGGTTTAATAGATCCTGAAAATTCTTGACAAGGATTGTTTAACTAACATTGTAATTAAAACTATTCTTTACTTAGATATACCTACCCTTACCCCAAGTCCAGTCCATGCTCTAAAGAAGGACAAAGACAGAGATAAAGAGGATGAGGACACATTAGTTGTGAGAAGGGTAAGTAGATTTTTAATGTGTTATAGTTTAGACTAAAGATGTTTCCCACACAACACTGAATGTCCCACTGGACATTATTGTTGACCCACAGGGCATTGGTTATCCCTAGATGTTATGGTTGTCCCACAGGACACTGTGCATTTCCCACAGAGCAGTATGATTGCCACCTAGGAGACTGTGTATGTCCCACAGGGCACTGGAAGTCCCACAGAGCAGAACGTTTGTTCCAAAGGACACTATGAATGTCCAAAAAACAGTATTTGTCAGACAGGGTACAGTGGGTGTCCCATGCCATACGCTGGCATGCTTTGTGCCATCCCAAAGGCACATTGCCTCAATCACTTAATGGTATGATTTTATTTTAGGGCATTATGGTCTCTGTGAGTTGCAAAATATTGTTTCATGAATTAATTTCATTTCAGAAGGATTTCATTCCCTCCATGCTTTTAGCATAGTGTCCATTCTCTTTCACGATATTATAGTTTGTATTAGTACCTCATAATCATAATTCTCTGAATATTTTTGGTCAGTTATTGAAATGTACAATCCAGTATTTTCTCTAAAAATTATTCAGGAAGACTGGAAAACTAAACAAGGTCATAACCATACCATATGAAGTAAGTGATGTGTATGTAAGTCACATGATGATTGGGAAATACACAACTGGGTAAGGAAACTAACAGGCAACCTCAGGTTTACAGGTTAAAATGCAGATATCAGATTAATTATCCAAATATAATTAACTAGTGTGTACTATGGGGCATTTTGCTAGTGGAGAATTATCCCCCAAGAGAAGGCTAGGTAGTAACTAAACAATGCTTTTTGATTAGTCATTTGGCAGAATTTTTGGGGTTCAGGGGAGGTAACTTCTACAACTAGTTTGCTGTTTGAAAGCAGTTGTCTCCAGAGCCAGCAATGTTAGCTAAGACAAGTCAATCTATATATTGTGCTGGCAGGTCAGGGTGTACAGTGTTTACTGATTAATCTTCACAAATTGTATAGACCCAGATATGCTGATGCATGATGTGATGTCAGAACTGTGTCTATATAGTTTACAGTTGGACTCCACTTATAAGAGAGTATAGATGGTAATTGATGACTTTTTTAGATTGACTTGTAACATCTCTCTAAAGACACTCAGAGATAATATTTTTGAAAAACTGAGGAAATAAAGTCCAAGGATTTCTTAGAGTGCAGAAATTTAAATCACGAATGTTGATAAATATATTGGGTAAATCACACCTACACCTACTTGCTACAACAACAAAATAAATTAATAGTAAATTTTAGAATAGGTAGTGATGCAGGATGACAGAAATCTATACTGCCACATCATGTGGGCAGTGTAATGGTATTGTTTTGTACATTTTGTATGAGTTTTCCTTTTCAGATATACTAAAAGATACTGTAATAACAACATGAAAAGGAATGAACCAACCAAAATGGGTAGTTTGAATTCACTTGCACTAAGAGTGAGAGAGTTTTAGCTAAACCCTCAGTGTTGTAGTTGACAGCAGCAAAGTTGGCATTGGCATTAACAACTGGCAACTTTTATTTTATGCTTGATGCTCAGACACTGATGCATATTCAGTCACAAAACATTACATATACATCTTGCTCAGTGTACTAAAATATCATTACTGTGACCTACTTTCATGATACAGTTATCATGTAGACTGTGTATGTTTAGGTCAGTTTCTGCGATTTTGGAGCACCAGCAGAGACATTAATGGACATATACTGATAAAGAGTGGTTGGCAGATTTTGTTTTTTCTTGAAAAGAAAAGCAAGCCCAATGGGAACAAACAAGGTCAAGGCATGGTGGAGAGTGGGAAAAATAACTGAACCACTGCTTACCAGTTTTCCTGTCTAGATCGTATAAACATTTTATGTTTAGGTCATTTTCTGGGACTCAGTTTCATGTACACATGAAAGTAGGTCTCTGCGTGCATTTTAATAGTGAGCAACCATGACTTAAGTAGGTCCCTGTGACATTTGACACTCATTTATCCTGTACACTTTTTGTAGTTATGTAGTTTTGTTTTTCAGGACACCATTGCTTGTATAGTCATAAATAGAGGATCTCAAATGGGTAACGATTTAATATTGAATTTATTCAACGAGTTGAATAATTTCCAGCTTTAGTGAACCTTGGCTCGCAAAAGCTGAACATTATTCAACGCATTTCATCAATTTAATATTAATTATTACCCATTCTTTTTTTCATACAGTTTTTATTTCAGTGGAAATTATTTTGATAGAAAGAAGAATGAATAATTTCATTCATTCTGACAGACGGTGCACCTTTCATTTGTTGTGCATAAAATATAGTTCCAAACAAGGCTGAACTAGTAAAAGTAGATTGTACTTGTTTACAAACTATAAATGAAAGAAAAAGCTTCCATCCGAATAAACAGAATATTTTGTAACAACAAAATCATTTCTCAAAACAGAATGATCAATGCGATGTGATGCCACATTGTTTGATATGGTAAACAGTAGGCCTAGAATACATGTTTACCCTAAAATGTCACTTTCAGAACTAAACATTACATTGTTGCGATTTTTATGTGAAATAGGATTACTGGATGCAGAAATTCCCACATTTATTGCAATGCATTTGTGACCAGATATTTGCAGTATTTGACTGGAACAATAGACTGTACAGAAGCCATAAACAAATTTCTTTTTGAGATTTGCATTTTATATATGCTGCATAAAGATGCTGTGATTGGATAAAGTTCTGTCAGTTAGGAGACCCATTTATGTCCAAATTCTTCTGTGAACATAGGTGAGTTTATTTAGTTCTGTAAATTTACATTTATACCATACTTGTATATACTGTGGATTCTGTATGTTACAGATATACCGTTCCCTCCCCCCACCCCACCATCAAATAAGCAATACCCTTTGTTTTACTTCTTATTGTTGTTCTTGTCTTGTAGTTTTACGCCATTTTTCTCATTATGATATTGTCATACATGACATAACAAACCCCTGTGGGGGTAACATATCCATATTCAGACAGCTGAGATAATTTTTCCTTAGTTTCCTTTCGCAAGTCTAGTTCAAAAATGGCCACCAAAAATGTTCATTTAAAACGAAACATTCTAGAAGGTCGGGCTAAAAACGTGTTCCCACAATCCCAGCCAATCAGTAAATAGGATACTGCACAATAATTTCATGCCTTATTTGGACCAATCAGAATCACATAAAGTGATATTTTAACATGTGGTAATATCAAAAATATGAAACTGCACATACTATAGGAAAACTATACCAACTAAGTGATAAAAGTATATATGTAATTGAATTTGAAGAGTAATACATAACTGTACCAAACACTGATCTGTGTGACCTATTTTTTTATGTTTCCAGTAATCATGTATACTTTTTCAACTTAGGTGTATTTATGAGACACTGTTGTTCATGCACGTTTTATAGGTGTATGCTTACTAAGAGTATGGCATCATGTCAAAATTGGGTCACAGTGATATACTTTTTACCCTTGTTAATTATATACACTTTTGATGTTAAGTTGATTGTAGGCACTGTGCTTATTCAGTCATGAAATTGGATATTAGCATGCATCCTGTCAAGTACAGCATCACCAATCAAAGGAAAAAGTAACTGACTGACATCAATCACTCTGTCTGCATCATCACTCTCTCTTCATCATCACTCTCTCTTCATCGTCTTGAGTAATGACATACTTTAACTTGTTATTACTGTATCAATCCTCATTAAATTCTTGGCTGTTGTACTAATTTTCATACTTGTGGCTGATGAAAGAATCAAGATATATGCCAAAATGTAATTACTCCAAGTGGTACATTGTACCATGATGGCTGCATCCAAGTACTTGGAAAAGAATTCAATTCTCATTCTAGTTGAAATTTATGGATATCAGTTGTTAATTTATTTACATCAGGTTTGTAATTTTCTAAACCCATATAACTGATGATTTACAATTTTAAAAACAGTGAACTCACTTCCTGTACTTGCAGTATTACTGTAGACATATTTTGTCTCCAATACTAATGATAACTGGCTGAGTTCATTAGACCTGACAATGCTAACACTGTAGAAACAGGAAGAGTCTGTTCAACTCCACAAGCACAGTTTCCTGTGAGAAACAATGGCAAACCAATTGTGAAGAAAAATATCTGACAAAGGTGGATTTTTTATTGTTGTTCAAGTTTTACAAAAGTAGTAAATGAAGTTAACTCTCTTTGTTGACCATGCATCATTATTTATCCTGGATTTTCCCCTTAAATAGATTGAATGAAAACATTGTCTGTCTGCCTGTTGGTTCATAGACATTTGCTTGTCTAGCCTATGATTTTTCATGGTTGGAGAGATTTTCATGAAACTTGCGTATCATGACCAAACATTGTGTTGCATTATGATAGCAATCCCCCTTTCCCTCAGATTCAAAGTCATAAAAAGAGAATTTTTTTTGTTACTTGTATTTTAATCCAAAGTATAGTATTTGAACAACTGAAGATATTTTAATGAAAGTTGCAAAGTATATATAGTAACTATATGTCAGGTATCAGCGTCTTGACACCTGCTATCGGGTCAAGGTCATATCAAGATATTTTTTTAGTTATCTCCATGTTCTAGTATAACTCTTGAACCAATGAAGATATTTCACCGAAACTTTACTTACATACATATATATGCATATACTTATATATAAATGCAATAAACTGACATTGAACAGTGTGAAATTTGTATCTAGCTGGCCTGAACACTTTCGATTCTTTAATGCATCTTTTTCAAAGGCAAATACAAAACATAGACAAAACAAACAAATAAAACAGAAAAATGGTTATGTTTTTTAAACTTTACATTGTTATTTCTACAGGAATTCAACATTTTAACTCAACTGTCATCTAGTTTATTTAGCTTGTTTCTGATACTGGAAAATATTTCTTTTGACCATGAAATTGATAAGCCATAATGACATTTGTGATTTTATGTAAATTTTTATAAGCACAGATTATCAGCAACAAGCTGAAATAAACTAGTTTTGTCTGTGTTTTGTATTTGCCTTTGAAAAAGACTCATTAAAAAGCGCTCAGGCTAGCTAGATACTAGTTTCGCACTGTTCGTTGTCAGTTTATTGCATTTATCTTAATCAATCCCTGACATGTGATCCCTTGCTGGATCCAGTGCACTTGAAAGGATTGTTATTTGCCATATGATTTGTATTGTGTGTGTGCGTGTATATAGATAGATAGATATATATATATATATATATATATATATATATATATATATATATATATATATATATATATAGTCAGTACCATGTTTCCTTATCCTATCTATTACTTTTTAACTCTGACATGTTCCACATTCTGTCATACAATAGTTGAATCTCTGGTTTAGAAGTCAAGGTCATAAATAGGGAAAAGGTCATGAGATGGGTGTATTATATATGTAAATTGCTGTCTTCTAATAGTTTCTTTTCTTGTTACATATGTGCCATCTTTTTGGGAGCAGGAATTAATTTATTGAAATCAATTTTGGCATGGGGATTTATATCAAAAGGCTGTTGGTCAAATTTGATTTTTGACAATTTCCCTGAAAATGTCCAAGAATTGTGGCCAATGTCTTTGCTTAAACATTGACTGTTGCATTTTGAACAATGGCATTTAGTATTTTTACTGTATTATGGGTTTATCAGTTTGACTGGAGACATTTCTGATTTTGCATTCTTGCATTATATGTTTCAACTCGAGTAGAAACTACATACCTATGATCACAATGTAAACTTATCCATTTAACAGTTGCTTTTGTCATTATTTTGATGGTAAAGTAATAACAAGGCAGCTTTGCTGAGGAAATTATTTATTTCGCTGTTTGTTGTTGAATGCAAATGACCACTAACTTAATGTAAACAGTGATCCAGTAATGACTGGAAGATAGAGTAATCTGCCTATGATTGGTGTGTCATACAGCATGAACTCAGCTTTGATCTAATAATTTCCGCTTTTGACCACTAGTATGGGCGGAGGTGGAACTGATGTACCGGATATAACTAATACTCCACCCTCACAGCACAGGTGGCTTTGATCTTGTTATCCCATTCAGGGTCATTAGTATGGAGGAGCACATCCCATGGAGACTGCTATACCATATATAATTAAATGATGATGAACTCTTAGAGTGGGTGTTGGCTTGGATCTACAGTATATACTATCAAATCCAGCTGCAAAGAACATAGAACCTGATATGCTGTCTCATACTGTGCTAAAAGATCAGGGTCTGTCTTCTGCTGATTACTCCTAGCAAACTGCATAAACGCAGATCTGCTACCACGTTATGCAGTGGGGTAGATCTGGTCTTGCTGTTTGCATTTTGACTTGTAAATGAGTGCATACAGTGGTGCTTGTACTTTTTACCTCTGTGAAACGTCACAAGCAGTGATATCAGTTTCTAAAAATAGCATTCAAACACGGCAAACCAACATAATGGCATCCAGTCTTCTTTTCCTTGTTATATTTCTTATTATTGTTCTTACTGAAAACCATGTACTAGGTGTTAAATTTGTTCATCTGAATATAGATGTGCATTCCAATATTTGGTTACATCGATGCTACAGCCTGTAAACTGTATAAATCGTTTAATCAAATTTGATGAATCTTCTAGCACAGTATAATACACAAATTCCTTGTATTTCTTCACCGATAGATATAACCTGAATATTTTGAGATGAAAATTCCAAGGGAACTCCCCAATTAAATAATGTCAATGAAGTATTCTTATATGCGATTTATGTTTTAACATATAAATCGAGAGGGATGTATATATGGAAGTGGCTATTTCTTATATTTTGTTTAGCGCATAAAATTACGCTAAAATAGTTGATATTATGCATGTAGAATCTAAAAATGTTGCATGTATATTGCATAAGTTTAAAAGCAATGTATCGAGTGTTTTTTTGTTTCTGTTTTTTGTATTATGCTTTAGTGATTTTATTAACCTTTTCTGATTCTAATGCGTTAACAAAGTTAAGAAAAAAGGAGAAAAGTTTTATATGTTTATTTCAGTGTCTGTTTTACAAAAAAATCATAATTTTGAATGACAGTTCAGAACATATAAGAATGCATTATGTTCATTAGAGTTATGGTTTTGAAAAGAGCAGCACTGGTTGATGATATTTATACAACGTGGATAATACAGTTTTCTTAATTAAAAGATATATACAATTACATTTTGTCGATAAGTGTAATTGTATGCATGTATTGATGGAAACAGCAATACAAAAACTGCTGTCCCTAATGACGATAGCCACCCTTAAAATGACACACATTTTACACACAAAAATTAACTGAAAAGAAAACAAAGTAGATATAAATGTAGATATAAATGAATATTACTGGTTTCAACAAATTCAGTTGGGACACACACACACACACACACACACACACATACATATATATATATATATATATATATATATATATATATATATATATATATATATATATATATATATATATATATTCCTTTAATGTGTACATACAACAGCTTTTCCCAATGTTGATTTGAAAACAATACAAAAGGATGGCAAAGAAATAAAACGTTCAGAATTATGACTGTATACACTCATGTAGTATTTTAGAATATATCAAAACATTACATAGTGAGGGAAGAGCAAATAAAAACAACTTTATTTTTGCCTATATGTCATGAATTACGACATGTTTCTAAGCATCTCTCTGTACCTTGTCTGAAAACAACATGGCAGCAGCGGGGCACAATGATGTCATGGTCTATTTTTAGCAAGAAGTTGAACTCAGTGCAGGCATTATAGTTGATTCACTGTAGTCTTTAGTTTGTAGATGCCTGCTTGAAGTGGTGTACCATATAAAGACAAATACCCACACTCAGAGAGCATGTGACTTTCACAGGTAATCCCACTTGGGCTCATTAGTATAGGGATGGAGCTAAGTTGATGGATGTATATATGGTTACCAGATAACTCCTTTCTCTCAGTACATTTAGATTGTTTTTATTATTAACCTTTGAATCCATTTCTCACCTTGAATTTTGCACAGTTGCAAAATTAGTTGATGGTTGTTGGTTGCTTGGTTTTGATGGCAAATCAGCACGTGAAAGACAATTAGGTGCTTTAGACAGTGGAAGTAAAGTGCATTTCATTTTGTATGTCTTGTCTGGTTGTGCTTTCTTTATAGTCTCAAACTGCATTCAGATTTTTTGTTTTGTATTCATCGTTTTATTTTTGCTCAAATGGATATGAAATAAAACATATATGCCTAAGTATTTTTCATTCATATAAGCATCAAATCAAGTCTTTGCACATAGCTATACAAAGTCTGTACAAGATACCTCTTGTTTTCATTCAGAATTCTGCAAAGGATGGTGATGTTTAAAAAAGAAAGAAATGTATGACTGTATAAATTCATCAATATATGAAATGTATAGAAAGTACTAATAATTGTAATGTCTCTTTTATTTGTTTCATGATTAAGTATAGTTAGGCCACTGATTAAAAATGTTGAAATGCATTTTACAAACATCATCAATAGATTGATTAAGAATAGAATATGTAGTAGGGATAATGATGCTGTCAAATATCATCCACAGCACATTATGGCTTGTTTTAAATGATTGACCATTCCATTGGCCTAGTGGTTAGAATGTCCACCTCAGATGCGGAAGGTTGTGGGTTTGAACCCTGGCTGAGTCATACCAAAGACTTACAAAAATGGTACTAGCAGCCACCTCGCTTGGCATTCAGCATTAAGAGGTTAGTGCTAGGACTGGTCGGCCTGGTGTCAGGATAATGTTACTGGGTGGGACATGATGCTACATGACTGCAGTACGATGCCTCAGTGGTAGACATCACTATAAACTGTCACACTGAAGACATCATAGCAATATGACTGAATTTTTTTTAAAGCTACATTAAAAATCCAAATCACACACACATTTAAAATAGAGTACGGATCAAGAATTAGATGCAGATTTTGATGATAAAAGTTGCTCATTCTTTATTTGCATAATATTTTATAAAGCAACGTATCCAATAATTTGTGACTGATAATACAAGTAGCTTAGTTGCTTGCATTTTAAATACAATAGAACCTGTCTTGAAGAACCACCCCACCAGCCAGAAGGCATGGTCTCTTAATCAGGTGGTCTTTAACAACATGTTGTAACACACAATAAATCTGTGCTTTGAGAACTGGCCTCTCAAGACAGGTGGTCTCATAATAGGGATCTTTCAAAATTACAGGTTTTACTGTTGTGTATGCATGTGCTTCTGTTGCTTTCTATTGTACACAAATGATAATCAGTTGAAGTTCAAAAGAACTGATAGTTTTGATGCAGTAACAACCAGACATGCCAGTTGCACATCTTGAATACAGTGCTTTCCACGAGAACATGGTGAACCTTCTATTTCTGGTAAACGGAGATTTGTAAGACTGGTTTTTCAAAACAGGTGGCCCAAATATACTTAGATTGTACAGTTGTAATAAATAAGTTTACATTTTTAGACTGAGCACATCTTGTCCCTCAGCATGAATTTTCCTTTTAAACTACTTTTCTTTTAAAAATCATTTTTATGTGTACTTGCCCAGAAATGTCATGCATCTCACCTATATTCATTGAAGTTAGTCTCTGCTTCACCTATGTGGGTATGTGATAAAGCTTGCCAGTAACTTCCCATAGGTTATTGGGGTCTTCCCAGCTTCTTCCTCCACCAAAATATACTGACTGCCATATGTAGCCTTTCATGTATTGAAAAATGGTGTTACACCCAGCAAAATGAAAACCCTTCATTAATGTCTACATTGTGTAAAGGAAATGAAGAGTCAATTGGTATAATTATGGTAATGGAATTTAGGCAAATCATATGGACAACTGTTTATTCAGGGGAAATGGACAAAGAAACCTGGTGATCTGTTTCCAGCCAGGGGGTGAAGTATGGTGGTAGTACATGTGTACTGCAAGGCCAGTTTGTTTAAGATGGCCAGATAAAACACAAATCCCTAAAATTTCATGTTTATAGTCTGTTAAACAGAGGGAACATATGAAAATAAACATCCATTTATTGGTAATTCATGCCAGAGGGAAGTTATAGCTCAGTTTACTAAAGAAATGTCTATAGGGCACTTTGCCTTTTGAAATGGACATCAAGGAAGATGGGATTGTTTAATGTCTGCAAGATACTTGATGCTACTCTTTAATGCAGACCAGTAGACATAGGAAAAGCTTCCTTATTTATTCCACTGAAAGGCAGTTTATGATTTCATTACTAGACATAGGAAAAGCTTCCTTATTTATTCCATTGAAAGGCAGTTTATGATTTCATTACTAGACATAGGAAAAGCTTCCTTATTTATTCCATTGAAAGGCAGTTTATGATTTCATTACTAGACATAGGAAAAGCTTCCTTATTTATTCCATTGAAAGGCAGTTTATGATTTCATTGCTAGACATAGGAAAAGCTTCCTTATTTATTCCATTGAAAGGCAGTTTATGATTTCATTACTAGACATAGGAAAAGCTTCCTTATTTATTCCATTGAAAGGCAGTTTATGATTTCATTACTAGACATAGGAAAAGCTTCCTTATTTATTCCATTGAAAGGCAGTTTATGATTTCATTACTAGACATAGGAAAAGCTTCCTTATTTATTCCATTGAAAGGCAGTTTATGATTTCATTACTAGACATAGGAAAAGCTTCCTTATTTATTCATTGAAAGGCAGTTTATGATTTCATTACTAGACATAGGGAAAGCTTCCTTATTTATTCCATTGAAAGGCAGTTTATGACTAATTGCTACTTGCATAGACATTTTAAGGTGATAACAAGATTTATATTTTTAGCATGTTGTTTGGTACCAAAAAACAGTCCACTTACAGATTTATTCATTTTGACCTTGTGGGTAATTGGTTAAAAATTAATAAAAGTAAAAGCCCAAGACAGTTATAGTATATATGTACTTTGTTTTAAATATGAAATTCACTGTATGTAAAACCTAGACTGTAAATATGTAAATATTGTAATTTTCCATGTTATGGTGTGATTCATCAAATAATGGAGGCCATAGAACATGGGTTTGTGGGGGTTGGGTTTTTGTGGGTATTTTTGCACAGTCCTTTACCCACATATGAATTAATTTTCATTTAATTTCCTGTCCCTGAACATGTGTGATGTCATTGGGCCCATTTCAGTCTGTTACTGCGCTCTTTAATTGCTTTCAAAGTTCTATTTGATTTTGTTGGTTTTAAGGCCACTGTTAACATCTAATTGTCAACATCATGCCCAGAGCTAAGTGCATTTCCCAAGGACACACCATGGCAGCTGACCCCACTGGCCTCAGGGTGGGTATGAAACACTTGGTTTGGCTCCCAGCTGCAGTCAGTATGGTCATATGTTTACATAACAAAATTTCCAGTCAATCTAGAATACAAGTGATCCTGTTTTTTAATATTTTTAAATCTCTCTGATAATGTTAAATATCCATGGTTGAAAAGCATACATTGAGTGATGTAAATGAGGTTCAGAGTCCAGGAAAATATATTGGGTCTGTTGGGAGTGCTTGTCATCAGTTTGGACATGGATTTGATCCTATTATAATCTTCAGGAATAAAGAGGAAAATGAGATCAAAGCTTTGTGTACTGTTATTTTTGTGCTGAATCGCCTAATCATGGGGAGTTAGACAAGTGAGAGGGTTTTTGTTCTTACACATTTAATTCAATATCACACCTTCTAGTTCTGCATGCTGACTTGACCTCCACTCCATAATCCCATGGCAGAAATAATTTTTAATATTTAACATGTTTAAAATGTCTTTCTAAAGTTAAGAAACAGTCTTTAGCAGAAATAATAAGAATTGAAAGCTAATGGAGTTCTCTTTCTTCAGAATGTGAACATGCAGAAAAGAAGCAAATGATCAATATTTTCTTTGGTACTCAACATGAAATGGTGGAGCTGGGTGTGGTTTTGAGGCCTTTGCTTTATGGTAACAGTATGCCTTAAAACAAATGATCATGAGAAGAAAAGAAAAAAAAACGTGAGAGAGAGAGATTCTGGTGCCTTGCATTGATCTTGATTTTGATGGTCGGTATTAATGTCATTTGCACCTGGATTTTCTTGTATTCTACAAAAGACTCATAAAATCCTGATAAAAATTATTATACTTGAAATATCATACAGTAACCATTTTTTTGAGAATCTTCTATTTCCAAGTCAGTACCCTTGATGCATTTGTTGGAGGAGACCACAAGTTGTATTATTTCAGAAATTCCGTTGTAGTGAATTAATCTGTACTCTATAAAATCTGTCTTGCAAAATGAAAACATTGAGGCAGACAAATAAATTAATTTGAAGTCCATTTTTTTAAGATCTCAGACTTTACTAATCCTTTATGTATGCAGCATATGATTAAAATCAGTTTGACTTTTCAGTGGTAAATAACTTATACTCTGTGGTAAACATAGCTAACTTGAAACAGAATGTACTCAGTGGTAAATATAGCTAATTTGAAACAGACTGTACTCGGTCTGATAGCAATGACATACAACAGAGGTCTGACTATCATAGAATTTAGAATAAAGTCCGAAACATATATAAAACAATTATATCACACAAAACAGATAGCAAAAAAAAAATGCAGTTTTATGTTTCTCATGCCTCTACAGCTGACGATTGCTCCTGTAAGATGAACAGCTTCATGACAGAACTTGTATTGTGATAAAACAACATCAGTTTACTTCATAAGTACCCTGGTTGCAGAAAATCAACAGCCAGAGAACTTTGAAGTAATCGGGGGTTTCTCAATGCAAAGCACTTTGGTTTTGCATCATTGGTTTAACTGATCTCACTGTTTTGAATTAGCTAAAGACAAAAATAGTCCATCCTCAGGCAACACTGTATGCAGTAATGATCTTATAAAACATTGACATTAAGCACATGCAATTACATTACAAACCATTTGAATGTATTTAATAGATTCTTAAAACATGAAAAACCTAGTTAGATTAGAAATCTGATAACAAGCTCTTTTTCACACTAATTTCATAGATTACTATAATATTATTTTCTTTACCGATTTTGGAAGTTACTGTCTGGTGTAGATTAAATATACAGGAAGTTAGTGTCATAACAACGCAAACAGCCTATTGACTTTATTAATGTGTTGAGTTTAGGCAGTGCACTGCCAGCATATAAAATGGCATTAAAGACAGGTGGTCCTAATGACATACAAGCCCTCTGACCACTACTTATAGGTAACTGGATGCTCACATCACCAGTCCAGATTATTTTGTTGAGTTGTGTACATGGTATTATGTTTTTCCAGTATTAGTCAAAGCTGACTGCAATTTTACACACTAGTCTCAAACATTGTAATTGATAAATATCTTTTGAAGCATTGAAATTTCGAAGTAAAATCCAGCTTACATATGGCACAGTTTGTTATGAAAAGTAAAATCCAGTTTACATATGGCACAGTTTGTTATGAAAAATAAAATTCAGATTACATATGGCACAGTTTGTTATGAAAAGTAAAATCCAGCTTACATATGGCACAGTTTGTTATGAAATTAAAATCCAGCTTACATATGGCACAGTTTGTTATGAAAAGTAAAATCCAGCTTACATATGGCACAATTTGTTATGAAAAGTAAAATACAGCTTACATATGGCACAGTTTGTTATGAAAAGTAAAATACAGCTTACATATGGCACAGTTTGTTATGAAAAGTAAAATCCATCTTACATATGGCAGTTTGTTATGAAAAGTAAAATCCAGCTTACATATGGCACAGTTTGTTATGAAAAGTAAAATACAGCTTACATATGGCACAGTTTGTTATGAAAAGTAAAATCCATCTTACATATGGCAGTTTGTTATGAAAAGTAAAATCCAGCTTACATATGGCACAGTTTGTTATGAAAAGTAAAATCCAGCTTAAATATGGCACAGTTTGTTATGAAAAGTAAAATCCAGCTTACATATGGCATAGTTTGTTATGAAAAGCTGTTGCTACTGCGTAAACCTCATTTTTAACTTTTTAAAAAATATTGTATTCAATGATTTGTGATTCATTCACTAGTTTTCTGTTTTACAATCATATTAACACTTATTTCAGTTCTTCCTTTTTCATTATAGTTTTGCATTGTGCTCCTAAAAAGCATAGTTTATGTAAGACTTTATGACCCTATTTTTTATGGAATTGACTGGTTTTTATACTAATATGTTGGATCCAATATACATTTTAATGAATTATACCAGCTTTGCCTCGTGTCTTTTGTCTTGTACTAGTTACTTGTTGATGTTTGTTTGAAAGGGTTTATTTTTCAAACTTTTAGCGAGCTTTATGCTTTTACATTTTCTGAAATTATTTATACTTATGATTTTGCTACTATGCCCGCAAACTATACTTGATAATACACACATCTATCTGCCTATTATGTAAAGTAATCCACTAAAAGATGGGGATTACCTTTTGTAGGTAAGAATCTGAGTATGTGTAGTACAAATCTTTTGAAAGGAGTGCCTCCTTTTTAATGTTGATAGCACTTCTTTAGATTCCTGTTTTTTTTAAACTCTTTTCTTTTAATTTTTATCTTCTAGGATTACATACTTATTTTTATTTGATAGCGTTCATCTTCTTGAAGAGTTAGTGAGATTTTGTTGCCGAGACCATTTTATAGTACCTAACCTTTATTTGGCACTATATAGCCAAGATTGTGCTGATGTGCCATTAAACCCGGCTGGCGTCACACACACACACAAACACACACACACACACATCTTTGTCTGTGTTACTTGAAAAATTCGTTCCTATTTATTTTGAAAATATATCCAGCTATGACTGTATTTGAGTAACCTTTTGTAACAAGACCTTACCGTGGGAAATGATACAGTTAGATGTAATCAGTTGGCTTGTATGTAGCTTAAAATCTAGACTTTAAAAATACTGGATCACTGAGCATTCTATCATTGTAATTAATCCTACTTGTAACGACACAACATGACAATATACCATATGTACTCACGTATAAGGTGGAGCTAACTGCAAACTGCATAGACCCAGATTATCTATTTCATAATGTGTGGCAGATTTGGGTCTATGATGTTTGTATGGACTAATTAGTGGAACAAACAACAAAATGTCCCTGATCTGGAAGAGCTAACAGCATCAGCAGATATGGGTCTGTATTCTTTGCAGTTGGACTTCATTTATAAACGACTGCTCCGGTGGCCTAGTGGCTAGAACGTCCACCTTGGATGTGGGAGGTTGTGGATTCGATCCCTGGCTGAGTCATACCAAAGACTTATAAAAATGGTATAATAGTTGCCTTGCTTGGCGCTCAGCATTAAGGGGTTAGTGTTAGGACTGGTCGGCCTGGTGTCAGGATAATGTGACTGGGTTGGACATCATGCTACATGTCTGCAACATGATGCCCCAGTGCTAGACATCACTATAAACTGCCACACTGCAGACATTGTAGCGATATGACTGAAAAACTGTTAAAGCTATGTTAAAAATCCAAATCACACACACACACACACACACATTTATAAGCAAGTATATATAGTACTTTCACATATATTGGTGCACAGCTATATATAGCTTTGGTACCTGAGGACATAATTCCACATGAGCTATAAATCTACACATATGACCTTGTATATTGGATTACAAAGTGAAATGACCTATGTTGCAAATAATTTTTTCTGCATCTTTTTAAAACTGTAAATAAGCAATATATATATATATATATATATATATATATATATATATATATATATATATATATATATATATATATATATATATATAAATAATGGGGGGAGAATTGTCCCTGGTGTGTGTCCCGCCAAATTTGGTTTTTGTTATCTAGGGGTTGACCGCCCTTGATGTTATTGCACTGTTCGAGTAAATATAAATATAAGTGGTGAAACTTATAGGTGAAATAGATAGAGATCTGAGCAGGTATATAGGACAAACCAACATGAGCCCCCGTACATGTAAACAAACAATTTAATCAATTACATAAAAAAGACTGTGAAAATTCATTACATCAGGAATATACTCTGCTTTTAGAAATTTAAACTTTCACCGAAATACAAAGAAAATGCAAATAGATTTAAATAAAATAGCCAATCTGTTTACTGATAGATTTAGTTCATCATAGGATCGAGTGAACAATCGAAGTCAACGTCTTGTACGATTGCATAACCTGTTCGTCCTCAGTTGTTCTGCTGCCACTGTAGCTGTTCAGACGCTTGGATCTCAGGATGATACTTTCCACCATCTGTCTCAGGATACTCTCAGAATACATTTCAGAAATTAATGCGTCACAGGATTGTACATCTCACTGCACTTCTCTCTATACTTCTCAGTATACGTCACAGAATAACATCACATCATATGCCCCAGAATAATACGTCTCAGGATAATACGTCTCAGGATTATACGTCTCGGGATTATACATCTCAGGATTATACGTCTCAGAATTATACGTCTCAGGAGCTATTTTCGCCCTTTTAAATAAATATAAATAGAGACAACCTAAATTTCCCGTTATTTATGAAACAGTTAATTCTTCATTATTCTCCCTCGTTATCAGATTTTACTATCAGTGCTCGACAGATGCTAAGGCTATCAATCGACTCCACATGTTCTATAATGACCCTAGTTAGTCAAATGGCTAATTTGTTACGCCTTGACCTTACACATTAACACATACGCGAGGCCTGGGGTTCTGAGCCAGCCTCAATTTCACACAGCGAATAAATAGGATACATCACATCAATCAATTACTAAATCATTTTAGTCAATACACACTTATTCTTAATCATACGTGGAATCTTCTAAATTCGGCAAAGTCACACGGATTCTCGTAATCATATTAGCTAATGTAATGTATTAAATTCTTAGAACATAATTCTTATGTAAACAAGACGACAAATTCAAACAATTTGTCAAACTTATCTAAAGAAGATTAATGTACGACTTCCTATGTATAAACTCAACACAGTTATACTAAATAAAGCAAATTATTACACGAATGTAGAAAAAAGATTAATGCAGATACAAGTAAATAACTTCAGCAAAGCATTATATATGGTATCAACAAATTACATGGAATTGTCACACTACCTTTGCTTTCAACGTGCTTCCCTCTAATCGGCAAATTATTTTGTCGGTTCCTTTTGACAATAGTCTCTTTTGGACAAGTTCTTTTTACGAGGAATTTCTTGCAAATCCCCCGGGGCCTACTCTGGTTTCTCACGTAGAAAAGCTTAGACTGATTAAAATTTCCGATGTGGCAATTTTTAAAACCTGGAAAATTTTGTGTGGGAAACACGCCCCTTATTTAACGTAACCAATCAGAATCAAATATCTCTGCCGCCTTTTTCCAGAGGTGCCAAAGTCAGGGTCAGCTTGACCTGGTAGTTTGAGTAACAGAGTTTCTGCAATTTCTCAACTGTGACAGCTTTACCATGAAAAATGAAGTTTTCTTTGTCCCTAATAGTCCGCCTGGCTGCTGTATAAACAAATGTTTAATTAGGAACAAAATTCTCCCTCTAAAGGACATCACCATACACGGTAGTATGGCGATATGATACGCGCCTGTCTCAATAAATCTAATTAATGGTTCTTTGGTCTCAACTAATGTATTCTTGTTAGATCACCAGAAATTTGCCACTTCACAATATATATATATATATATATATTATCAATGTTTGATGGGAAAACTTGTACACAAGTCGGAACTTTACTAGACCCCCTTGCTATACAGATATTGATCAATCTTGTTCTTTACGAGAATATAAACCACTCAAAGCTAACCTCTCCAATGCTTCCCATTGGAGTTATATTTCTTCTGAATCATGAGCAATCTGAACTTTTAGTGTCACTAATTAGAATTTATTGGTCTTTAGCTGTAGATCAGGTTTGGGTATTAGCAGGTTGATTACTGGAAAATAATTGGTAAAGCACAAGTTCTAGTAATTTACTCAATCATTGCCATAAAATGTAGAACCCTATCTGACATATGGAGTAATGGAAATGAAAGGAGGCATGTGTTTCAGTTTTGTAGTGGCAAATGATGGGATAAGTACCTAGATGTTTATATACTTTTGAAAATATGCAAGGTTTATTACCTTGTGCACTTTGAAAGTATTCATGGATTGTTACTTTTTGTATACTTTGAAAGTATGCATGGATTTTTACCTTGTATACTTTGAAAGTGTGCTTGGATTGTTACTTGGTATAATTTGAAAGTGTGCTTGGGTTATTACCTTGCATGCTTTGAAAGTATTCATGGATTGTTACATTTTGTATACTTTGAAAGTATGCATGGATTTTTACCTTATATACTTTGAAAGTGTGCTTGGATTGTTACTTGGTATAATTTGAAAGTGTGCTTGGGTTATTACCTTGCATGCTTTGAAAGTATTCATGGATTTTTACTTTTTGTATACTTTGAAAGTATGCATGGATTGTTACCTTGTATACTTTGAAAGTATGCATGAATGCATGGATTATAACTTTGTATACTTAACTTAGTGGCAGTGTTTGCATCCAGAGCATAGACCCCATCTTTTTAAGATTATTTCTAGTTGACCATGTTGTAAATTTGCCTTGGTAATGTTTCCACTTGTGATTTGTAAATTCCAGTTTGAATCATTAATTTCATGGAGAAAACCAATTAATTTTATTGATGAAGCAAATCATTGAAATTTTGACTAGTGGGATACAATACTTTAGTTTTCTTTAAGGAGCAGATATACCATATATATTCACATACAAGTTGCATCCAACTGCAAACAGCTGTTGCATTATACAAAGGCCATTCATTATAACACAGTTCCTGTTATAAGGCAATCTCACTGTAAGGCCCTTCAATGTAACAGTTCAAATTATAAGACAGTCTCCCATAATGCCCTTCAGCATAACACAGTTCCTGTTATAAAGCAGTTTCACTATAAGGCCCTTCAATGTAACATAGTTCCTGTTGTAAGGCAGTCTCATTGTAACAGTTCCTGTTATAAGACAGCCTTACTGTAAGGCCCTTCAGTGTAACACAGTTCCTGTTATGAAGCAGTCTCACGGTAAGGTCCTTCAGTATAACAGTTTAAATTATAAGACAATCTTACTGTAAGGCCCGTCATTGTAACATAGTTCTTGTTATAAGGCAGCCACACATAATGCCCTTCAGCATAACACAGTTCCTGTTATAAGCCATGTATGGTAATGGATCCCATTTCTTTCAATGGCAGTGAACTTATGTCTACTATGAATTTCATTATAAAGGTGGTCTCACTATAATGTAGTGGATCCTGTGGTTAGTGTTATAATGAGGAAGTACTAGAATTATTTCTTTCCTATGGTTATCAATGGGTATTCTGTTTGTCCAGATCAGAACTTACATTAATCCCACTTTGCACCTTTATAAAACCTTGACCAGGGCCTTTTCATTTAATTAGGGAGTAAGAATGGACAGAAATATAGATTAATCATAAATGAAATATTGCTTCAGTCTGACATGCCCTCTTCATATTGATTACAAACTCCACTCGATTGCTCTTGTTGCATTCAGGAAAGGGTAATATATTGCCATTATGGGTCTCTTAATGATAGCAGTGGAGAGTTTTACTCTTCAAGTGAATCAAGTACCTTAAAAGCTGGATGTCCCTTGAGTGTGTTTGTTCCATAGGCTTTTTGTTCAAGATAAATCTATCTACACTTCTCAATAATGATAACTTGAGAGGGATGGGGTCTATATACATCAACTGCAGCATAAACAAGTGGGCATGATAGCGAGGGAAACTCAAGTTTTGGTTAGCAGTTGGGGCGATAAGGAATGGGGGGGGCTACCAACTTCCATTAGTACATGAGAATGATAATCTACATTCTTTTATTCCGCATAAATATTAAAAGATAATCAGATATTGTAATATTTAAATTGTATGAATATGGAATGTTTAGTGTGATTCTTCTTTCACAAAATAGTTTTACTGTGTCATCATCCATTGTTTCTTTTTTTCAGTATGGATTTGTCTCTGTAAGACTTACATGATGTCTTGTTGGTTTTGAACAAAAATGGACTGATTATATGGCTGCCACAGTGGCTGTCTTAAAAATTGTGTTATCACTACTCCTTGTGAACAAAAAGCCATATCATCATGGTGGTTTCCCTAAAAGACTTCTTGTGATGCCTAGTCGGTCCTAAATGAAAATGGTTCTGCTTGGACATGTAGTATAGCTGAGAACAGAGGCCATCTTGAAAATCATATTATCACCATTTCTCCTTAATGGATTGTCCTATCAACATAGGTTTTCGCACAAACACATCTTGCTGTCTAGTTTGATCTATGGAAATGGTGGTGTTTGGACTTGCAATATGGCCACCATGGCAGCCATGTTGAAAATCTTGTTATTGCTAATCCTAATGGACAGAAAGTCATATCAGTAGGGAGTTTTCACCAAAAGACTTATCATGGTGTCCAGTTTTGAATAAGATTATACTGACATCATATCCAACAGGGCCACCACAGTGACAGTCTTGAAAATCATGTCCTCCTAGATGGAAAGTTTTATCAATATTCGTTTCTCACCAGAAGACTTTTTGTGATTTAAAGTTGGTACTCAATGAAAATAGTACTCAGATATGACATCCAAAAATGGCCACCATGGCAGCCATATTGGAAATCTTGCTATTGCTGCTCATTGCTATTGCTAAGATTCATAACAACATTGAGTTTTCACCAGAATAATTATAACATCAAGTGCAAATAGAGCCAGTCTACCTCAAATATGTCCATTATAGTAGCAGTCTTGAAAATCTTTTTGTTACTACTCCTAAATGGGAAGTCATTAATATGGGGTGTTCACCAGAGGACTTCTTATAGTGTTTAACTTGTCCTGAATGAAAATGATTCCAATATATGATATGATTACCATGGTGACCACCATGGAAATCATACTGTAGCTGCTTTTCAGAATTGGTGGTCATATTGACATGTTTTTTTACCAAAAGATTTCTTATGATAACAAACTAAAGCATTATTCCATGCATTTACCCATTTAAGTTAGAAACTCAAAATAACAAACTAAAGCATTATTCCCATTTTAATTAGAAACTCAAAATAACAAACTAAAGCATTATTCCATACATTTACCCATTTTGAGTAGAAACTCAAAAAAACAAACTAAAGCATTATTCCAGACATTTAATCATTTTAATTAGAGACCCAACATAACAAACTAAAGCATATTCCAGACATTTACCCATTTTAGTTAGATACTAAAAATAACAAACTAAAGCATTATTCCAGACATTTAATCATTTTAATTAGAAACTCAAGATAACAAAGTAAAGCATTATTCCAGACATTTAATCATTTTAATTAGAGACCCAACATAACAAACTAAAGCATTATTCCAGACATTTACCCATTTTAATTAGATACTCAAAGTAACCAACTAAAGCATTATTCCAGACATTTACCCATTTTAATTAGATACTCAAAATAACAAACAAAAGCATTATTCCTGACATTTACCCATTTTAATTAGATACTCAAAGTAACCAACTAAAGCATTATTCCAGACATTTACCCATTTTAATTAGATACTCAAAATAACAAACTAAAGCATTATTCCAGTAAGTAGATGGATTGTTAACTTAAAATTTATTGTAAAGTGCTTTGATAAGTGAAAGTTTATTGTCATTTACACTTGACCTGGGGACAGATATATTTCATGTATTTGGAAGGAAAGAACTAATCACATTTTTTACTCCAAGTGACATCATATTAAAACAATAACTGTTTTTTATATTAAAAACTGTTTATTCTAAAACAGGAAATATATATTATTAGTGTAGATTTTTTTTCAGTGACTATTTTGTTAAAACTTGTTTATTTTTAATGGGATGTCAGTATGCAAGTTTGAACAAGAAATCATGGCCGTTATCAGTCAGTCAGTGAAAAAACCCTCATTTATGACTATAAGAAAAAAGAAAAAAAAAATGTTTACACTCATAAACTCTCTCTGGATAGCAAATATATCTAATTATGAACTAAACCTGTTCAGCTCATCCATGGCCTTCTAAATCCATTCATAAATTCTTGGTACACTTACCATGTATACTCACTTATAACTCAGGCCCAGGTGTGGATGGTACAGACCCAGATCGCTGTCACATAATACACCAGCAGATCAGGGTCTGTGCAGTTTGTTAGGAGTAATTAGTAGAATAAACAACATAGACCCAGATCTGCTGGAACATTATGGAAGAGCCAGTAAGGGTCTGTGTTATTTGCATATGGACTTGACTTATAAGTGAGTATATAATGTACCTGAATCTGTAGTAAGTCTTAGAGGATTTATTCATAAGAATTTAATAGCTCATATAAATTTTGTATGTTTGCTTTAAAAATATCTGTTTTGAACAGCAGAGATGATTGAGCCACTGAATGCATGTTTAACAGATGAGCTTTACACACTGCAGATAGCCATCACTTCACAAGACATCACTGCTAATGACAAACCTAATATGCATTTAGATGTGACAGATGGTAGTTAATGGTCAGAGAGATTAGCAGGGTCATTGTAAAGGATTTGAATTGGCCTGTGTATAATAAGCTATACTGAGAGGGACAACAGGAAGTTCAGTACACAATTTTAAAGAGGGCAAAGACAAATACCAGCAGGAGACTAATTCATAATATTGATTTTTGGGTTCTGTGGACATGAAATCAGAGACAGACCAGGTGATGGAGAAGTGCCTTGCTGTAATCTTGTGCATGCAGCAAAGTAATAATTTGAAGGCAGAATGGATGACCTCAATTATGTACAGGCTAAATACTAATGAATGGATATTGGCTTTATTTTGTTCTCATTCCTATCAATCTGAGGTGACCATGCCATTGAGATTAATTTTTATACTGCTTAGAAGTGCAGCAACTCAATGTATATGATAGAATTATTTGGCCAAGATAGGTCACAGAATCAAGCCAATCCTATGACAGTGGTATATTTTTCCACACCTCTACGACATTATAAAGCAAAACAACTACTTTACACACTACACCAGCTAAATAAAGCGGTAACAACAATTTTTGTAAAATTGTTGAGAAGTGTTTATTGATTCTGGTAATGTAATTGAATGAATATGCTTTGGATATTTTAAAAGATCTAAACAGTCATTTGAAAATATCATATTTTTTACATTGCCACCACAAAATAAAGTAAATATGACAGCAGTTTGATGTTTGATACAGTGAGAGGATGGTGGCAGCTCACCTTGGAGAAAATGATCATCAGGAAGGACAGTTTCTGATTATGGTGTATACTGTCAATAAACATCATGATGTGCAGTTTTTATACATGTACCGCACTGGTGGCCTAGTGGTTAGAGCATCCATCTCAGCTGTGGGAGGTAGTGGGCTTGAACCCGGGCTGAGTCATACCAAAGACTTGTAAAAATGGCACTTACAGCTGCCTCGCTTGGTGCTCAGCATTAAGAGGTTAGTGTTATGACTGGTCGGCCTGGTGTCAGGATAATGTAACTGGGTGGGACATGATGCTGAACATCTACTGCATAATGTCCCAGCGCTAGACATCACTATAAACTGCCACACTGCAAATATCATAGTGATATGACTGAAAAATTGTTAAAGCTGTGTTAAAATGTAAATCACACACACACACACACACTCTGATATATGTATTGACATTATATATTTAATTCTATTGAAGTAATCGTGCCTGTAAAATGATGTTTTGCTTCACTTTCCATAAAGACACACCTTTAAGTCAGCTCCAACTTCAGACTGCACAGATCTAGATGTGCAGTCACATATTGTTCCAGCAGATCTTGGTCTATATATTTGTAAGGCAGTGTAAATGGTATGTCTAATTTATATCTAGCTTCTTATATTCCCCAGAAATAGAGAAAAATAAGTGATCACATTATGTCACTGCAGCCTTGTGATTTTCAGTGAGCTGTCAGCTAAATTCCTTTTCCAGCTAAGGCTGAGACCTTTCTTTTACAAGTACAGCCAGCTATATGTCAATTTACTGACCATTTTTTTTTTTTGAAGTTGTCAAATAATTGAGACTCTTCTTTACTATAAGTCAACTGTGATTCATTTTTACATTGTCTCTTGTCCATGGCCATTCCGTTACCACAAGAGGTGCACATGTCTCTGAATATCTCTAAGGTTGCTGGCTGCTTTGGAATGGCATCATCCTTTTGGGTTTTTTCCTTCCATTCATATAATTCAGATTGCATCTCTGTGATTAAGCTATATTATTAGGTACAGTACTGTGTATCCTGAGACAAAATGTCTTCAGAATATTTTCATACCATTCAGTTGCTTTAAAAATGTTATAAACTATTTTTTTGTTTATGATTATATATTTTCAGTTGCAGTTTAATATATAAAACATATCTGTGTTTTGCTAAACAGTGTTGATTTTTTTTTTGCAGATGTGCATGTATCCACCTGCTGTTAACATTAATCATTATGGGAATAATTGCTTCACTATACATGTGTTTGCAATATGTCGTGCTTTTGATGCATGCATCCCCAACCTTAAGCAAGGTATACCTGTAGAACATTTTAACATTTTGTGTTATTTTGTTGCATTGACTTAGCTTGCTCCTTTTAATTTTGGCTAGCTACTTCAAAATATAATTAGAATTCTGCAGTGTTGGGAGTGGGTGTTGGGGGAATTGTTCCAGAACATGTTGTAATGGTGGCAGTAAACCCCCTATTGAAATAGGAGTAGGAGAATGGAACCATTGATGGCTGATTTGTTATATGACTTAGAATGTAAAACATTTCTTGATTACATTTATGGCAGATTTTTATGGACTCAGAATTTATTAATGAGATGGGTCATGATTTATTTATTTGGATCTTTTCCCACAGATTGGCCATGGTCAGAATTGATAGAATTTTTTGCCACACAATTTGTTCTGGCCAGGGGTCAGCAGGATTTATAATGGTTTTTCTTGACATAGCGATAAATCACACAGCCATATTCTGATTCCAGGAATCTAAGCTTCCATCAGGGCTTTATAAGGTTCAGTGGTTCTCAGAAAGGTGACTTTTCCATACAAGAGCTTAGTGGTAATTTGAAATTTTCCATACCAGTGCTTAGTGTCTATTTGCCATCAGCACTCTGTATGTTGGCTTTTTGTTGAACTCATTATAGTTGTCTTAGAATTAGGATGTTTAGATTATAGCTTTACATTGCTAGCTTAACTTGTTTCTACAGTCTCACTATATGAATGTATGGCATTGATTTCTTGTATTCTAGTTGAATTAGCCCTTATATATATATATATATATATATATATATATATATATATATATATATATATATATATAGAGAGAGAGAGAGAGAGACAGAGAGAGAGAGAGAGAGAGAGACAGAGAGAGAGAGTTGTGTGTGTTGTGTTATATGACAGTTCAGACTTACTTAGCAAACTATCTTGTTAAATCTTTAGATTTTAAATAAATATTATTTTACTTCAGTTTTGGCTTTGTTCAGTTCCATTGGAAATCTTGATCTTGAAAGTGCTGGATTTCAGCCTTGTAAACTCGAGGTTTTGAAATCCTTGAAAATATACAGTTTTAAAGTTCTTGAAAAATCCTTCAAAATAATTTTTCCTTCCTATAAATTTAGTTCAGATCGTTTTTGGTCATACGGTTCCTGTAATATTGGCGTGATCAAGTTGTTCAGTACTCTTGCTCTGATTCATTTCCAATCTCCAGTTCTTTAGGTTTTTTGATAAATAGTGATGTTCATTCCATATACGATTTTCACTTTGCTGTCTATATTTAGGATGTGGAAATTTTATTTTGAGGCCATGGAAACGTCCTTGAATGGAAGCCATATAAATTTGGCTGCAGGCTCAGATTATATTTTGTTTTTCCATGTTTTAGAATCGATTAACAGATTTTTGAGATATTAATGCTATAATGATGTACAACTCATTATCAAAAACATGACCAAATATTCCAACCACATTTACATCTCACTTAACAAAAAGTATCATTTGTTAAATGTGTAATCCTATATTACTTCTGCATGTTTCAATCACACTTGGCAGATGCCTTTAAAATTATACAGTATAACCTGTCTTGAAAGACCACCCCTTCACCCAGAAAATGATGGTCTTTCAATACAGATGGTCTCACATAACGGTGGTCTCTCAAGACACGTACTGTACTTTATGTTCTGCTTTGTTCCAGCAAATATGTCATTAATTTTGTTAGATGCACAGCTCATTATCCAAAACTCGGGCCATTATTTGAACAATGTGTACTCTGACTGCTACAGCTTAGCAAAAATTAACATATTAAATATGCAATCCTGTAATAGTTCTGCAAATTAAAATTGTCAGATGCTTTCAGAATTTAACTATGTATTAAAGTTTCCAAACAATGTTTTGTTTTGCAGTGTTCCTGCAAATGTATAATTATTTTGCTTAATTTGTTTTTCTTCTCTCAAAACCAGTTTTTAGAAAGATGATAGCCTTCCTTGAGCAATGGCTGATATTAATAATAATGTTTCCCAGGCCAGACATTCTCTTGTGAACCATGCTTAAATTTTCATTAAAAAGAAAAACTAATTTCCATAGAATGGTGCATTCACAATTTTGTTACTAATGCATGAAATTGGCCGCCATAGTGAAATATGGCCAGTAATTGTCACGTGAGAAGGAGGAAATATGATGTGTCATCTGAATATCCAGATGCCTATTGACAAGAAAATTACAGGGAATATTGTGTTAGTGCCATGTATGCCAAATTTGATACCATCCAATTTTCATTCCTCATCAGGTCCATAATAATAATCTTGATTCTGTAATTTTAAACAGTTGCCACAGCGTGGAGCATATTATCATGATATGTTGTTGTCTGTCAGCCATTATGTCTGTTGGCAATTCTGATTTCCGCACAATGAGTTATCCACCATCTGCATTTACCAAATGTTGGGGATGGTTTGTACCTGAGATGTGGAAGAAGCCTATTTCAAATGGTCAGTGGACATGGTCACTGTCACTGTAAAAAGAAAAACGGTTTCTGAGCAATAAAATTATTTACTCATCATATACTTGGACCAAACGTTGTGGAAGGCTTACTGGTGATGTACTGCTGGGAAGAAGTCTATCAATTTTAGGGTCAATAGGTAAAAGTTCAAGGTCATTGACTAAAAAGAAGTGAAATGATTTCTTCACAAAAATTTTAAATCTTGAACATGTACAGAAGCATCAAGGTCACTGACTGTAAGAACGAAAATGTTTATTGCATACAAATTTTCGTTCTACTGCACATACTTTGACAAAGGTAATTGGATAGTTAGACTAAAATATGGAAAAGGCCTGGGGATCGAAAGATAAAAGGTCAGGTTATTGTGGCTGAAAGAAAAATATGTTTTGCAGAATATCATTTTTTTTAAGCAAGATCCTTGATTAAACTTTGTGGAAGCATTAGAGTAATACAAGAAACCAGTGGGTTATAAGGTATAGAGGTCAAAGGTCAGAGTTATGATTGGTTACAGGTAGCCGAGTGGTCTAAAGCACATGCCTTCACAGATTACTGCCTGCGTGGGTTCAAGTCTTTGGCTCTGCTAATGTGTGTATGGGGAAAGTTTGCCAGTAGCTTCCTCACAGTCAGTCATTGGTTCTTCCTGGGGATTTTCCAGGGTTTCTCCTCCACCAGATACTGGCCATTATGTATTGCCTATCATATGCGGAAAAATGTAATTAAACCCAAAACAACAACAAGAACAGGTTAAGGACTGCTTACCTTTACCAAAGGTCCCAGTCCTTGAGACCTGTCCATAAACAGTCTAGAGTCAACCATGCCTTAATGGTACTGGTACAGTATGAAGTACTGTTAAGTATGGGGCTGGTGTAAGTTGTGTCATTAATGGTACTCTTGTTGTACAAAACTCCCTTCAGTGTAAGATAATTCTTTTTATAAGACTGGTATGATCAGCATCCTTGTTTTAATATGTATAAAGCACTTCAGAATAAGGTAGTTTCTCCATAAGGCAATAAACTCCATTGGTTCCAATGTACAGCATTATAGTGAGGGAGTGTTGTGTGTGGGGGGGATGAGAGAGATTTGGATTTTTAATGTCACTTTAACAATTTATCAGTCATATCACTACAATGTATGCATTGTGGCAAATTATAGTGATGTTTAGCACTGAGGCAGCCTTTGGTATGACTTGGACAGGGTTTGAACCTGCAATCTCCTGCCTCTGAGGTGGACACTCTAGCAACTAGGCAACCGGAATGGTCAGGGAGTGCTGTACCATGTACTTAAATATAAGACATTCTCTCTGTATGGCAGTGTACTCAATGGTTCCCATGTTATCTTTACATTGAGGGAGTACTGTACCATGTATTACTGTAGGGCATTATGCATAAAAGTGAAAAATGTTGTTGATATAGCAAGGTAGGTTTGCTATTTCTGTTGTTTTTTTTAATGTTTGTAATCTTTCCTTTATATGTTTGTAACCTGTCAGTCTTTTGCAAATATAAAACATGCAAATTTTATAAAGAAAATTATCTGATAAGAAAATAATAAATTATAAAATAATGACTGACCAGCAGAACATTGAAATATGCGAGAAAAACATTGCAATCCAAGTGTTAAAGTTTTGTGCTACAGTTAAAAAACCTACTATATGGCATAAGAAATGGCTTATACCATTTTGAAATGTTATTTATTCTGGTTTTATTCCAAGATAGCTTATGAAACTATCAATATTTTTTAAGTTTGTTAAAATTTAATTTCCAAGACAACTTGCGGGACATATTATGTAATAACTAATCTGATGTCTTGCTTTACAAGAACAAGAATATTTGTAGGATATCAATATTTTTAGCAAAAGGCAAATTGCAGTTCTAGAAATAGGAATGTGTAAAACTGTTCTGTGTCATTCAGTGTTCTTTGTTTGCTCTTGCATAATAAAATTATTTAATAGTTTTGTTACAAAGTTGATGGTTACATGTGCATTTAAAATAGAGGAGCTGTATAAAGTTAAAGACACTTGCATATTGATAATTTTTTTCTGAATTGTTTTTACTTTGTTTTTGTTGTTGTTATTTCTTTTAGTTTGTTTCATAACTGTGGCATTTACTGGCATCTGTACTTTGTATCATGAATGCATAAGACAAGCCTGTAACACTAGTTAGCTCTCTTTCTGTATTGAGAGTATCCACTTTGGAGGTTCAGTTAGATTGCATGGTAGGATTGAAAAACAAAACGCACATTGAAGATCCATATTTGAGACTGTTATGACTTGAAGAACAAGACAGCAGGTATGTATGGTAGTGTATTACAAGACAATCATGATATTCCAGCCGATTTTAACCACCGCTTTCCTGCCTTAAAGCAAACTGAATTTGAGAACTGTGCACCTGAAATAATTGTTGGTGAGTTTTTACCAAAACAGATACCATGCAAGTTCAGTCCCAACAGCAAACAACATAGACCCAGATCTGCTGTCACATATGTTTTCCAGATCATGGTCTGTGTTTTTTTCCCCTACTGATTACTCTGACAACAAGCTGCATAGACACAGGTTTGCCAGTACATTTATCTAGGTCTATGCAGCATGCAGGTGGATCAAACTTGAAGGTGACTGTATATGGTATGTTTGCAATTGTTTAAGCCATGCAGGTGTACTACAAATTATACAGTAGTGCCATTCCTGATTAATATCACATTTGCTGATGCACCCGGAAATGCTGCTATCAAATGAAAAGTTTATTATTCTTGCAATAACTATGATAAAATGGTCCTTAAGATTTCCTTTGTTAATGATTGAAAAAATATGGGCACTCATTTGAAGCTGGCATAATTGTAAAACCACCTGAAACATCTGAGCTTTTTCATGTAATATACAAAAGGTGCAGGATACAATATTTCCTTTTTGTTCCAGAATTACATTTTGAAAAAACATCTTTTTTTACCCTTCTGCACATGCACAAGCAAAATAACCAGTGGAAAATGATGTTTCTAATACAGCTAGGCATTAGGCTAATAGGAAATCTGTTGAAAGTCAATGTATTACAATGTTACTTTAAGAAATAGCCCCCAAAATATGTTTCCCACTCGCATTTCAGGCGAAAACGACAAAAACCTCCAGGGCTGAATGAGTTAATATTTGTTTTGTGTAATAAAATTTGTTTATTAAAATTGTTGCTTGGTAAAATTCAGAAATAGCCCCCAAAATGTGTTTCCTACTCACATTTCAGGCGAAAACGACAAAAACAATATTTGTTTTGTGTAATAAAATTTGTTTATTAAAATTGTTGCTTGGTAAAATTAAAAACATACTAAGATATAATTTACAAGTGGGGCCCTAAGATTTTAACTGCCTAAGGGCCTCTGTTGAGTTTAATAGGGCACTGTTCCTGTAACACTAAATGGGTTGTACCTGGTTTTGTATAACATGTTGTACAGGTGTTTTGGATCTGTCTGTAAACATCTGGAAGGCTTGTACCAGATTTATTACATAATTGTCTTGTTAGGTGTGCATCCATTTCCAACAGTTACCTGCTGGCTGCTAATTAAAAATATGACATGGTGTCTGAGTTAATTATGAAGGCCTAATCAGCAGTCACGTTATAATACAGAACAGTTACTGACTTCATATTTTTAAGAACATCATGGAGAATATGTCTGTCTTGTCTCCTGAGAAACCCAGCTTGAAGAAATTTATTAAATGTATTATAATGCCATGTAGGATTTGGGGGGTGGGGTTGTTGTTGTATTTTTACTAATAATGAAATATGTTCTTGGTATTTGTGCTTTAATCCACTTGATTGTATTTGGCCACAATGTACATAGATGGTGTAAAGTTGTTTAGTACAGGAAAATGAATTTTTATAGAATTTTGAGAAGTGGAAAATTTGTATATTTCAGAACTCAATACACATACTCAGTGTGCATCATTGCAAATGAAGTGTTTTGTTTAGCAGTGTTGGAAAAGAAAATTGTTTTAGTGAAATATGCTGATTGCACTGTTTTGATTGGATTTAAAGGGAAAATCTTCCCAAGAGACCATTAAACCCTGCTTGGAAATACCACCCATTCTAGCAAATATTGTGGTCTTTCTTGACAGGTGCTCTCATGACACTGTAATATCAATCATGTTGTACATTGAAAATCAGCTCTCTCAACAGGGATGGTCTGATAGCAGTGGTCTTTCAAGACAGGTTGTTTGGTATCTACTTGAAATAAGGATGTAGGTTTGCCACAACACTTCCCAAGTTGGATAGGTTTTGGCAGAGTTTTCATTTTCATTATGTGATGCACCATTTACTCCACTCAGTGTTGAGTGTGGATGAAAGTTTAGGAAGAAAAAAAGAAATCCCTGTCAATTTGAATCAGAATCCTTTACAACAACTGTGTGAAATGACTCACGATTTCTGTATTTGTTTTGCATGTTGCCGTTTTGTAAATTTGGCAGATGCCAGATTGCCGTAACCATTGTAATTAATTAGTTACATTTAATATTTACTCTGGTTATAAGTCCATTTGCAAACAGCATTTTTTATTGCAATGATTGCTTCTAATAAACTGCACAGCCCCAGATTTACCTGTGCATTATGTCGTGTTCAATCTCCGTATGTCTGGCCTTTGATTGAAATTGACATATTAGTGTGTATAGACATCATATCCATTAAATCTTTATACATGGTTTGAATGAGTTGGTGGATATTAATTTTAAATGTTCTTTATATTGCTAAAACGGATCTCATTATTTTTCAGCAGAATTTAAATTTTAAAGAAATGATATGCATGGAATTTACAGATAAAGTTGCCTTGCTAGCTACTAAGTGTTTTGAACCATTTGATTTTGTCAGAAGCCAAAGCAGTTGCAGGGAGACGAGACATGTAAAGAAGGGGCACATATTTTTTCTTCTTCTAAATTGTGCACTGCTGAGTAAAATAAGTACTTGAAGAATGGATGACAGTGTGACTTTGAGATGGGGCATATATTTCTTTCGATCTAAAATACCTTACTGAATATACTCACTTTAATTGTGTGGTCCAACATCATACATATAGATCCAGGTCTGTCAGCACCTAATTCGCATGCAGGTCAGGGACTTTGTTCTTTCTTCTGCTGATTTGTTCTATAATGTATGTCAGTGTGTCATGTAGGAACATTTACTTATCTTTAAATTAGATATTCATTGTTCTGAAATTTAATACTAATATAGTTTAAACAAACTCTGTTCAATCATGATCACTGAATACTTTTCACATTTACTGTTATCAAGAAATTTCAAAAACCATTTCTTTTTATTGCTATGGACTTTTATGTTGGTGGCTAGGTACTAAACTTGATGTAGAAAAGAGAAAATCTGGTCTAATTGTTACAGTATAGGTTAGTATGAATGTTTTTATTCAACATGCATAGTTTTAATTAGTAACCACAGTATGCGACAGTCAATCCAATTAGTACTGGATCATACCATTAGGTTGATCTTGTCCAAAAATGTCCACCTACGCTAACATTGAGATTTGCAACATCTGTTTTTGGGGCATGTAAATAATGACCTTCCAAAGGAATATTGTTGTATGGGGGTCCAAACAAAGTGAATAATCACCATTTAAAGCTATGTGCAAGCAAATTCAAAAAAAATTATGCCCGTTAGTGAAATTGTTAGTACTGATTATGTACATAAATGACTTTTACTATAACACACTGCATATATCCAGATCTGCTGATACATTATGCATTGCCATATCAGGGTCTGTGCAGCTTGTAATTGGAACTGACCTATAAGCAGGTATATACATTCAGTCTTAGTTACTCAGTGGACGCAAATTTATCAAATGCAGCTATTTTAGATTCTTGTGTTTATGCAGGTAATTTTAGGTACACTGTGCAATTCCTGAATACAGGTGTATTTATTTTTATGCATATCAGTTTTTGTCATTTTGTAAAAATGATATTATTGTAGGAAGTTTAATTCTGCATCAATTAGCGAGTCCTATTTCAACAGAAGGATCATTGTTGGTCGTATGTCTTTAAATTCCAGATCTGTTGATACACAAAATTGGACTCTACAAAAATATTAACTCTTCAGTGTGAATAACCCATAATTGTAGTTTCTTTGCTGTTAACTGATACAATTTAAAGTTTTGAGGGTAAAACTGCACAATTAGAGATGAACTCTCACATGCAAGACTAATTACCATCAAGTGAATACTTCATTGTGCCTTATGTTTTTCAGTATGTGGCTCATGTATGCAATTTACTTTTCCCTTGATGTGATTTCACCTCAAAAAATGGCTTTTGGTTCATTAAACTTGGTTGGTAAATTGAACTTTTTAACCTGTGTCTTGACAGAATTGCAATCATTAGGGCTGACTACATAATGCTCTGTTTTGACTGCTGTCAGAATTTTGTAACGTAACAGATTTTATTAAGTGTGAAGAATTGGAAAACACTTTGTTACTAATGGGTAACTAAATTGAGCTGGAAATTTAAGTTAGGAAAGTTTGAGGTTTGAAAATGTCTCAGGACTTTGTGACCTCCAAGTAGCAAAAGTGAAGAAAATTGTGTTATGTTCATCCTTGTTTGAACTGGATGTTATGATTGAGCTGTACTGCTTGCATACAGGTGCCATTTCATTTGCTTATTTTCTGAGATTTTTATCTTTTAGAGTACTGTAAGATAAAAGAATACTGTCACTGTTTTAATGAAAAACAGAAAATGGTGGAACAAAATTGTCACATGTAATAAAGTTCTGCATGATTCCATTTTATCGAATGAAAATAATTCCCATGAATTACCATGACACTAGGGGCCCTTAGTGGCTAAGTGGTCTGAAGTGCTCACCATTACAGATCACTGCCATGTCACTTCTTTCTGCATGGGTTCGAGTCTTCCAGGGCTTGGCCAATGTGGGTATGTAAGAAAGTTTGACAGTTGCTTCTCATGGGTCACTGGTTCTTTCCAGGGGTTTTCCCAGGTTCTTCCTCCATCATTTTTACTTGCTGCCATGTATAGTCCATCTTGTGCTGAAAAATGGCATTATATCCTACAACAGCAGCAACAACAACCATGACGCCATGACTGAGACAATGGGTCTGAGATAACCAGACTGAGATAGGACAACTAAGATTAGCAAAACAGGTAGATTTCTCTGTCACATGGGTGAGAAATTGTTATACAATGTTTAAAAAGCATTTCAGATTTGGAATATGACTCTTTGCATCAAGTAATATATGTTCATCTCCAATCACCACCACCAATTCACCCCACCCCTTTGTCCCTGCTTGTGCAAGGTCAACCAGATCAGCAGATGAGCAATACCGTGTCCTTTTGGGTCCCATAATTCATTTGTTAATGAGAGACCATTAGTTTGATTTATAAGGTAAGGACAAGATTGGCAAATGCCAATGCATGTAAAATTCCATTTAAATGAATGCATAGATTGCAATTATTGAATATGAATCATCCTAGATGAACCAAGGCATGCAGATATTCATGTATCAAAGACCATCTGTTGACCAGTTCTATTTGACAGATTGTAATTTCACAAGCCAGGAAGAAAATTAGTTCTGAAGTTTCTTAACTCTTTTTCTTCATCTCATTTTGTTTTATATTTCACATATTTCACATCAACAATTTTAATCCAAATGGAAAAAATGATTTATGTTGGTATAAAAGCATTGATTTATATTATCGTAAAAAGGATTGAGTTATGCAATCATAAAAAGGCATTGATTCATGTCACTGTGAAAAGTGATGAATTGATTTATGCCATTGTAAAAAGGCATTAAAAGAAAGTAAGCTGCTAGTGAACCAGATTTAAAAAAATGTAAAATGCATAGAAAATGTCATATTTACCAAAGTTATGATTTTATTATTCTTATAATGGATTGGTTCATACTTTCTTTGCTGCAGTCAATGATTTTTGTAATTCATTGGATGTTGGCATATTTGTAAACATTCTACCTGCAAAAAGAAAAAGTCTGTACCATGATGTTGATTGGTCCATTCTGTTCATGAGATTCAGTTGTCATTTGGTTGAAAGAAAAAAAAATCAGAATTGTAAAATGGTCTCATAAACATGGCCTACAAAATCACAAGATGTCATGAGATAACAAAGGTGATGTGGCCCTTGTGCCATCGAAAAGGCCCACATGCGGCCCTCAGGGTGGTTTGAGTTTGAGACCCCTGTTGTAGTTGATCTTATAATATCATATATATCTGCTTGACCTGCAGTTGCAAAATTGCACTACCAGAGCAGGGGCTGCGTTGTTTGTTCTGTTTATTACTTTCAACGAACTACATAGACCCAGATCTGCGAGTGCATTATGTGACAGCAGATCTGGGTCTGTGCTGTTTACAATTGAACTCAACATGTAAGCATGTATATTGTAACATCGCCCGCTTAGTAAGAGGGGTGGTAATTGGATTTGTCTGGCATTATCATGAGGATGACCTCCCTCGATGCTATAGCCCAGTGGGAGTGAAAAAAGAACAGAATTTCAGCAGAGAACTAAGCAAGAATACTGGGAAGAAGTAAAGCAATACGAGACCCCTTAGACAAGAAAAATAACAAATTTAATCAAAACAAATTAAATGAGGCAATTCCAATTCAATCTAAATTATGTCAACAGAATTTAATAGCAGTGTCCAATTTGGATATATTTCATCATAATGAGTGGTGAAAAGGGCGCAATGTCCATGACTGATTTGCATCATCTTCCTCCCCTTGATCGTGTATCAATATTTTCCTGTTTCCTTGAGCCTTCCTATTCTCTACATTTCACCCCTTCCTGGACTTCATAGTCCTTTATTCTGAACTTGTCACTCCTTTTTCTTTGGACTTCCATCTTCAGACTGTCCCGCCTCTCCCCAGAAAGCTGTTTCTTTAAAAGGACAAAATTACCCCTTAATCTCTGTATGTACCACTTTCTACACTTAAATAAAATTCCCTCTTTTCATTACTTAGAAGCATTATAGCTATCCACACACTGCGCAAATTCTGGTATGGTAGAACATTACCCTCACTTCACAGCGACTGGTCATAAATTACCACGGGAGCATCTATTGAACATTACTGTATTCTTTTACCTATGCTACTACATGTTCGATTACTATTGCGTGAAGTTCACAAATCCTAACTCACAGCAATCTCTAACTTACAAGATTATTTAAACATTACAGAATCAAATATAAATAGGTAATTATTGTTAACTCACAATAATCAGTATCATCCTAACAGACAGAGGAAATAATTTCATATAACCCTATGAAATCCTACACATATGAAAGTTTGGATCACATGCAATCAATTCTACATATGAATAAATAACTGTAAAATTAAAAGGTAAATTGCATAACAACTCTAGCATCAACAATTTCCATGAAATTGAATAAAATAAATTGCATAACAACTCTAGCATCAACGCTTTTCCATGAAATTGAATAAATGATATATAATATGGAACCTAGTCATAGCAAACACATTTGCATAAAACAATCAAAAAATAAAAAATTATGTGGGAAATTAAAATTGCATACCTTCAGTGCTGTTCTCTTTCAGAACTTGTGCATCCTAGCACTAAACCCTGTCTTTTCTCACATGACAGCTACCTGGTCCCTTTCTTGTTTAACGAGGAAACCACTATTCTCTTTAGTCTTCCCCCGGAGCCAAAACTACTCCCCTTTGAGGAAATTTTGGACTAAACAATTCCAACTAAGGTCATCACTTTAAATTCTCATTGCTTCTAAAGTGTACACCTTAATTTATTCTGCCCACTCTCAGGCAGTGGTTCCTAAATTTTCCCCAAGATAATAATTTCTTCCATCAGATTTAGACAGCACAGAATCTGTGAACTACGGGGTATATCAATTTCCCTTTAAAAAATGATAATTTGACATGGGTTCCTATCAAGTGGTTATGGTTGGTAGCTCAGATGTTTACATTCTCAGGAAAGTGTAGCAATGCCCAGGTCAATCTCCCTAAGTCATACATTTTAGCCTTTAAAATTTTAACACTGACACCGGGGGGGGGGGGGGGGGGGAGAGAGAGAAAGGTCGAAGTAACCCTTCACAAAGACTTTTCTGGCTTAAAAGCGATAATATTGTAATGCCTAATGCATTCAACTTTAAGGTTTTATACAACTCAAAATTCAACACTTCACATGTATACAGTAACTTTTAATACCACTGGGTTATGACTGGATTTTGTATAGAAATTTTCTTAACAGTGTCAAAATAAAATGTTGAATTTATGTAATAAATCACTAACTGTAATATTGGCTTGTTTAAAAGTGGTAGGTTCACAGAATTGGATGCCAAAAATTAACCATCCTCTAAATTGCATCCTCATGTTATCTCTATGTTCTTTATTTACTAAATAGTTTAAAATCATTGTTCTGTGTGGGTTTTGTTTTCACCATTTCAGAAACATAACTTTATTTCAACAGTGAATGGGAAGACCCGAGCTGGCAGTGAGTGTATTGACTAGATTTCACTTAATGAAATCACAACTCAATCTGTCATGAGTCATTCTCATCAGTCAGACTAAAGATGTGCTTGTTTGAAATTTAATTAAACAGAAATTAAAATAGAACAGTAGATTTGGATATTTTTAAAAAAATGTTAAGCATATATCTCCATTCACTTCATTCATTCAAGGCACAAATGAAAAATATAGTTTCTTTTCTTTCCAACTTGCGTTCCTTTACTTGTACACATTTTTTTGCCTTTATGTTGTTTTTTTTTCTTCATCTCTGGTTACAGATGTCAGATTTCCAAGCTGCAATTAAAATGGCCAAATTTGCAACTAAGTATTGGCATTATGAACGAAAATTGCTGATTGCCATTTGGTGTCTTTAAGAATCATACAGTGGTAATTCAGCAATTTGAAAATGACATTGACAGTTTCTAAATTGCAAGTTTATACCAAGATCTGCACTAAAAACACTAAATGCAATTTCATTTGCAGCATAATGTCATTCAGTTGTGAGACTGCCATTTCCAACAAAAAGTTGCCTTCTTTAATTGAGGCCAGTCTGGCTCATCTACAGTATACCAGATAAAGGCATGGTATAGATGCAGAAAATGCAAACATGGAAACAAATGCAGAGAAAATTTGGACATAGTTGTGGTTAAGGCTTCAGTTAACTATCATCAGAACAAAAGTAAGCTAATTGCTATTTATCTGTGAATTTGAGGAAGGGCAGTTTGTAAAAAGATGGCTTAGACAACTCCAAATAACAAATTAATGGATGGCTAGAGATGGTAGCAAACAGGAGTAATTGCTCTTGAAAGTTATGGCAGACAGAAAACTAACCGTATGATTTTTTAAAATAATTATTCTTCCATTTACCTTGTCTAAAACCTTCACTTTCTCTAATGTCTTCCATTATTTCCCAGTTTAATCTGTTCTCATTAATGTGTATGGTGACAAATTATTTGGGCTGGGCAACCAAATTTTTGAAAGGGCTAGTCAAATGTTCATGTAGATCACACAACAGCTACTGAAATTTGACAGGTACTAGTTGGAGAATTGAACATGACAGCATCACTCAGTATTGCATTGGTATTATGATAGTTTGAATTCCTGAAATTAATCAGTGAATTTTTTGATTAAATTTTGATCTCTGTCAAGCATTTTAAGACAAGTGTCTGTCTTTAATAATATCATGAATCAGGTTTTGACAAGTGGTAACAGTTTAATTTCATCACGTTGTTTATACTGCCAATTCTTGTTGTATTTCATCCATTAATCAGAAACATGTTCTCCTTCCTCCTCCAAAAATGGAATAGCTGATGTAAAAATGTATCTGAATATGACAAATCACTCAATGAGCCCATCATCAAAGACACAGTCAGACCAGGAAAGAAGGCACATAAATTTATTTATCAGGGCCTGTCACAGAAATATTAATGTTATCCTGATGACTCAGAAAAATGGCCCTCATTTGTATGATAAATGTTAACTGAGAAATTTTGGAATTGAGGTCAGAAATCAAATGACTTGGTAGCTGAAAACTACAGCTCTAGGACTTAGTGGGGAAAAAAGACATTTGGGGGGGGACCATATATAACATTTTACACAACAGATCGTCTTTGTTGTTTTTAAAAAAGGTTTTCCTTTCAAGTCAATCAAATGTTCTTTTCTTGTCATGTATTTATTTGTGTAATTTGTGTCACAATGACCTGCAATTTTGAAGAAAAGAACACTATTTGAAAGTAAAGCTGTAATAAAGAAAAGAACACAATTTGAAAGTGATGCTGTTATGAAGTATTTCTGAATAGAAAAAGTCAAAATTATTGGTTCCCAAATTCATCCTGAAGCCATTGTTTTGCGTTATCTTTTATCACAACTCGAGTTTTTTCATGTTCAAGATCTGGAAAGTGCCAGATTCACTAAGTATCATTCATGTGTTGCTCCACACATGCTGGTCAGTCACCCTGTCAGTCTCAAGCTTGCTTAAGAGTCATTTATCCACACAAGACCTAAGCTAATAAGCACTCTGTTGATTTTGTTGTTCTTGTTGTAGGGTTTAATGCCATTTTTCAGCACAAAATAGGCTATACATGGCGGTCAGTATAAATGGTGGAGGAAGAACCCAAGGAGAACCCCAGAAAGAACCACCGACCAACGAGAAGCTATTGGCAAGCTTTCTCACATAGCCATATTAGCCGAACCCAAGCCTTGAACCCACGTAGACTGAGGTAAGATGGCAGTCATCTGTAATGGTGACTGCTTTAGACCACTTGGTTACTCAGGGTCCCCAATCACATGGTGAAGGTCGGTAATGAAATAATTTGCTATTGATATGTCAAAACTATAAATTCTCTGTCATGTGATCTATAAGCACACAGTAATCCCACCATATGTCATACTTTCCACCATTGCAGAGTCTAGAATGGTCAGTGTAGGGAGAGAATTCTACTCCCCAACCCCTATTTTGAAAAATGGGAAAGTTTTTAATTTATTAGGGAATTGAAAAAAATTATATGTAGAGACTACAAATATGAACTGTGATTTTTGCCCATTCTGTTGATTTGTTTGAGTACTTTTTTTTTTTTAAATTGTCTCAAATCTAGCAGTTGCACATTCTAGAAAGGACCTTGATCACAAATTTATTGTTGCCCAGAGGGATTCAAGTTGATTCTGTTGACTGTTCCAGTACTTCCCAGAAATGAGGTGTTATTAATTTTCAAGCAAACACATGTTCAAGAGACACTCAAAAGTCAGTGCAGTCTAGTTTTCAGTGTGACTCATGGATTGAATAACACCAATATTGCATTATTAAACTATGCATGCAGGAAGGATTGGACATAAGTGACTTAGAAGACACTTTTTTCTGTCATTATTTACTTTTATTAGATTTAGACTACAACCTTTTCCAGAAACCATGAATACGCCACTCTTTAAGATACATCTTGTTTATAGTTTTTTTAAATACCAGACAATGAAATGTATCCTATATTAATGTAGGAAAAGAAAGTGAGTGTGTGTGTGTGTGTGTGTGTGTGTCTGTGTGTGTGTGTGCATGTGCATGTGTGTGTGTGTGCATGCATGTGTGTGTGTGATAGATGGGGGTAAGAGGATTATGATCCACAAGCCATTAAAGATGTTTAAGTTTATATTTCTCTTTTCTCAGAGTTGTTTGGTTAATTGTAAGTTCTTTGGCTGGGGTTGTTGTGGGGCATAAGCAGTAGAATAAAAAAGTCTTCTCCATGTTCATATATGTTAGCTTCTAGTTTCTGAGTTCATCTTCCTTAGCTTCTGGGTTAATCTTTCTTAGTTTCTAAGTTAATCTTTCTTTGCTTCCAAATTCCTCTTTTATAGCTTCCAAGTTCATCTTGTATCTTCAATGCATTTTAAAATAGTTCTAAGCTCATCCATTCTTTATTTTCAATATCATTTTAAGATTTGAATTTTGGGCCACTGGATGTGGTTTCATGTTCTACAGCACAGCAACACAAGAAGGTTACTTAGACACAAAGCATTTGGAGTAAATGGCCTTGACCAAGGACACACTATAATAGCTGACCTTGTGGGAAAACAAATAATGTAACTCTTGAAATGGACTTCCTGGTCTGGGTGCAAACCCGACATAGATTCAAATAGTTACCAAATAGAGAAAAGCAACTGTATTGAGTTAAGAAAAGTGAACATTGGGTTTAAAAAGCAAGTGTTGCATAGAGAAGGTGAGTATCCAATTGTAGAGTTCAGAAAAATGGGCATTGAGTTGAAAAAGTGAGTAGTGAATAGGAAAAGTTTGTATTGGGTTGAAAAGCATATATTGAGTTCATTAAAGCAAGTATCAGATTGAAAAAGGAATTAAAAACAATCAAGTATCAAAATATAAGTATCAGTTTAGGAAATGAACTAAACATTCACAAGAAACATTGATTTTTATTAAAGTAATATAGGCCAATGACTCAAATTATATAGTGCATGTGACATTGATCTTTATTAAGGTTTTATAGGCCATTGGCTCACATTGCATTGTGCATCTGTCACTGATTTTTATTAAGGTTATGTAAGCCATTGGCTCACATTGCATTGTGCATGTGACACTATTGGCTCACATTGCATTGTGTATGTGACATTGTTCTTTATTAAAGTTATGTAGGCCATTTAAGGTTATGTAAGCCATTGGCTTAGATTGCACTGTGCATGTGACACTGATTTTTATTAAGGTTATATAGGCCATTGGCTCCAATTGCACAGTGCATGTGACACTGATTTTTATTAAGGTTATATAGGCCATTGGCTCCGATTGCATTGTGCATGTGACACTGATTTTTATTAAGGTTATATAGGCCATTGGCTCCGATTGCATTGTACATGTGACACTGATTTTTATTAAGGTTATATAGGCCATTGGCTCCGATTGCATTGTGCATGTGACACTGATTTTTATTAAGGTTATGTAGGCCATTGGCTCCGATTGCATTGTGCATGTGACACTGATTTTTATTAAGCTATTAAGGTTATGTAGGCCATTGGTTCACATTGTATTGTACATGTGACACTATTGGCTCACATTGCATTGTGTATGTGACATTGTTCTTTATTAAAGTTATGTAGGCCATTATAAGGTTATGTAAGCCATTGGCTTAGATTGCAGTGTGCATGTGACACTGATTTTTCTTAAGGTTATATAGGCCATTGGCTCCAATTGCACAGTGCATGTGACACTGATTTTTATTAAGGTTATGTAGGCCATTGGCTCCGATTGCATTGTACGTGTGACACTGATCTTTATTAAGGTTATATAGGCCATTGGTTCCGATTGCATTGTGCATGTGACACTGATTTTTATTAAGGTTATATAGGCCATTGGCTCCGATTGCATTGTGCATGTGACACTGATTTTTATTAAGGTATTAAGGTTATGTAGGCCATTGGTTCACATTGTATTTGTACATGTGACACTATTGGCTCACATTGCATTGTGTATGTGACATTGTTCTTTATTAAAGTTATGTAGGCCGTTATAAGGTTATGTAAGCCATTGGCTTAGATTGCATTGTGCATGTGACACTGGTTTTTCTTAAGGTTATATAGGCCATTGGCTCCAATTGCACAGGGCATGTGACACTGATTTTTATTAAGGTTATATAGGCCATTGGCTCCAATTGCACAGTGCATGTGACACTGATTTTTATTAAGGTTATATAGGCCATTGGCTCCGATTGCATTGTACATGTGACACTGATTTTTATTAAGGTTATATAGGCCATTGGCTCCGATTGCATTGCGCATGTGACACTGATTTTTATTAAGGTTATATAGGCCATTGGCTCCGATTGCATTGTGCATGTGACACTGATCTTTATTAAGGTTATATAGGCCATTGGCTCCGATTGCATTGTACAAGTGACACTGATCTTTATTAAGGTTATATAGGCCATTGGCTCCAATTGCATTGTGCATGTGACACTGATTTTTATTAAGGTTATATAGGCCATTGGCTCCGATTGCATTGTGCATGTGACACTGATCTTTATTAAGGTTATGTAGGCCATTGGCTCAAACTGCATTGTGCATATAACATTAACAAATAATACCCATTGGGGGTATTTGTTTCAAAGGTTTGTTGAAAAAAAAAGCAAAATCTTCTGTGGGAATGAAACCATGTTTTGGCATGACAGACATGGTTTATCACATGAATTAATAATGGTATACAAATTGCACGCATGTGTGCGCATGCACGCACACACACACACACACACACATTTAGTACTTTTTAGTTTTCTTTACCAAATGACACATTTCTGACTTAACAGACGCTTTGTATGTTTTATAATACATTTGCAGAATGATGCTCTGATTTTGGATTCCACATACGATATTATAATAATAGTACAGGCTCCACTATTTTTTTATATCAGCCTTGCCATAAGTCTTATGTTGTTATCCATCCATCTGTCTGTCTGGTACCAATTTGGTTCTGCAGAGTAACTCTAATCATTCACCACATACAGCTACCAAACTTTGTGGAGAGCATTCACTTGAGTAAACGAGGAACATAGTTGATTTTGAGGTCAAAACTTCAAAATTCATGCTCACTGTGTCTGAAAGAAGGAAAACATTTTTGTACTTTAAAAGCAGTCAATCTGCAGAGTTTGGTAGCTGTAGATAGTATGGTTAAAATAACTTTGTAGATCGTTTGCACATGGTGTGGAGAATACCCCTGCCGAATTTTTGCTTAAGAGGTCAAAGTTGAAGGTCACCAACTGAAGAAGAAGAAAGGTTTTTATACAAAAACTTGACTACTCCATCATCTACTAATACTAAACATTGTAGGTGGCTTGTAATTGTTCTTTGTGTGGGATAAAATTTTGTCTTTTGTAAAGGAATCAGAGAAGTATTGGAGTTCCTTTCCCCCCCCACAATTACATGGTCGATACATTAGTTAATTTTTCTACATAATACTCAGTTTTATTTCTTGCTCTTTTAAGGTAATTATTAATTATTCTTTACTTGATACAACATTTATTTTACTGAATACTTTTCTTTCCTTAGTTCTCAATTTTCATCATCCGATACTCAGTGCCTCAGTTCTCAGTTTTCATCATCCGATACTCAGTGCCTCAGTTCTCAGTTTTCATCATCTGATACTCAGTGCCTCAGTTCTCAGTTTTCATCATCCGATACTCAGTGCCTCAGTTCTCAGTTTTCATCATCCGATACTCAGTGCCTCAGTTCTCAGTTTTCATCATCTGATACTCAGTGCCTCAGTTCTCAGTTTTCATCATCCGATACTCAGTGCCTCAGTTCTCAGTTTTCATCATCCAATACTCAGTGCTAGAATAAAAGTAAAAATCGGAATGAATGACCAGGAATTGTTGATACTAATTGCTTCTTAATGTTTTGGCATACAGTAGAGCCTGTCTTAAAAGTCCTTCCCTTTTGTCAAAAAATTATGGTCTCTCAAGGCAGGTGGTCTCATAATAGGATATAACACTATACAATCAGTAAATCAGTGTGTTAAGAATTGGGTCTGTCAAGACAGCTGGTCTCTCAAGACAGATTTTACTGTATATACATGTTAGACTATGTCCTATAATGTTAATTGGTTCCTGTCCTGTAATATAAGCCAAGAATCCTACATAAGACCAAGAAATTTATGTAAAATGTTTTATATGAACCTCAAGTGGCTGGCATAACCTTTTAATAAAATTCAGGACACTTGAAAATGAAGTGACTACCAATGATATGTACCTTTTCAATGAACATGCTTGGATTTAAAAGCAGGAAATCATTAGCTGCTTTATTCTTGACCTTTAAGAGAATATTGAGAATATTTGCAATAAATCTTTCCCAGCCTCTTGTCTATCCAGAGTGTATTTTTCCCATTTGAATTGGTATGGGCACACATTTGAAGCAAAGGGCATTGGACCCTCCAAGCTATACCAGTGTTAGTGAATAAATTGGAGATATAAATAACAATCTGTCAGTAATTACTTTAGTCCCATTTCTGTAGTAAGGGCAGTGCTTTCTAATTATGTTATCTCTACTTGACATTTTGGACTTGGAAACTGACACCATCTGCAAATTACTGGATTTGTGGAAGAAAAAGAACCCTAACATTAATTAACATTGTTGTAGAGACGAAAGGTTTTTTTAGTTTTGATTTAGGGGTATTAACTTTTCCATGGTGGTGGTATTTTCATAGACATCAACTTCTAATTGTTGACATTTATCTGAGATACTATGACACCATTGTATATACAGTCACGAAACTTGATGGATGTATCCATCTTGGAGGGTACTGCTCAGCACCTGCAAAAGTAGGTCATCATGATATACTTTTTTGCTCGTGCAATTACCTTACATTTTGGCAGTCAGCTTTGCATCTTTTTTATCATTCTGTGTACAGTCATAAATGTTCATAGTTGTATTGAATAAGCTGCATTTGATAGAGCATCTGACTCGCAATCCAGGAGTTGCAAGTTCAATACCCAAATAGGCCAACAGCCATGGTCAGCAGCCTCGGAGTGTCTTTGAGAAAGGCACTTAGGCCCAATTTCCTTTGGCTTGGTATAGCCAATAGCAGCAAATCATATTGTAGATTACTACTCACCATGGGTAAATTGGGTTACAGTGACCTATTTTTCATGCCCCCATAATTATGTTTTTGTATTTAGTTTAGGTCTAAAATGACTTGTGTACACAGCTATGAAATTTGATGGATGTATTTATATTAGGAATATTACTGACCACAGTGACATATTGTAAGCTTTACAGTGATCTGCTTTTCTTTGTCTAGCAACTGTGCAAGGTTTTTAGATTGTGCAGAGATAGATAAGAGATAGCATTAATAGGCTGCATTATTCAATGAAGAACTAGCACACTTGCATTTTGATCCCAAAAAGAAATGATGGAAAACTTGCTTTGTTCCAATTATTGATTTCCTAAGTAGATAGAGCATCCACCTCGGATGCAGGAGGCTGCAGATTTAACCCTGGTCAAGTCATACCAAAAACTTATAAAAATGGTGCTAGCAGCTGCCTCTGACTTGGCTCTGAGCATTAATGTCAGGATAATGTGACTGGGTGGGACATGATGCCACATGCATGCATCATGATTCCCCAGTGCTAGACAGTACTATAAACTGTCACACTGCAGACATTGTAGCGATATGACTCAGATTGTTAAAAAATTAAAACAACCACAAAAACACAAACATGCTGTTCAAGTTTCATTGGTTGTGTAAGTATGTCCAAGCACCTTCACACATGTAATTTTTAACATGTAGTGTGTTGTGTGATACATGGTTTACATAATAGGCAGGCTGTGTAATAGGCATTATCCTCTAGAACACCCTGGTACCTCAGCAGTTCTCAAAACTGGACAATGCTGGGATCAAAACATTGTGACCATTTTATAGTTAATTGAGAGTTTCTTTCAAATTTGATTTGATTGGGGCTAAAATATGATGTCAGTCTCAGAAAAAGTTGGACTACAGAGGTGGATGGGTTACAGAGGGTGCAGTTTTACAGAAGTGACTACATTACATTGTAGGCCAAATTGCAGAGGCAGTTGAGTTACAGAGTAGGCTGGTTTACAGAGTTGGTTGGGTTATAGAGGCAACTTTGTTAATGATAATACATTACAGTGGAGACCAGATTACAGAAGTGGTTGGGTTTCAGAAGAGTCAGGGTTATAGAGACTACTCTATTACGATGCAGGCTGGATTACAGAAGTGGCTGGGTTACAGAGGTAGTGGTTTGGGAAAGTTTAATTATACTATAATGTGACACTCTTTAGAGCCTTTTACAAAGGTCTTATTTTTGTCTAAGTAAAATGTGTCTTGCCTGCCGCATAAAATATTGTACAAAAAAGTGTTGTACAGCAAAACATTCCTCATCCTAACTGCACATATGAGCCCTTATGCATGTCCTAAGTGGCAATTAATGGAAGTATGGTGGCTTGGAAGTTAGCATGCCAGGCAAAGAATGGAAACGGTGCAGGTTTGAATCCTTCACTATATCAGTCTTGGCTGGCTATCATGGTATGCCCATGGGCAAAGCACTTTGCTCTGTCACCTCAACACTAAATAACCAGCATGTGTTGACATGCCACAAAACATGAAATACGCTTTCCTTATCATTGGAACTTGGCTTCTCCCACAGCTGCAGACATGCCTTTAGAAGAATCTGTTTGAATTTTATGTTAAACAAGTCAGAGTTCATCTCCCAGTTGAGACACCATTTCATTCTTGTTCTGTCATGTGCATACTGATTCTCTAGTTAGTCAGTGCTTAAAGAACATTGGACATTCCAACCAGCCACTGAGCCTGTCAGCTCAAAAGGCAGAACTGGAGGGATTGTGACTCAAAAATGCACACAATTTTTCTTCACAAATCAGAGGTCTAAGAATGCCCATGGGGGATGAAAGAACAGATTGATTGAGCTGAAAAATTTAAACCATTGCTTCCAAGTTCTGACCTCTGTTGCAGTTTGGCAGTCAAAGCAGACATAAACATTTTGGGAGCTTTAACATGCCCCAAGGTTATTCATACAAGTATTGGTTATTGTTATTAACTGTAAAAGGTCCCTTGGTAAAAATGCATTTTCAATCCCACTTTGTATGTTCCTGTTCTTCTTTACTTTTAAAAAATAACTACACTTTCCTATATCAGTTCCACCTTTTTTTTAAATGATGATAATGTCAACAAAAACTTAAAATTTGCAGTTGTATTATTTTAAACCATATAATTCCCTTCATTGTGGTACATACTTGATACCCCTCCCCTTCAGTAAAATTTTGATCTCATCTTTGTTGTGTCTTATACATGACAACCCCTTAATTAACCCGGTTAATGAGGTGAGAGGGATGGGATTGTGCATGCACTTCACATTCCACATTACCAGTTTATGGTAGAATCCCAGGGTTTCAGAGGATATCAGAGTTTCCAACAATGGTTAGAATTTGCCTTCACAAATCATATCACTTATGAATGTACTTCAGTTTTGAGATTAAAATGGATAGCTCTGTGTGTGTAAAAATAATAGTCAGATTTGTGTGTGTGAAATAAGTGGACTGATTTGTATGAGTAAAAACGTAGATACAGTTTTGCATGTGCAAAGAATGGACAAGTTTTTGTGTGCAAAAAGAATGGATAGGTTTGTGTGTGTGTAAACAGAATGGATAGATTTGTGTGTAGAAAGAATACAAAATCCAATTAACCTTTAATCAAGGCATTGTCTTGGTCAAGTTATTATTACTTGTAGACTCGTCCAGTTAACACATTAACCCCAGGTGACGAGTTTACGTGGCAGGAGGTAGTAGCCTACTACTGAGCTCTGTAGCGTCAAGGTCATTATGATACACTAAAGTGGGTGGTATTATAGAAAGGTAGACAGATGTAGCTCTACAATGATACCAGATAATCTGGATATTCTAGTTGCACTACAACAACAAAAAATATTTTTGGACCCGATTTTTTTTCCACCCAAAATTCGCCTGTGGTCGGAATCAAATTTTCTGTCTGGATTTAGACTTCTTGGTCTCTGAGCTAAGGCAGACCAGTATGAACTGCAAATAGACAGATGAACCTTTGCAAAAAGTAGGATAAGATGGGCATTTGGAATAAAGAGTGGTCTCGATACAAAAATAATGGGTCTGTTAAGCAAAAAAAAAAAAAACAACAACAAAAAATACCCTTTTGCTCATTGCAAGGCAAATAACCAATGAAAAACAATGTTTCTAACATAACTAGACATGTTATTGGAAAATCACCTGGAAGTTGCTTTCTTAGAATTATTTCAGAAATAGCTTTCAAAATGTGTTTCCTACTCGAACTTTAGGCGATAACGAAAAAAAGCTCCAGGGGTTAATGTGTTAACCTTTGACCAGGGCATCATCTTGGGTCAAGTTTGTATTACTTGTAGACTCATCCAGTTAACCTTTGACTAAGCCATCATCTTGGGTCAGACTGTTATTACTTTTATACTGGTCCAGTCTTTAACCTGACCCAGGCCAGTGCCTTGATTGAAGGTAAGTTGGGTCAGTCAACAGATAATTGTAATCAGACCCAACATAATGCCTTGGCTAACTCATTAACCCCCAGAGATTCTTTTTATTTTTTATATTTGCCTGAAATGTAATGAAAAAGTAACTTTAATCCCACAAAAGAAAAAAATCCCATGCCTTTGATTTAATCTTTTAAGTTTTCAGGGCACTTCTGAGGTATATTCATGAACATATTTGTAGTTATCGGAAGAAAATTAATATAAAGGTGGTGGTTAAAAGATAGTAAAAGTTTTGCTTAATTGACATCAGATTAAAAACATGGATAGTTGATTTGTTTGCTGATGGATCATGGATGAATTGGTTGATTGATTGATTGATTGATTGATTGATTGCTTTTAATGGCACTTTTAGTGCTCTTGACTATATCACATCAAGGAAATGTGAACTAGGTGCCTTTCCAAAAGAAACACAGCTGCAGACATCCCTAGGTAGGTATCAAACCTGCAGCCCTTGCATTACAAGTCCGATGCTTTACCAACCAGCTTCTGATTCCAAACATGGAGTCAGACTCATAATGAAAACGAGAGCTTTGTTGTTTAAAAATAGATTTTTAACAGTATGCCACCTGATGGGAATAAATTTGTGAGGACTCGTCCCCTTGAAATTTGTCACAAGTTCCTTTGTGGAAATTTGAACCCATCCATTATCCTTTAAAATAAATGGCTCCTCCATTGAATTATTGCCCCATGTTCAAATAAAGAGGGCTTATGGTTTTAAGCCCAGAATGAGTTGGCGTGTGCCAGTCCTAGAATCATGAATGGATGATTGAAAGTTTATAGTAAGAAAGAAAATTTGAGCTTGTAAGCTGTTAGCCAAAGGCAGATGGTTTGTTGAAGAACACATGGATCTATCAGAGGGCTTTGAACAAAGAGCATTGAAAACCCATAAAATTGAGGGCCACTTCACAAAAGCTATTGAAGATAACAGATTTGTCAGAAATATTATATGCTTTGGTCCACTAATGACAACCCTTCATGGGAGATTTGCCCAAATGTATATAATTGCATATAAATCTGGTAAAACTGCAAGCAACATAGACCCTGATATACCCTTGTATAATGCACAGGCAGGTCTAGGATTATGCAATTTGTAGTTGCATCAGACTACATGAAGATACAGTATATGTCTGTTTACAAGTTTTCCATAAGGATAAAATAATTGATCACATTTCACTGCCAATATACAATTCAGAAGGAGAGATTGATGGTGGTTGGTTTGATAGACTTGTAACTGAAAGGGCTTGGGCACAAATCTTTTTGGATCAGCCTGGGTTGGATACCTTAGCATGTCCTTCCGCACTTTACTCCACTGCCTCATCACTAAGTAGTCTTCTTGTGTAAAACACTAAATCCAAAATAATCCAATCCATTTGTTAAATGATGAAAGTTAATCGCTATTGCATCTGTAGCAAAAGCAGTTTTTGCCTTTGGTCTTTTTCTTTTGTTGAAACTTTTGTTAGGGCAAGGATATGACTTAAAAGACTCTTGATTCTTTTTACAGACTCTCTGACCAGCATTAATGAATTAGCCTTTGTATTGGTAATAATGAAATAATAATGAAGTAATAATTGTTACTTTGTAACTAATTTTACCTTTGATTTTGACAAGTGCCATCTTTGCAAATCTCTTTATTGGTTCTGATGGACATTTAAGATTTTTAACCATTATCTGCAGTAAAACGTGTTGGTGAAGGGAATTCCAAATGACATGTTTAGTGTGATCTTTTATAGAACTTGAATTTAAAAGTCAAATGTAGAAAGAAAATCTATGTCATCCTTTATAAGCATGTGTCCTTATTAGGCAGGGATTTGCCAATACAGGTTTTATTATGTTATAAAGTACATTTAGTTCTTAATGATTAAATGCAGTAAACAGCCAGTCTAGAAATATTCTGGGGAAAAAGTGGAGACACATGTTCACAGCTCCAGGCATGAAGATTGGGTACATGGTCCTTTCAGCACATTATAGACTTGCCACTACAGAATGGAAATTCAATTCATTATTGCCAAGTTGTAAGAATGGCTTCATTAGTATTGAAAGTTAAAATGAACTACATGTTGTGAAGAGCTGAGAGTGTGTTGCAAATGATTTAGCAGAGTGTCTAATTGGATGGTAGAGCTCCTGAGAGTTGAAATTTCCATTAAAAATCGTGTAATTAAGATGCAACTGCTAATTAAGGAGAACCCAGTTTAAAGCAGAATTGATATATAATCCACATTGCTCCCAGACACGACTGACTTTAGTTACAGTGGTGCAGTTTGATTCTTGGCCTAAAACTTGTTATATTCAGTTTATGTTAAGTTTTAAATCTCTCATCCAGATTTTGTTTCCTGTTTTTATATCAATTATGTAAGATTAGGGATTTGATCCATTGACAATTTTGCAAATTACTTACAAGTAGAGTAGTTATCGATAATGATCCATTAATCATTTAAAGTTGGCCATAAAACACTTGAAATAAAGACTCTCAAATGTCCACTGATTGTGATAAATTTATGTTCATCAATGTAGCAAAGCTTTTGGTATCACAGATACAAAGGGAAACTTGCCTTTTTACAGTTAAAGTCATAGAAATGAATTTTTTTTTAAAATAGCAGAATAGCACATAATTGAATCCCAAATGTAGAAAGATTAATTAAAAAAGATAATAGTCACAGAACTTAACAATCTCTTTGACTATAGTTAGTTTCAGATGATTGATTATCAGAAAACAGTAATCACTGATTACACAGTAGTTCAGCTCTTCTGATTGTAGCCCAGAAGAGCTTATGGAATGGTTTGTTGTCTGTCTGTCCAATAGAACATGTTTGCTATCACTACTCTGATGAAACTACTTGGGTTAATGCCATGAAACTTTACTCATGCAGTCATTTGGTCTGGTCAGCCCTAAATGAAAATGGCTTCACTTGGATATTGAATACTTCATGGCCACCACAGCAGCTGTCGTGAAAATCTCGTCACTAATCCTGAATGTGGGGTTTTCAATAAAATCCTCTTTTATAATGTATTTCTGGCCCTAAATGAAAATGGTGCTGCTTGCATGGCTAATATGGCCAGTGCAGTGGCCATCTTGAAAATCTTGCTATTGCCATTCCTTCTGTAAGGATGGTCATATCAGCATGAAGGTTTTATTGAGCAGCTTCTTATGAAGTCACTTCTTCTGAATGAAAATGGTACTGTTGTTGTTGTTGTTGTAGGGTTTAACACAATTTTTCAGCACACGATAGGCTATACATGGCGGCCAGTATTAATGGTGGAGGATTCGAACCCGGGAAAAGCCCCAGAAAGAACCACCGACCCATGAGGAGCTACTGGCAAGCTTTCTCACATACCCACATTGGCTGAATCGGAGACTCGAACCCACGCAAACAGAGGTGAGATGGCAATGATCCTTAACGGAGAGCGCTTTAGACCACTTGGCCACTCTGGGCCCAAAAAAAATGGTGCTGCTCACATACAATATTGCCACCACAGTGCCTGAATGAATAATCATAGCAGCACAGGATTTTCACTGGAAGACTTCTTGTGATGTTTGATGGTTATAAATGTAAATGGTGCCTTTCTGGTTTCCAGTATGGCTGCCATAATGGCCATCTTGAAAATATTGTTGAAAATTTGAAAATCTTATTAATGCTGAAGAACACCTGAGATGTTTTAATATTCAGCAGTTCAAAGGAAGGAATGGTCTACCTCAGGTTCTTTTCAGCCATTTTCATCAAGCCCTTTGAGGGGCTCTGATTTATCTACTAATTTTTTTAATCAGTACACTAGTTTACTGGTGCAACATTCTAAAATTACTTACATAAACCAAATCAATCAAAAGATGATAGAGATTGACAATACAACACATGGTGCTGTCACAGCATTTCTGACTGTCCATGATTCTATCCAAATTTTATTAGTTTTACAGTATTAATGACAGGAACCTACATGCATGCATACAATATCTATTAGTTATTGTATATCTATATCGGATTTCTCAATCGACTCATTTCAGCAGCTCACCAATGAGCTTAGGAGTCAGCTACACAAATGCAAGTCTTTTCCATCCAGGATATCAGAAATACAGTAAATTTATTTGTATGCCCTCTAATATGCAGTGAATTTCTACAACAGAACATTACTATAATGAAAAAAATTATACATATTGAAATAATTACCACACACTATATATATATATATATACACACACACACACACACACATACTAGTACAGCTGCAAACAACATCAGGATCTGTGTTGTTTGTTTTACCGATTACTCCTAACAAACTGCACAGACCCAGATCTGCTGGCGCATAATGCACCATCAGATTTGGGTCTGTGCAGTTTGGGTTTGATATGTCAGGTTGTATATTCTATATGCTTTTTTTTAAAATTCCTTACTCTGCTTGAATCATCATTTGATTCATGACAGGGATGAATATGACAAAGATGTCATAATGTAATAAGATAATTTGGTTAATAACATCTTTATTGGCAACATATACGGGAATATATTGTTTCGTTACTCTTATGTCAAGTCCTTGGGACAAGACCAGGGTATAAAATAATGAGTTAAATATTTTGGTTGCTCGGAAGGCATATAGTTAGTTCTCAGTTTTAGAAGTGTTGCAGAGAGGAAGGGTTTTGTTTTCATTGACATCTCACTGTATTTGGGCAAAAACATCTTTTCATCAAGTGTTTCATAAAGAGTGCTATGTAAATATAGTGAACAGCGCCAACAGCCACTCAAGCCTTCATTTATCTCTCTATCCTAGGATTAACCATAAATAAATCAATATGGTCCAGACATTTTATCAGGGACACTCCATACAAGGACCGTTTAGAAGTAGTCCAGCACTTTATTGCAGCCAATCAGTCTGGTCATCCACTAACTAGACTGCTAAATGGTTAATATATTTATGTTATAGCGTCAACATTGTCTCACACCTCCTCATTTATGTCACTTCTGAGAGGGCAATAAACTTTTGATACAAAAGCAACCAGTCCTGTTGCCTTGTTTGTGAAATTAGAAGAAATGATTGGAGATGGTTTCTAAGAAGTATGCAGAGTAAATTTACTTGATCAAAACTTTACTTTGGAGGCCAGAGAATAAAGTTAATAAAGAGAATCAGTTTTACATGCCATACAGATATCCTTTATTATATACCATATATATTTTGATGAAAAGTAATGGACCCTGATTTGCTGTTGCATAATGCACCAGCAGATCACTGTGTTGTTTGTTCAACTGATTACTCTTAACAAACTATATATACAGATCTACTGGCACATTATGTGACAGCATATCAAATTCTGTGCAGTTTGCAGTTGGACTCGACTTGTAACAAGTATATACAGTGTGCAAGCACCTGTCTTGAAGGATCAGCACACTAATTAAGTTACTTGTCTCTTTCCTTCATTTTTCCACGATTAGTTTGGAATTTATTGCATTAATTTTAAGATCAAATGTGCCAAAACTGTCTTTCTAATGATTGACTCTAGCTTGGACATAACATATCCGAGACTTTATTATGATTGGCACTAGATTTGGGCATAACATATCCAAAGATCAGCATAGGTTTTGGTTACATTTGGGGGGAGGAATAGTTGCATTTGAAAGAAATAACTGAAATTTTTAGTGCAAGTGGCCTAATTCCAGAACGAGCCAAATAACACCAGTTTCCTATGCCATCTTATGCAAAAGTCCTGATAAACATTTTATTTTCTCTTTAGGGTTTCTAGCTGTTTTCTATTGAATGCAAGTAACATTCTTCATTGTTTGGCAGAAAAATAGATAACAAATAATAATTAGTTTCGGACTACAATATGATGTAATGACAGCCAATTGGCTCATTGTGGTGATAACTCATAATACCTGTGATCTGCAAACTATGTTACTGTAGTACATGTACCCAGTATTTAATAAACCTCTTTATAATAGCCACCTTTCATTATAAAGCTTTTTTTCTGAATTTCATGAGGTAGCTGCCTATAAGATGTGTTTAATTCGGTTTATTTTGGTGTTTTACGACACAGCAACATATGTTGGTTTATTTTGTTGTTTTATGACACGGCAAGAGAAGTTGGTTATTTTGATCAAAGTCAGTTTTAAAAAAGTGCCTAATGCCCAAAGACAAACTTGAGTAGCCAGCTGGGGCTGATCTGACCATAGAATTCAAACTCCCACCTTTTTGGTTACAAGCCCGAGTAGCCAGCCAAGGCTGATCTGACCATAGAATTCAAACCCCCACCTATTTGGTTACAAACCCAAGTAACTGGGGGTGGGTGGGGGTGGGAGGCTGATCTGACCATATAATTCAAACCCCCCCACACCTTTTTGATTACAAACCCAAGTAGCCAGCTGGAGCCCGATCTGACCATAGAATTCAAACCCCTACCTTTTTGGTTACAAGACCCAAATCAAAAAGGGGTTAAAACGTATTCCACTTGGTAAAAGATTGTCATGAATTTACCCTTTAATGCTTGGCCCTGCCACCTAAATTGGTCCCAAAATTGTTTTCCGTTTGTGGTACAGATTCTTGACAAAATGATAAATAAATACTCCACTGAAAACAGGCATATAATACTTCTCTTTCCTTTCACTGAAGCATGTTGATTTGTTTATGATTAAAAACTGATTTTACAGCCCAAAAGTTTTGCTGATGAATGACTTTTTGCTTAAGTTTTTAAAGGGCAGTGGCAAGTTGGACATATTGAAACAGAGCAATTTTATGATGGTGTAGAGCCAATACATTTTATTTCCTCACTGGATTAATGGGAAAACTTTGTTTCAGGATTTTTCAGTTCTCATGCATGTAACTTGTTTTTCAAAATGCATAGGAACTTGTTAATATCCATCTGTGTTATGAAAATGTTTGGATGGCAGATAATGGATAATTATTGATAATTATGACTTTTTTGTACACATTCCATGATAACTGACAATTTTCATGATTCTTCATACTTCACGATATTGAATAGTAATTTTTAAATTAAAGCAAAGCAATTTTATTAACACATTGAAAGATAATATACTACAATGTACCATGTATAAGTTACTGGCAAGTCAGTAGAAAAAATATAGACCCAGATCTGCCATCACGTAATGCACCAGCAGATTATGATCTATTTTGTTTTTTCTGCTAAATTGCACAGAGCCAAACCTGACTTTACATAATGTGCTGGCAGACCTGGATCTGTATTTTTTTTTTATCAGTTGGACTCAACATGTAAAAGAATATGAAATGGTATAGGTGTTTGCAAGGAATGTAAGTTTTAGTGTATTATTAATTTTGAGTTTGGAGAAATCTTGACAACTGAACAGACTCACAAAGATTGTGCAGTGGCCAAGTGGTCTAAAGCACTTACTATTACGAATCACTGCCATCTCACCTCTGTCTTGCGCTGGTTTGAGTCTCGGATTCAGCCAATATGGGTATGTGAGAAAGCTGGCCAGTAGCTTCTCATGGGTTGGTGGTTCTTTCTGGGGTTTTCCAGGGTTCTTCCTCCATCATTAATACTGGCCACCATGTATAGCCTATCGTGTGCTGAAAAATGGCGTTATACCCCACAACAACAACAACATTATGAGATGATCAACTTTTATTAAGAAGCCATATAATTTGTTACATTTTCTTTCCAAATGACATTCTTAGTACACCGTAATTAACAATATTCAAGGAAATTTTGATAAATGAAAATGTCACTTACGCCTAGTAGAGGCAGTACTTCAGTAAATAAATACCAATTAAATAAATTTTTATCAAATGAAATTTGTGTTTTTGCTGAATCTTTTAGTTCATTTTACATGCAGTCATCATGAATGCATTGTGTCCTCTTTTATTTAAACATAAAATGTGTCAATCTACTGTAACATCTATGTCTGCAAGCATTTCTCTGTGAACCTAATTAAATGCTGATCGTATTTTGATATATGACTAGCAGAAGTATATGTTGTAATTTTGCACTGAATTAAAAGCTGGCCTCCTTTGTATTATATCACGTTAATTACATCTTATGAATCAAATAAAAGGGGGTGGAATAAAAGAAAACTTAAAAGTCATGCAAATCCTGCATGTTTAAGATCTTAGAGACCTTGGTCGTATTTCTGTTGAACTTATTTCATTTGATCAATCGAACACTGCAATAAATATTATTGTGTATCTAATATAATTAAGCTACTTGAAATTAACTTACTCAATCATAATTGTGATCAAAGATAGCAATGCAACCAAGCGAAATGAATACTTCATAAAATAGAGCTTTGTTTCACAGATACTGACCATTGTGGGGAAATGAGTTTCAGAGAATTCCTGAATTGGCACTAAGAAATATCCTCAAGTGTGATAAGACGTTTCACTGATATGTGCATTGAAATTATGGCATCAGTATTGTGCTAATTGAACAAGACAAAAATTGAGTTTCGATGTAGACGATATTCTAGCAAAATAAATGTTGCTAGTTTTTTTTAAAGTAATCTTGTTTGGTGGTTTATGAACAGTTAGTCTGGTTTCCTGCTTCATAGTCTCCCTGTTTCATGCTACATTATTACCTACTGCACCAGAACCAGGCTAATCAACAAAGCGAAAACTAGTGGCTTAATACACAAATAATTTTGCGTACACATAATGGTTGCTGAATCCAGATGGAAAATAATGTTAACGATCTTTCAGATGTTAAACATTTTGAAAATAAAAGTAATTTATACAGAATAATGAACAACCTCATCAGAAAAGGAGATTTACTGACAATTATTATCAACGCAAATATAAAACGAGGATTCTGTCATTAAACAGCCCAGTTCCCACCCCCACCCTCTGCAGTTTTCTTGATGTCTAGCACCGCTACTAGCGGATTTTTTTAGGTCCCTCGTTAACTCGCACCCTCTCCTATAGTGCAGTGCATGTTTTGGGACCCCATTGTGTACGAGTTATCGAGGGAGTGGTGTACTCCTTTTTCCACCTACAGAAAAGTGAATCACAGTTGCATGAACTAAGTTAATTCTTTGGAGAAAAGACTGTTTCAATATTTTCTCAAGAAAATAACATTACACATTAGATAGAAAGGTATTCCTTATTTCTTACATAGTTTGCTTTTCTAGAGTACAACTGACCTAATTTGAAGCCAACCATGATTTGCATAGTGCATCACAAGGATCATGATCAGCATGATTTCTAATACTGTTACTTTCAAATGAAATTCAATCTGGACGGCTCACAACAGTGTAAACACTCAAGATTTTTTTTATGGTCAGAGAAATGTGTGTATTTGTGAGGATGTAGTTGTGATTTGGATTTTTAATGTAGCGTTAAAAACATTTCAGTCGTATTGCTACAGTGTCTGCAGTGTGGTAGTTTATAGTGATGTCTAGTACTGGGGTATCATGCCGCAGACATATAGCATCATGTCCCACTAATTTTCATATAGGTCTTGCTATTGTCATGTATTTTCAAGATAAATCTTTCTGCTCATTATGACTGATCTAGTATCATGTTTACTCACTTACAAGTTGATCCCAACTGCAAACATAGAGTTTGATTGCCGTAGCACAGTTCACTGAGATCTTAGAGTCTGGTTTTGTTTTTTCTTCTACAGATTACTCCTAACAGACTGCACAGACTTGGATCTGCTGGTACATTATGATGGCAGATCTGTATCTGTGCAGTTCACAGTTGAACTCAACTTATAAGGAAGTATATACAATATTTTTTTTATCAATTTATTAGCAGTGTAGGATTTTTTTTCTAACAGGTATATGACCTTGCTTTCTTTTGACAATTATATGACCTTTGCAGCTTTCTTTTGGCTTCCTGAATTATCTAAATCTTTTTACAAATACAATTTACTCTTTGTTCCTTATTGTGTCATTGTGATTGATGCTCATGTTTGATTGGGTGATTGAATGGTTTGAGGTAAACATCCTCTAATTTATTGTAGCTACCCATTCTATCCACATTAAATCTCATGTATTTTCTCTCTTACTGACACAGGACTATATGTTTGAAAGTAATAGTTATGCTTATTTACATGAATAAGCAATTACTGTTTCAATTAATGGTAAATGAGTGTTTTTATTGGTCTATCCCTGTTTATGCTGTAGACATTCCAGAGACCCAGGGCTTGGTCTGGTTAATGTAATGTGAGAAACATATTTCCACATTTAGCACAGTATGTAATTCTAAAAAATCGGTCCTTAACCATGTTACAGGGAATTGACCATATCAGAAAAGATTTTTGTTTGTATAAAGTTCAGAACTGAGTGGTTCGATTAAAAGAATGCTCAATCTAAGTCTAAACATTTGAAGATGGTTGGGAAAATGAATGAAGAAATATTTAGATTGAATTAAACTTTTTTCAAACTTAAAGATGTGGATGGTGGGGTAAGATGTTTTCGGATCTACAAAATCCTTTGTCAGGTAGCTGGGCACAAAAAAATTTTGATGGGGGAACTCAAGTTTTGTGTAAATTGGCACTATTTTTGTTACACATTACAAAGAAAAATAAGTAATTTTGGAGCAATTTTATGAAAATATACCTTCCAGTGAAGTGGAAATTCTTGACTTTTCCAGCACTGAAGACTTGGTTTCCTCTCATTTTTTATTCAGTACAGCAAAGTGTATTTTATTTTAAAGAGGTTTTCTACATAGCTTGAGTGATAATTTAATTACTGAGCTTTTTGCCATTTCAAAAACTAAATTACAGCTCTCCATTGTTGTGTGAGTGAGTGATTTAAATATTTATCATAGCTTTAACAATTTTAGTTATCTCACTTAAGGATGTCTCCAATGTGGCAGTTTATAGTGATGTCCAACACTGGAGTATCATGCCACAGACATGTGGCATCATGTCCCACCCAGTCACATTATCCTGACACCAGGCTGACCAGACCTAACACTAACTTCTTTTAAATGCTGAGTGTCAAGCAAGGCGGCTGCTGATACCATTTTTATGTCTTTGGTATGACTTGGTTGAGGTTTAAACCCATGACCTCCCACATCCGAGGTGAATGCTCCAACCCTTAGCCACCAGAGCAGTAGCTCTTCGTTGTTAAAACACCATTTATAATAATGTGTTTCAATATACAGTGCATTACTGCTATGGACCTTGTGACCAAACTTAAACCATTGTTCTTAAATTAGTCACCAAAATGTGTATCAGTATCTGTTCAAAGAACAAGACATAAAACTTGGTATTATATCTTCATTTTCTCAAGTTATATATTATATACAATTACCAAACTTTGTGCATGGCTTGCACGTGGAGTTAAGTAGAAGCTTAATGATATTAGGGTCAAAAGGTTAATGGTTAGGATCACTTTGACAGAAAGAAGAAAAATTCTGCACAATAACTCAAGTTCTCCACCATTCACTGTTTCGAGAAGTTGTGGATGGCTTGCACTTAGGATAAGACAGATAAAAACCTTTTAGTTTGGAGCCAAAAGGTCAGAAGTCAAGGTCACTGGCTGGTAATTTTGTTTCCAAACAAAAGTTTTACTTTTTGTTGATCATTTGATTCAACCAAATTTATTTTTTTTAAAATGGACCTGCATGTTTTTGTAAAAAAAGAAGCTTATTGATTTGGGTGTCAAAAGGTAAAAGTCTCTCACTTGAGAAAGAAAAATGTTATTTGCATAATAAATAAGTAATTTGGGCAAAGATTTTGGAGAGCTTGCACTTGCATATGGAAAAGGCGTATGGATTTATGGGTCAAACGGTCAGTTGTCAGGGTCATTATGACTTGCAGTGAAATTGGTTTTGCAGAATGACATTTGTTCTAGAGTAAGTTCCTTGACCAGACTTTGATGTTATATTTATATATCAGTACATATCACCAACAAGATTATTTAGAAGATGATATCAAATTTTTTTAAAAAGTTTATTACGTTTCAGGAAGAAGCTTTGGTAAATTGAAGGATACCGATCCGCAGTAGCTCATTTGCTAGAGCATCAGACTATTTATCATATCGTCATGTGTTTGATACCTGCCCTGGCCAGTGTGAGTTGGTTGCCTCATTGAAACTTTGGGAAAGGCACAAAACCCCATTTCCTAGCCAGTAATGTATTTAAAGTATTATTATTATCAGCACCCAAAAAAAATTCAATATTGAAATAAGGAATTAAAGTTTCATAGTGTGAGTCTTTCATATTTAAACTCAAATTGTTTAATGGAATGTTCAGGGGGTTGAGGTTTTTTTAAAGGCCAACCTCAAGAAAAACCCAGAAGGAAACCACTCTCCTTGGATGGACAAAACGTTTTTCCATTGCTTGTACATGTATGTAATTTGCCTTGACCCCAAGGTTGCAGAGGTGGGAAGCAAATGTGTTGCCACCATGTTTCCATGCCACACTGGAAGCATGGTCTCTTTTTTGTGTGCTTTCTATAAAGTTAATTTTATCCATTACAAGTGTTGAGAAGGTCTAGCATGTGCTATGAATGGTTGCTGTGGAAATAATTTTGCCAGATCCTCCCTGTATTTGACAGGCAAAGTCAGGAATTCTGTCTTTATTGATTTAGCTAGTCTTCTTTCAGTGGCACACCTTTCAGCTTCTGCAGCTGCTACTGCACTGATGCTCCTTGGAACTTGGATTTTAGAGGCAGTTTACAGGGACATGCATCAGAGTTAAATGTTGTGCAGATCTTACATTTCTGGCCATTAAATATTAAGAGATACAAAGGATTTAACATTATATATAAAACTATGTAAAGACTTTAACATTAGTGGTCATGTGATATAAAATATAATAAATGATGTAAAAGTTTTATATTTGTTGCCATGAAATATTAAAATGATGTAAAGAAAATAACATTAGTGATCATGAGACATAAATCGATAGAAAGGATTTAATATTAGTGACAGTGAAATATACAATGATGTAAATGATCTTACATTTATGGCCATGACCAATAACATTTCAAAAGGCTTTCAAGCATATAATACCCCATGAAATGCTTTAACAGCAAGCAGCATATTGTATTATTCAGTGAGTGGTATAACATTTCTTATCACATGTCAGTGATATGACATTGTATAAAGCCATCTCATATTTTATATACTGTAAATGCTGTATGTGTTATGTCTTGCCATTACACATCATGGCATTGATGGCATCAAAAGGCATCTAAAGTCAATGAAATCAACTATTTGAGAAATACCCCCACCCCCAAAATAAAGAACAAAATTTATTTAAAAAAGCATTATTTTACATGAAGGAAATCTAAGAATATACAAGGAAATCATATTGACTTGTAAACACACACACACACACACACATATTGTGTGTGCTAAGTTTGAAAACATTAGGAAGTCAGTTAGCTTTCTTAATGAAATCTAATATATTGTGGGTTTTGTTTGATTGATTAATGTTTGTGAGAGACCATTTGTATTTTTTATTTCAGCCAATAAATGAAATTTTAATTGTGAGATTGGTTGTTTGTAACCCAATGTGGGAATGGCCAAATGAAAGAATAGCTTGATTTGAATGGGTCAATACTGGCAAGGGTAGTGCTGTTATAATCATGGGTTGGTTGCTTTATTAGACTGCTCTGTGATAGTTAATGATTTTCTGCCTGAGTGTGGCCTGTTCACTGCTAACAGAACTAATAGTCCAGTTTTCAGCTGCATGCACATCACACTTTAACTCTCATGAGTACAAACTGTGGTTAAGTCTACACAACAGGATCAGTACTATACAGGCATTGTTGACTAATAGATTTAGTTTCTTGGAGAAAGATTTATCAGTCTACTCTATCATTAGATGTTCGATTGTTTGGCAGCTTCATAAATGGGAGTGAACTGCAGTGGTGTACTGCTGCATTGTGAAATGGATTTCCTGTAGATAACAAATTTCATTGTTAAATAGATTTCAGTTTCATTATGTTGGAATCCTAAACTGGATTTATCTGTGATTTCAGTTTCATTTTACATTTCATACATAATTGATTTGTTTTATAATTCATCATATCAGTTTCACTGGACATAGATGGATCATTGTCTGTTTTTCAGTAAAAGCCTGTAAAATTAATTAAGTGTCATTTTATTCTGGAGAGTGGTAATTGAATGCTGCCGGCTGGAAAAATATATTGTACTGCAGTTGATCAGATAATTAGTGTGACATATCACTGCAGTTTGGTAAGAATTGATCTTGGTTTCTGTGAGAAAGAAACAAACATTAATCTGATGTGTGAACAGAATTAGTTTCTACAGTACAAATTATGTAGAATTCAGTTGTATAATACTGGATATTAATGTAAGTTTTTGAAAATAAGGAGAATGGAATTTGTGTTTGATATTTATTTCTTTTTTGGATAACATTATGACAGAAACTCTGTGCATACAGTACCTTCATTTTTTTTAAAATTACCTGTACATGCATAACATTCATGCAAATATATACATTAGTGTTGGTCATCTCTTCATTTAGTATAGTCTCATTGGTGGATACTTGTCCCAGAAAAGAAGCATTTGATGACTTCTTGCTACTACTTTATAGTGATCTGCCAGTTGCATTGGTATAAAAGTGAAATAGTAAGTGGACAGTTACTATACAACAACAAGAATGATACTGGTTTCTCGGTGGAGGATTGACTGATGTATACACACACCTTGCAGGAGTAGTGGAGATCATAATATTGCTTTTCAGTACCTGTTGATTCACACCTGGGGATTCACACATCTCCAGCAGAATTCCAGCTATCCAAACTATGTATGACTGTGGTGTTTTAAACTCACTGGAATGATTTAATGTTGCTATTCCTGCAACTGGAGAAATGTTTTGTAAATAAATACAGGACTTGGATGCATTCACACTATTCATGGTATTAGAGGAAAGGATTTATTGTAGTACTTTGAATACACATTAGTGCTTGAATGGATTCTCCAAGCCACATGAAAAACAAAAGCCTGATAATCTTGTACATGTAATTGATAGTGGTGATTATTTTGATCTGGTTTTGCAAAGTATGTGAAAATTATAGAGGTTTTAGAGTCTGTTGTTAATGTTATCGAGTCTGATCATAACACAAGGCATCAAATTAACTACAGCAGTTTCTTGGTGTACTTTTAAGTTTGACTGGTTATACTGTAGCAGGAAGTTTATGGCTGAAATACAAGCTTGGATTGTACGATAAATTAATAATTATTTGGACAAAACTTAAGCACGGCATCATGGTGATAAATCACGAAGAAGATGATGATATCTTCTATTACTACAAGATTGTGGATAAATATTATTACATACTCATTGAGGTAAGTGTAATTTTTAAGTTGCTTTGGTTTAGGTCAGTAGAGAAAAAGACCCTTCTGAATATGATGTCATCATGGAAGACTGTTATTATACAGATGTGTGACATTTGAACATTGAATTATGCATTCAAAACATATTCTCTCTCTCTCAATTTTTCATGCAAGAAGGGATATATTTTTTGTGTCATGGTTCGTATTTTTCATATGATGTAACCAATGTGACAAATTTTTCAAGAAGTAGGGGTGGGGCTAGGTATCAAAGACGTCGATAGTAAATATTGGAAAAGTTTGTGTATGCATCAGAATGGGCCTAACATTAAATTTGGCTTTATTGTGAGATGAATACATATGCACATATATATGGACCACAACACTGGAAATAATCTCATGAGACATGACAATGATATTCTTAATATGGGTTTATTGTGAGATGAATACATATGCACATATATATGAACCACACAACTGGAAATCGTCTCATGAGACATGACAATGTTATTCTAAATATGGGTTTATTGTGAGATGAATACATATGCATATATATATGAACCACACAATTGGAAATAATCTCATGAGACATGACAATGATATTCTAAATATGGGTTTATTGTGATATGAATACATATGCACATATATATGAACCACAACACCGGAAATCATCTCATGAGACATGACCGTGATACTCTGAAAACAATTATTTTTAAAGAAATGTTTCTTATGTTAATCTATTTTAGTTCATTCAAATCAATATCGATATTAATAAAGATGCATTGGTTTACATACACCATGCAACAATGTTATGATGACAAGAAGTCAGTTTCCTGCACTCACATATTGTCTGAAGAGATGTGTGCCTGTGTGTGTGTGTGTACACACACACACGGACAGACACACACACACAAGTGCACACATGCAAATAGAGATATTATACGTATGCACACGTTTTCATTGCTAGTGCCAAAAATATTGTATTAATTAGTCATTGCATTTAAAGTTGCCTGAAAATCAAGTACAATTAGATATATTGCAGATGAGGAACAGTGTGTTTTGCAGAACCCATGTCATATTAAGTTGATTTCACCTTGTTAAAGAAAAGGAACTAGCGAATTTCAAATGAAGTGCTTTGAAAAAGTATGCACTTTATGCAGAAACAATACACTCTCTAATATGACAGTTTAATTTGTCTTTTCTTCTCTACACTTTACTTTAAATAATGTTCTATAATGTTTTTGCTTTCTGATATCCGTCTTATGTTTCATATTATTTTTCCTCTGTTCTCCTCTCTCTCTCTCTCTAGTTTAAAGAGAATCCAAGCTTTAGGCTTTAGGCGGTATCTATGAAATAAAATTGTATAGTGTGTCACATTTTATTGCATAAATGCTAGTTTTAATTTGTACAATCAATAACATATAGCCAGTTGTGTATTATGTTGTATGATAGTTGCTCTCATGTTCAATGTTTTCCAAGTTCTAAATTCCTAAAATAGGCATAAGAAATTTGAATTATTGATTAATGATATCAGATGCCGTGTCTGATGTATCCAGTCAAGTAGATCTATTTTACAGTGAGAAAAAGAATATCAGAATCAAATGTTTTACCAAGTAACTTGATAAATATCAGTAACTACATGTATTTGTCATGTCTTTCTGTAGAGAAACATCAAAAGAAAATAATCAGTTGCAGAAAGAAAAATGGGAATCAATATGAGCATGTATGTTTTAGTTTTGTGTTTGTGTGTGTTTTTGTGTGTGTGTGTGTGTGTGTGTGTGTGTGTGTGTGTGTGTGTGTGACAGAATATGAGAGGGAAGAGATTTTATAAATTGATACAGAGAATAAAATGAAATGACATACTTTGAAAATTGATGGTATGTATTGTGCCAAACAAGTAAATCAACAATGAAAGATATCATCAGATTGTGAAAGACAAAAATGAAATAAATGCTGAGAGGGAAAAAAAGATAGTTGAAAAGCCATTAACTATTTTTTATGACAATTTCTCCATGAATCAGATCCAAAAATACACCCTTGTATTGTCCTCCACATATGTGGTTTGATACTGATATATATATATATATATATATATATATATATATATATATATATATATATATATATATATATATATATATATATATATTGTTTGCTGATACAAATTCTGCAAAACTCATTCTAACACAGAATGAATATGTTCCTGAAATAAAGCAGTGTAAATTTTATATGTAAATTTAGATTGGATTGTTTGAAGCTTCTGCACTTGGAAGTTAATTTTCATTCAGGGTTTTTCTCTCAACATTACAGTGCATAAACAATATATCAATTTTGTCTGTTTGAAGAAGAAAAAAAACATTATAATTATTGGTGACATGTATATTGACAGAGAATGTTATATACATGATAGCAAACTTCCATATAACAGCATGCCACCAAATCTTTCCTCATTTCTCTGTCCCACCCAGTCAAACTATCTAATCCATCCCAGGCAGAGGCGTATGTTAGGAGTAGAACTGGAAAAATTATGGAGACCTTGGGGATCAACAAGGAAAGAGTTTATAAATTTTCAAACTATCCACCATTCTGTAGCTTAAGATTTGAAGTCTGATTTTTCAACAGGACTGTAGGAGTTGTGTAACTTGACACACCTATAATGATATAATGCATCAAGTCATGTACAAATGTACCAGCTCAACCCTACACTAGCCTAGGCATGGTGATAATCAAGGTTTCTTCTAAACATTTTGGGATAGCTGTTTACAGCTCAGATTGTAAAAAAATCCAAAAGTACATTCATTCGATGAATATACCTTTTCACACTAGATAATTCCTGTTGTGTATTTAATTTCAGCAGATGAAACATAGAAAGGTAGACATAAAAGTAGTCGTTTCTAATTAATGTATTATATATTAAGGAATAAAAACCTAATTGGCTATGTTCAGTTTTAAAGACCAGATAGCATCTGTTAAGACTGATTGAGAATCAGTCTGTTTTTTGGGGGGGTTTAACACCATGTTTCAGCACATTAAAGGATATACACGGCACCAGTAAATTTGATGGAGGAAGAACCCAAGAAGACCTTGGAAGAACCAACAACCCATGGGAACCTTTAAATGGCAAGCTTTGTCATATATCAGTATTGGTTGAGACAAGTCTCGAACACACATGGACAGAAGTGAGATGTTCGTGATCTGTAAAGGCAAGCAGCATAGACAAAGGGTTCAAAATTATCTATGGGCAATCAGTGCTAGTTGTTGAATGAAGTTGTATCATGTATATATGGTCTGTACTATATAGTTACCATGCCTTTGGTTGATGGAAGAAAAAGTGTGTGTGTGTGATTTGGATTTTTAACATAGCTTTTAAAAAATATGTCATATTGTTACAATGTCTATAGTGTGGCAGTTTATAGTGACGTCTAACACTGGGACATCATATTGCAGACATGTAGCATGATGTCCCACCCAGTCACATTATCCTGACACCGGGCCGACCAGTCCTACTAACACTAACCTCGTAATGCTGAGTGCCAAGCAAGGCAGCTGTTAGTACCATTTGTATAAGTCTTTGGTATGACTCGGCTAGGGTTCAATGCCCGCACCCTCCTGCATCAGAGGCGGATGCTCTAACCACTTGGGCCACTGGAGCAGTCTTAAGAAAGAGGCGGAAGATCTTGCCAATCAGCATTCATTAAATTCTCCCACTAGCCATGTATTCTTAAAACATTTTATCCAAAAGACTCAAGCTCAAATAAAAAGTGGAATAACTTTGATGCAACTGTTACTTTTAATTTTTGAGGGGGAAAAAAACCTAGTATGTTCCAATTTTCAAGTCTTGAGTCCATCAGCTAGACTGCCAAATGTTGATGACAGAAGTTTAAATTAAGTATGGTATCTGATTTGCAGCTTTTGAGTTTCCTGATAAAAAGAAGTTTTGCGAATATCAGTCCCCGGGGTCTATTTGTGGATGAACTATTGCTGATTTGTTAAAAAAATCCACACCAAAAAATTAACAAAATGCATGACAAATGCACATTATATCGTCAAGTCCTACATTTTTTCTTCCTTAAATCTCTCCTTTATTTAAAAAATAAAACCTTCTAAAATGGAAGGTATGCATGTGCAGATTTCACACTGAAATGTTCAGTTCAAGAATAGCCTGGACCAGGTACATTATTTTTTTTAAGGTATACATTCTCAGGTGTATATTTAAGTCCATCCTAAACCATATTCAGGCTGTTAACTCATTTCAGTAACACCTGCTGCAACTAAACTGAATTGCAGTGTGAGAGAACTGTGGCTGAGATAAGAACTCCAGTACTTTTTCCCATTCTGTACTCCTCTAGATAAGTGTATAGGGTAGTCTACTTGCCTACAATAATACACTCTCCATATGTTTCTTGATGGATAATTTATTGACATGAAGTTACTTGGAACATCAAGCAAAAAAATACAGTTCAAGGTGCTTAGCTTAATTGTTGGCATTTAAAGATGGTTCATGTTGGAATTATTCACCTTTACTTTGAGTGGAGACTTAGAGACTGAGTTTAGGTTTTGGTGTTTTACTTTACCATAGTGTAGGTAGATTATTCAGGGGCAAAATAATTGGAGTATTATGCCTTGTCCAAAGGTGCAGCATGTCACTCAACCTGGATTGGTCCAGTTGTATGATTCAAACTTGTATCCTTTTGGTCATGAGTCTGGCATACTAACTTCTGCAGCACCATGGCTCCTGTCTCCATTAGTTTTGTCATTTACAGTATGGAGGGTGCAGTGGACCTGTTTACAGTATATACTCACAAGTCCAACTACACAAAGCATACTCCCAGATCTGTCATCACATACTATGTCAGCAGATCATTCATAGACCTAGATCTGCCATCACATAACAATCCAGCAGATCAGGCATAGACCCAGATCTGCCATCACATAATGATCCAGCAGATCAGGTGTAGACCCAGACCTGCCATCATATAACAAGTCAGTGGATCAGGCATAGACCCAGATCTGCATCACATAAGTCAGTGCATCAGGCATAGACCCAGATCTGCCATCACATAACAAACAAGCAGATCAGGCATTGACCCAGATCTACTGGTGTATTATGCAGTGGCATGATCTCGGTCTATGCTGTTCAGGAGTACATTTTGATGGGAATTCTTTTTGGCCGTATGGTACATTCCCGAGTCAAGAAGGGCACATTTTGATGGGAGTTCTGTTGGTCTTTTTTGTTTTTTTGTTTCACCTTTTGTTAACAAATAACAACATTTATGTCACCTTTTGGAAGCTACACATTATTGGCAAATTGGTGCCATCATAGTGGTCATTGTAAGATTACATGTTAATGCTATTTTTGCATGTTGGTTACTTTTGTTGGTACATTGTAGCACATTGCAGTCAGCATGATCTCCAGTAGCCATGGTTAAGGAAAACAATTAAATCACAAATTTGACAGTAAATTATAAGATAGTTATAATACAATAACATGCATATAATAAAGAGTGGTCTTTTATATATGGATACTCTAGGCATCATACGAACTACATGTACACAGGAGGTCACTTATGTTGGGACATGTTCAGCAAGGCTTTGTCATAACATTGACTTGTTTGATGTTTTATGGCAGAGGTAGTTTGAGTAAAGTGCCTTACACAAGGACACACTACTGTAACCATCCTGGGAGGATCCAGAGGTGGGATTCAAACACACACACTCTTGGTTACGAATCCAGCAAATTAACTACAAAGCCACCAGAGCTCTTTATAAAAGTGAATGGAGTTTATAAGAAAAGGATATTTTATGATGACAGTTTTTGGAAAGAGGGGAAGGGTAGAAGTGCTTGTCTGTAAAGATAAATAATACTTGAGTGATTTACACCAGCAATAATCAGGGTATTTTATGACCTATTTAGCCACAAACTAGTATTAATACAGTTCTATTGATTGGAGATTGTTGACAACCAGAGCTGGGAGATAAAAGTAATAATAAATTAATAACATCTCGAATCCATTTCCAATATATACATTACAATACAGTGGTAAATGGCAGTTTTGATGGCAGCATTAATATAATCTTGAATCCATCTCCAATGTATACAGTGCTGTACAATGGTCAATGGCAAGTTTGATGACAACACGTGTACCATCCTCCCCTTGATGAGACAGTAGGAATAGCATGTGTTGAACAAAATGTTGTAATTATCGCTGTGCTATTCAAAGGAAAGGTGGAGATTGTGTTATCCTGCCTATTCAAACAGGCGCATATGCATGCATGCATAATGTCTCACAGCAACCTGAAACTTGATATCTGATTGCGGATGCTTTGTAGATGTCAGCAGCAGCTTGAAAATTTTGATTTTGAGGTGAATTTGGGACACTCTTTACCAATCTATATAAAATGTATGGTAGTTTCTATTGCATTGATTGTCATGTACTTCCGCCATCGTCATTCAAAATAGGGATTTCAAACCATGGGATGTGAGGGGTTGTGTTATGAGCCTACTACACATGTATGTGATTGGTGTGTACAATAACCAATCTTGTTATCAACAGTTAAAGGGGAGATAGAATCAAATCCCTGGGTAATGCTGAGCGGGGAGGGGGGCTGCACTTTTGGTATCTGGATCATGACTTTGTAACTTCATGCAATTTTGTACAGTTTGTACTTTTCACAATTCTCTGCACAATTTTTTTAACAGATACATAAGTAAGTCAAATCAAACTACAAACAGCAAAGGTCCTGATCTGCCAGAGCATAGTGCATCTGATGATCAGGCTCAATGTTGTTCGTTGTACTAATTAGTCCTAACAAACTTCACAAAATCAGATCTGCCAGCTCATTACATGACAGCAAATTTGGGTCTATGCAGTTTGCAATTGGACTCATAAGCAAGTATGTATAATATTTCTTTTTATATTCACTATGTCATCCTCCATATTTTAGTCACCAACAAGCACAGTCTGTTCCAGGCTAGACATTTGTGGGATTCATGATAATTTGAAAATATTTGTGCACAAAAATAAGCCAGATATGCAGTTTAATGGTGCGCAGTACATGCAAGCCCAATCTTTCCTTGGTTTGCCAATTTCCCCACCCCTCAAAAATCCTCAGTTTTTTTATTGAGAGGAATTATCTCCCCCCCCCCCCCATTAATTATCAGTTTAATAATAAAATCCGCTTTACCTTGAAACCTTTTAGAGGAAAATGCCACTTGAGAGTAATGATATGTATTAGAATTTTGCCAAAATGTTCATATATCCTGAAAAATTGCCAGTATTTCCAAATTTAGAGACAGAACAGTCAATGAATCTAGTTAAAAGTCAGTATTGCCAGTATTTCCAAACTTAGAGACAGAACAGTCAATGGAATCTAGTTAAAAGTCAGTATTGCCAGTATTTCCAAACTTAAGAGACAGAACAGTCAATGGAATCTAGTTAAAAGTCAGTATTGCCAGTATTTCCAAACTTAGAGACAGAACAGTCAATGGAATCTAGTTAAAAGTCAGTATTGCCAGTATTTCCAAACTTAAGAGACAGAACAGTCAATGGAATCTAGTTAAAAGTCAGTATTGCCAGTATTTCCAAACTTAGAGACAGAACAGTCAATGGAATCTAGTTAAAAGTCAGTATTGCCAGTATTTCCAAACTTAAGAGACAGAACAGTCAATGGAATCTAGTTAAAAGTCAGTATTGCCAGTATTTCCAAACTTAGAGACAGAACAGTCAATGGAATCTAGTTAAAAGTCAGTGGGGAATGGTTTTCCTTGACTGGTGACATGATCTATATCATTTTAATGGAGGACAGCATTTAAAAGGCATTTGTCTGAAACACATCCATGCAGTAAAGGTAAGGATAATGTACAGTGTAAAAGTAACATGACAGAAGTCTTGATCTAAAATGGTAACATTATTACAAAAGTGTCACTGTGAACTTGATCTTAAGTTGAAAACAATGAACTTTCAAGAGCTGAATGAGAGGTACCTCATGTACTCACGTACAAGTCTAGTCCAAATACAAACAACATAAACCCTGATCCGCCATCACATAATTTGCCAGCAGATGGATGCCTGTGTCATTTGTCCTACTGAATACTACATGGAAAGTGCATAGACCCAGATTTTCCAACATATTATGCGAGTGACCAACAGATCTGGGCACGTACAGTTTGTAGTTGGATTCGACTTGTAAGCAACCATAGTTAATGAGAAAAGTGAAAAAATCCCATTAGTCTATTTCATCTGCCAATTCCGTGGAGCCATGCAATTGGGTCATTTTCTTGTGAATTGTGTGACAGGTAATATGATCTCCACCATATTAACCCTCCAGTTGTATCGGACTGATTTAACCTGGTAGGGTCACCAAAATCACTATAAAGCCATCATATAAGTACATACAGTGTAGCATCTCTTATCCCCTTATCAAAGATGAGAACGAATTTGGCTGTATAATGGAGCTGTCTGTCTTGAGTTTCACCAGAATATTTGTATTGTGGTGTATTGTGATACAGACGGTATAATGTAGTACTAATTGCACTGTGTTGCCATAATCTGTAGAAAGTGGAAAATAATATACACAAGTGAAGAGTGTCATATAGCTTTAATTTCTTTTAAATCTTATGTCATGAAGAATGATTGGGAAACGTTCTTACATGGAGTCAAGTCCAAGCTACATGAGGCTGGCTCTTGTTTAATTTGCATTGTATATATTATGCCACATGGGCGGCTATATTGGGATGATGTTGGCAAACATTGGCAGTTAAAGTTGTATCAAAATGCAAACCTCACCTCTACATTATATTTCCCAACAAATGACAGTCTTATCAATGAATTTGTCCATTTTTCTTGGAGAATTTTCTGCCAGATAAGTGATTTGGCCATATTGTTTGGCACCAGTTCATTCAACTTGAGGCTCAGCATGCACTATTGTGGGGTTGTTGCTATGCACAAGCAGTTATTAGTTTTCTCAGTTTACACATCAGAAATGGGGGGTGGGGGTAAAACGGACATAGAAAGAGACAAACATTTTAATTGAATCTCCGGAGAGTGTATGTGATTTGGATTTGTAATGTAGCTTTAATTCAGTCATATCGCTATGATGTATGCAGTGTGGCAGTTTATAGTGATATCTGTTACTGGGGCATCATGCCACAGACATATAGCATGATGTCCCTCCACGGTGAGTCACATTATTCTGACACCAGGCCATCCAGTCCTAGCACTTACCTCTTAATGCTGAACACCAAATGAGGCAGCTGTTAGTACCATTTTTTGGTATGACTCCGGGTTAGAACCCATGACCTCCCACATCTGAGGTGGATGCTCTAAACATCTGGCCTACAGATTGGTTGAAACACCTGAAAGATAAATTTAAAAAATACATGCATGCTATTTAAGGAAATACTGCCAAAACTGGTTAATTGGCAATGTACCACAGTACCAGTACCCTATCATATTATACTGATATATGGGTAAGACTACACATGCCTATCAGACAGCATCAGGGAGATTAGAAACTTGTTTGTAAACGTCTTGGAAGGAGGATTTTAATCTTGAGATGAGTGGTGTCTCTGTGACCTCCCTTCTCACTGAAATCTCTTGTGTACACAAAATTAAGATTGAAATTCTTTATTTTTTCTATTTTTTTCCCCACACCTTTCTTACACACTGGTATATTTACAAAAATACTCCCAGTGATCATGTGACTGAACTGGCTTTAGCAATGCAGAATGATTTAGTTGTTAATTTCAAGTAGCACATAATAATTAATATTCCTTTTGATTCTGTCAGCATGGTTGGTTGGCTTCATTGTTTGAAGTTTGGTGACATGGATTTTACTGTCAGAAGTAATTCTGACAGGATTAAAGACATTAATTGATTATGGTTGAGTTACTGAAGAGTTCAATCAGCATAAACCAGGGTTCAGTTTGGCTTCAGTATTTCAAGTTTGTTAATATGTCTAAGTATGCATTATCTCCCAATGTTATTGCACCACAATTTTAGTAACCGAAGTATCACATGAACTTTAATGATGGATAAAAATAGGAGTTTCATTTATTTAAAAAAATGACATGAATATGAATTCCGCCCATCCATAAAACTGTATTTTACTACATTCTAAATGGGGATCTGTGCATCATACCTAGCTGATTTTTACTACATTCTAAATGGGGATCTGTGCATCATACCTAGCTGATTTTTACTACATTCTAAATGGGGATCTGTGCATCATACCTTGCTGATTTTTGCTACATTCTAAATGGGGATCTGTGCATCATACCTTGCTGATTTTAACTATATCCTAAATGGAGATCTGGGCTGTACCAACATATTTCAGCTACATCCTGCTTTAATATTTCTACCATTGTTCATAATAGATTTAGCGTGCAAAAGGATCCTGTCATCTTCAGGATATTCTCTTTCTGTGGTTCAGTTAATACAGATTAAAACCATTTTGCATTTTTGGTAAACTTTATTGCACTGGAAAATGCAAACAATTTATGTGATAAAAATCTGTCAGACCTAATTGCTATGTAACATAACTGTGTACAAGTTGTTGTTGTTGTTGTAGGGTTTAATGCCATTTTTCAGCACATGATAGGCTATACATGGCGGCCAGTATTAATGGTGGAGGAAGAACCCGGAAAAACCCGGAAAGAACCACCGACCTACGAGAAGCTACCGGCAAGCTTTCTCACATATCCACATTAGCCGAATCCGAGACTCGAACTCACGCAGACAGAGGTGAGATGGCAGTGATCCGTAACGGAGAGCGCTTTAGACCACTCGGCCACTCGGGGCCCCCTGTGTACAAGTCAAGTTCAACTGCAAACAGTACGGATCCTGAAATGCCATCACATGATTGTTGTTTCTTCTACCGATTTCCAACAAACTGCATAGACGCAGATCTGCATATTCTGAGGGATGATCTGGTTCTGTGTGGTTTGTACCTGGACTCAACTTATAAGCAAGTATATTGGTTACATGCATTGATAATGTGGTTGACTGTTATTTGCTTTTCAAAACTTAAATTACAGTTTGCATGGGACAAGATTGATATAGAAAATGCAGACAGCATGTGCACTAACTCAAGCTCTCACTCAGGCAGCCATTGTGATGCTCTGGGGTTCAGCCTACAAACAGCTGCTAGAAGGCAGGCTGCTTATCTGGCTTAGTAGGCAGGTTTACTAAGTACTTGCAGAAGGTAAAGATATTTAACTTAATGAAATGGTCAGCTGTTAAGTTATGTAAGCCATGGGTAGGGTTTGAAGCCCACTTGGACCTCTTGCTGTCACTTGTTACAGAAATACTGAAAGGACCTTCCATTACATGATTATGATTAGGTATATGGATTTTTAACAGATTGGTTCCTGATTGGTTACCACTTTGATGCCCTGGGCAAATACATCCCCAGAGATACTGATGACAATCCTTGATCCACAAATGTTGATAAATTATGATCTGATGTCCTGCTTGTTCATCCTGCAGTTTAATCTGATTCATATGGTCAGAACTATCTGCATAACCCACAGGGACAGTTCTTGCCTTCATTCTCAGGAAAGTCAAAGACTGGGGACAGTTCATATAAATTTGACCACCCATATACCTGGTATTTTATTGATCAGGAAAAGATAATCTTGGTCATTTTATACATGAGGAGTATCTGTTTTAGTCATCATAGAATGTACACCATAAAACTGACCATTTCTTGTTCTTAAATGATAAACATACAAATCGGTATGATTGTATAAATAATATAGCACAGTGGCAGTGCATCTTAAGTCTGACACTGTTGTGTCAAATATGTAAGCCATTGTTTATATTAGACCAGTACATAAAAGTTCAGTTATTATTAGAGGGATTATCCTGACAAAAATATATGGCTAGACACTAGAGGATGATGGGTTACAGAAAGGCCAGGATACAGAGGTCATGTCTATTAGGGGACCAGGTTACAAAGGAGGCTGGGTTAGAGAGGAGGTTGGGTTACAAAGATATGAGGTTATAGGGGAGGTTGGGTTACAAACCACATTACAAATGAGTTACTGACATGACTGGGCCAATTTACAATAGAGGCCTGATTTCAGAAGAAACTGGGTCAGTGAGGGACCAGTTTAGGGAAGTAATACTTAGCTAATGATGGATCTTGTCGACTACAGTATTTAATATCCCACAGGTATATGTAAGGATTTTAGGGGCTGCTGTTAGGCCCCTGTCCCAATGGCAAATTTATAAATCAGACAGATTTCCCAATTTTAGCAATTCCCTTCCTTAAGGTCTGTTCCAAATTGGTCCGACCGCTTCAGTGGCCTAGTAGTTAGTGTCCACCTTGGATGCGGGAGGTTATGGGTTCGATCCCCGGCCAAGTCATACCAAAGACTTACAAAAATGGTACTAACAGCTACCTCGCTTGGCGCTCAGTATTAAGACGTTAGTGTTAGGACTGGTCAGCCTGGTGTCAGGATAATGTGACTGGGTGGGACATCATGCTAGTTGTCTGCGACATGATGCCCCAGTGCTAGGCATTACTATAAACTGCCACACTGCATACATCATAGTGAAATGACTGAAAAATTGTTAATGCTATGCTAAATATCCAAATCACACACACATTTTCCTTCCCCCAACCCAGCATTGCCTCTTTTGATGGGGCCATGTACCATTCTTGTTTACCCTAGAAAACATATCAAAAAGCAAGTGACAAGCCACAAACAAATTAAAAATGTTTTCTCTCATTCACTATCTATTGCACATTACTGAAGTTGAATGATTATTATATAATAATTGGTTAGACCAGGTGGTTAATTTCATGCAGCAGGTGCTCCATTTGACAGAGCTAAACATCTTGTCTGAGAAGTTTCATTTATTTTTAGGTACTTATACCCAAAAAGTACAGTAGCAATGTGTTTGAACTCTTTCTTATACACTAAAACGAACTCACTATCTTTACAGTCTGTACGCTTCATTTTTTAAAAAAAAATTTATTACTTTTTAATGGCATATAAAAAGTAAATTTCTGTGTGTAAAGAAAGAGCAAACAGATTTCAACAAGACTGTCAAATTTTTTGTGGGATATTTACCACTTTTGCTGGAAGATTGATGTTGTTAATCTGTTATTCTGATTGAAGACTGATTTTGCCTTTATTAATGTTCTTAAAAAGCAACAGAAATAATACTGGAAGAACATTCATCAACTTTTTGTGGCTTTCTATCATTCAAAGCTCAGTTTCTAACACATTGGGTCAGAACAGTGGAACATTGAACTTTGATATGACCCCAAATGAACTGAGCTTCAAAGAGCAGTTAGGCTGTGAAATGGTTTTGGATTTTGTTTGAATGATCATATACCCAGCATATTATCCACTCACTAAGTGAGCAATTATTGTTTATGTAAGGTTACCAGTTAGCACTTTGGAGGGAAGGAGGGAGACAGTAATGGATAAAATAAAACATGTAAACTTGCAGATCTGGTGTTGTCATAGTAATATTATAAATCTTCTTGCAAAGTGTTATTCATTAAAACCACAAAAACCATGTTAGACAACAAGGTTGACCTGCAAGATCAAATGCTTTATACTGGCAGTGCTTTGTTTATGACATCACCTGCATAGCAGTCTGGTCTGCTCTGCTTGCATACATGTGTATTATTCTTGAACAGAAGTATGGCACAGTATTACAGCAGTTCCATTGCTGTAAAGGACCCCATCAATATGCTGTAAGAATTCACCCCTAGTATCAAATGCTTCATCCGTATTAATGTGGCTTTTTTGGGTTCCAGAGTGGATGTTTTGCTATATCCACTCTGTATATACTGACATACAAATCAGGTCCAACTGCAAACAATATACACTTAGATCTGAGAGCAAATTATGCGCCAGCAGATCTAAGTCTTTACTTCGGGCAGTTAACTCTAACTTATAAGCAAGTATAAATGGTAAGTGCAGGGGCCACATGTAGCAAAGTGGTCTAAAGCACTCGCCATTACAGATAAACAACAAATCTCTCCTATTCTGTGTGAATTCGAATCTCAGTGTAGCCATCATATGTAGGTGAGAAAGCTAGCAAGTGGCTTTCCGTGAGTTGGTGGTTCATCTAGGGGTATTCATGGACTCTTGTGCCAACAAAATATACTGGCTGTCATTTATAGCCTGTCCTGTGTTAAAAAATGGCAATAAGCCTCACAAAACCAAAAGGCAAGTTACATTTTTTTAGCAGGTTCAGTGAAATAGCAGTTATGGAACCACTGCATATAGCATATATGTATGCATATATGTGTGTGTGTGTGTATGTATATATATATATATATATATATATATATATATATATATATATATATATATATATATATATATACAAACACACAGTGAGCCCTTCCACCATGAATCCAGATCCTAGAAATTTATGGTTTGAAACATCTGCATTTGTGAAAGATTTCTGTAAGAGTAGCTTTTTGATCCCTGAATGAATATTTGGATACATTCTGATTTTATCAATGGTTAAAATATGTAAAAGTTTCAATATTGTAACCTTTATCATCAAATGGTATGCTGTTGATGATGTCATTCAGTAAATTAAAAACATTCTCTTCATTCTTGCAAAATAAGAAAAATTTCTCTCACTTTATCAGGCTATGGCAGTAAACTACACTGCATACAGGTGCTTGCTACACACACAATAGTGACCACTACAGTAGATCATAATTGTAAAATAAGTAAATCATTTTGTTTGCTTCAAGAGAGTACACTCTACTTATGAGACATTCCTTCTCATTGTAGGTTGGGTTCTGGGGGGGGGGGGGGGCGGTCTGCACTGTTGCACTGTTTAAAAAACTTGGTTATTTTCAAATGCTAACACAGCAAGATGTGAAATAGGATTCATGTCTTGCATCAAAGCAATGCTAAAAGTACTAAATGATTTCCAGCAATGTGTGCCCATTAAGAAGACCCATGAAAGCATTTTTTTCCACCATCGCTGCTAATTAGACCAGGCGTTAATTTAATCCGCACTTAATACCTTATGTTAATCACATCAGTAACCATAAAGTTTTCCTCAAAGGCATCTTCCAGTTATGGTGTAGAGATTGAGGCTGTTTGAATTGGTATAGTAGCCTTTAAAATCATGGGTCTTCTGAAAGAAGCAACCAATTTCCACTTGTTTTATGTATTCCAGGTAAATGTAAAACTTGAAAAACACCACTGCTAATGAAATTTATTAATTAGCTTGATTTGATCAACTCATTTTAAGGTGACTCTTACTCTCAGCTGAATTAAAGAAACTTGTAATTACTTCCAGGTAATTTATAGGGGTTAGACTTGTTATATATATTTGATTTAATTTATATCTGATTTAATTGTTTCTAAGTTTTAAAATCTTTCTATTGTTTTAATTTCATTATCTGTCAAAATAATGTAGTTCTGTTTACTAGGAACTCATACTTTTTCCAGAAAATAGTTTGACCTTGATTGTTCAATTTTGTAAACACATAAGGCTGACCTTAATTCAAATTTGGTAACAGTCACGTCAAAATGTTTTTATTTTTATTGTGGCAGTGATAAGAGTGAGATCAAGGCTGTATTGAATACATGACCCTAGGCTTGTAAATAGTTTTTAGTGAAGTAAACAACTTTTTTCTCGGAGTAAAATGATTGGTTCTTGACAAGACCATGCTGAGAGTATGTGATGTAAACATAAACACGTGACCCTATCTGGGCTTCTGTTTTGCACGATATTCCAGTTTTAAACCATTGCTTAGAGAGAGAGATCTCAGTTGGGCTTCTAAACACTGGGATGTAAAGGTGTTTCTTTTGTTGGATCATTTTGGGAATTACATTTTAATGTTTATTCAAATTATTTGGATTCTAGAAGAATAATTCATTTCTCTAGAAATATTTTGAGTGCTCATACAGCTTTCTTGAACAAAGAAATTTCATTAATTTGAACCCCAGATTATTTCTTGTGTTTCTACAAAGAACTGTAGACTTCAGCACAGTACAGGATACAGCATACTTCATTGCCTTCCATCTTGCATTCTTCGTCGGGACTTGACCTTGAATTCATTAGAACATTTCAATATTAGGACTTCTACAATTTTATTTGGGGATTATTCTTAGATTATTTTTGGATTTGATTTTAAAACTGTAAGTTCTTATTTTCCCCATGTTTAGAGTATTTTTCCAGGGAAATAAATAATTTAAATTTTTCAAAGCTTGTTGTTTTCACTCTTTCTTGTGTTACTGTTGATTCATGCCTAAACAGGTATAGTGCCATATTTGGGTACTTATTGCTATACACACACCATATGATGCATGTATCAAACTGATGAGGGAAAATAATAATTATTCATTTCCTTCAGAGATTAGGAATAAGTTTATAGGATATATATTATTTTGTATTGACTTTCCACCATTTGTATTGCTATATCAAATTGGCAGAATTATTGATGCATGTTTCACCCATAGTAACTTGGTACTGTATTCTGCTTTGATTATTCTCTAATAAAAAGAAAGATCCATTACAGTGGCCTCCCCTACAGGATGGCCACATATTTTGGCATGCTCTTGAGTCTGTTCTAGTATTGATACATCAAATATATTACTGGCAAAACATCAAAGCCATTTTAAAGATTGTTTGTTGCCAGACATTGTTTTGTTATTTTGACTATCATGTAGTGCTCAACTGCACTCAATTACTGAAGGTTGTTCTTGTTGTTGTTGTAGGGTTTAATGCCATTTTTCAGCACAAGATAGGCTATACATGGCGGCCAGTATTAATGGTGGAGGAAGAACCCAGGAAAAATCCCGGAAAGAACCACGACCTTCGAGAAGCTACTGGCAAGCTTTCTCGCATACCAACATAGGCCGAACCCGCAACTCAAACCCACGCAGACAGAGGTGAGATGGCTGAGTGATCTGTAACAGTGAGTGCATTAGACCACTCAGCCACTCGGGGCCTCACTGGAGGCTGTAAGTGGTCAGCTAAATCTGTTTGGTTTGTTGTTATATGGTACAGCAACACAAATAGCTTATTTAGTGGTGGGGCAGTTGGAGTAAAGTGCCTTGCTCAAGGACACAGCACATATAATTCCATGGTCGGATCTGAACACATCCTTTTTATTATCAAGTCCAGCACATCAACAACAGAGTCATCCCATCTCAAATGGGATACGCTTTAAAACTTCAAAATTTCTAGTCCTGACAGTCTCCAGACAATATATAAGTAAGATGGAGCATTTTCCCCAGCTTCACATCTGATAGAATCTCACTGATAGAACAACAAATTAGCAAGAGAATAATGGGCTGTCAAATTCATTCATTAACAGATTCTATACTTTTTCTGAGAGATATGAGTTACCTCCCATCACATAAGATCAGTGCTCAATCTAAGGGGAAAAACATGTGTGACAGAAGTTGTTCAAATAAATGATAGAAACATAAAATAGGAATAGTTGGGACAAAGTCTGCAGCAAACACAAAATGTACACAACATACTGGTACATAATAATCTACTGTATCACAACATGAAAGCTAAAATCTGTTTCAGTGGATCCTCTGTGGGCTTTGCAATGTGCATTATACCAGATATACACGCCTGCATGCAGTACAAGGCAGCTAATAGAGGCAGCCTTTCTGCTCTGGGGTGTGCCACTTGTAATAGTGCTCTGGCTGAAAAATTGTACTTTTTTCAACTAGTACTGCTTATAACAAAACTTTTACTTTGCATTTTAAGGATTATACCAATGCTTCTGCTTTTACCTTTGTTTTGTATGTGTTTATAGTATATCTAAATTTATTCAGCATTGTATGGCCAGGATTGTGCTGATTTGCTATTAAACCCTGTACATTCATTTGCTTTAAAATGGACACTGCATGTTTTAAGCTCCAAATGACCTGACGGCATGACCTTTGGATCTCTGCAAGGACAAGAAAGCAAACATGGTTGTAATGGTAGGCCATGATATGCTCTCTCTCTCTCTCTCTCTCTCCCTTTCTCTCTCTCTCTCTCTCTCTCATACACACACACACACACAGTGTTAAATAGAGAAAAGACCTTTCTACAAGTTTCTAGCAGATTGCAGCTTATGGTTACATTAGTCCATGGTCACAGATCATGGGGCTTGACCATCAACATCAGGGTATTCACATGATTATGGGATGGAGTTCCATTGTTAGACCAATAACACCGAACAGCACCATGGATGTATCACTGTTAGTCATCATTTGTGAGACAGTGGTCAGACATTGGACATTCGATGTTAACATCAACCATCAGTATCCATGATTCACATCCATGCAGTAAGAAAAAGCCCATGGATGAGCCTATTTGTTGTTGTTGTTGAGTTTAATTATAGTGGCGTGCACACATTTGTGCATGTGCCACTTTTTTCTGACTGCACCGCAGCCTGCTAGTTGTTCCTGGGGAAGGGAATGGTGCCACCTTCCCCAGGCCTTTATATATTCAAGGAACCCTGATAGTTTGGCCTCAATCTGTGGGTCCATAAAGGTCCCTTACAGTTGAATGGTTGGCTGTCATTAATGGGAAGGAGAGCTCGGGAACGGTCCTGCTTGCTTTACATTGCTGGTTTCTTGTTGCATTTGCCTGGTGTTTCTTGCAATTTTTTTTTGGTCGATTTTTTTCTTCTTCTTCAAAATGTTCTAAAAAAGGGGGGGTGTTCTATGCTGTTTATAGAGGTTCTTATTAGAAATTATGTATGAAGATAGATTTTCAAGGTTATTATGGTATTAATAGTCGAGGTGTTTAGGGTGTGCTTATAAGTTTTTAGATATTGCCTCTTTAAGTTATTTATTTATTAATGTTTTTAGAGATTGAATGTTATTTATACTTTATTTAGCAAGAGACTGGAGTCTTAGCCAATTACACGGTTCGTTAAGGACATCTAGGACCAGAATCCTAGCTGATTACTCGAGTCGTTAAGGACATCTAGGACATCCGATTTTGCGGTTTCCTAAGTTTTTTTATAGGTGCTTCGTAAGTGAATTATTTATTAATACTTTTATAAAACTGAATGATATGTTATGGGTTTTTATGTAGCGGCTTCTAAATTTATTCCAAGCTAGTTACTGGGTCTTTTGGTTTTGTGGGGATACTAATTATATTTTGTTCCTAAGTCCTGCTGAGTCTATGAATTTATTTATATTTTTATATGCTGATTGTTTATTTTTATTAGAGTCCATAAGTAACTCTGGGTATGTGTGTGGTGATCCAATCTCTTTTTGGTTTTTGATAATTATTTTCCGAGCGGGTTGATATTTTGGGCATTTATTGAATACGTGGTGTAGATCTTCGGTGGTGTGGCAGTTAAAGCAGTTAATGGTTGCTGGTTTGGGTCTTATAAACCTTCCAAAACTGCTTGCTAGTTTAGTTTTTCCAGTTATTATCCTGTTTATGGTTTTCTGTTCTAAATAGGTACTCTTAGGTAGCTGTACGTTCCTATCTACGTTTTTTTTTTTGTTTCATGGTGCTTTTTACTTTTTGTGGAGGAGTTCGAAAGATCTTGCCATGTTTGGTCTATATATGTTTGTATGAAGCTTAGTGCTTCTGTAGAGCTATAGTTAAGCTTGATAGAGTTTTGATCTCCTAGTTTGGTTTGTGCAACTTTGTCTGCTGTTTCATTGCCAGAGATTCCATTGTGCGAAGGTATCCACACGAGCTTGACTAATTGATGTTTATGATCTATCCACAATTATATTGATACATAGTTTTATGGTTTGACCAAGGGTATTTAATGGCAACATTAAGATATCACAGATATTCCTCATTTTTGAGACAGTGGTCAGACCTCGGACATCCATGGTTCAATCATCCAACATTATTAGTAACTTACACCCATGCAGTAAGGAAAATTATGTACTTATGCCATTTTGCACACCATCCTATTTTTTGTAAAATTCCCACTCCCCCAACAAGGAGTGTAAAAACAAAACAACAGATGTGATGTTACAACTTCACCATCTTTGATCATCTCATTAATTCTGTGAATTTTGGATTTACTTCTCTTTGTATACAAGAGGTCCTTCTTTTCAATTGTTCTCTTTGTTTTAGTAATATTATACTTAGACATTGCAAATATTGGATGCAGATGACAGTTATTTTAGTAAGCGGAAAGGGACAGTGAGCACTTTGTGTGCTTGTTTACATTGGGAGGTTCCATATGCATTGAAACATCAGTAATTCAACTGTAATATGTTTGAAGTGGAAGAAAGAGGAGCCATTGAACATGAATTTTAATTCATTAAACTGGAATTCACAACAAAGTCTTACATTACCCTCACTACTATGTATATCACAATAAAGGCTTTACTGTAATGTATATTTTGTTGATGTGTACTTCTTACAATTTTAGGTGTGAAGTGCATAATGGTACCAACTTTAAAAAAAATAGTTCCTGATTTCACTTTAGATTCATGGTTATATTTTAATCGCCACGCAGCAATTAAAAACATTTATTTCTCATACAAATATAACTCTCATGCAGTGATTAAATGCATACTTCTCTCTTGTACCTTATTGGAGTGACCATTATTATATCTGCTTTGTACCTTAGTGTAGTGACCAGTATTATATATGTCTGTTTTTCAGATTTTGCACCTAATGGAAATGCTATTGTATTTTCGTATAAAAAATTGACATTTTCTCAGTCAGAAAATAAGGCCATGTAAAAGGCTAAGGTGCTAGGTTTTCATTTGGTAGGAGTAGTCTATGATAGTCTGTTTTATGAGTAGTTTGGTCCTTTTTTGACCATGTATTATGAACTTTTCAATTTTTGACCATGTTTCATGCATGAATTTGTCCATTATTTTACTTTTTCATGTTATCTATGGTTGTTCATGTTTTATGGGTGAAATAGTCCATAGTTATTTATGTTTCATGATTGGATCGATCCATGCTTGAAATGGATGCCTGTGATTTTCCAGTACAATACCATGTTTATTATGGATTAAGCCAGGTATCCCAGCCTGCCTGTGGTTGATTCATGTTTAATGATCTCCAGCAGACATAGACAAGGTACAGACACATGTGATTGGCACCAAACATGAATGGTCACCATGGTTAGAACACTCAAGTCAGTGGTAGTCCTTGATCACTCTGATCAGTGTTCATGGTCATTAACAATCTACCCATGAGCTGCAAACAATTTTTTGATTTAATGTTGCACTAATGTTTATTTTTTTGGAAGGTAGAGAATGCTGACAAATATATTTTGCACATGAAAAAATTCATACAGTGAGAAATAAAATGGAGTAATATGTGAAAAGTGATGTTCACTTTCACTCCCTAAGGAGCCTGCCTGATGTAATTGGTCATACCATGATCAATTAATTAATGGGTTGTTTACCCCATGTCCATCAGACCTTATGATCAGCTTCAAATTTAATTAACAGTTAGTCATCAGATGTAGATTTCATGTGGGATGAGTTGACATTGTTGTGCCAAAGATACCGCACACTCGTAAAATTAACATTATTTATTTCTTGGAATAACTATAAAATCACATATTGACTGTATTTACAATATTAAGTAAGACTGTCCTGTAATTGTCCAGTATTTTGTTTCTAGAATCCTTTTGGGTGTTTTTAACTGTAGATCAGGTCATATTAACCTCATTAAATGTTCACGTGTATATAAAGTAAACTCAATGACAAAGATTTGAAGTAAACTGCTTAATTAAATCATTTTTTGTGATTTTTTTTTACAAATGTTTCCATGACAAATTTACAAAAAAATGTGCACTCACTACAATTTTTACATTTGTGGTTATTTTGGCTATTATTACTAATTCAGGAATTAGCAATTTTTTCTTAATCGCTCTTGTTTCTAAAAATGTGGACTTAGGTGAAAAATGCATTGCTTTTCATGAATTGTTTGCTTTGTAAATGAGACGGTAAGTAAATCTCACTTTACATTTCATTTACTTCTTTGTTCTGGGAGTAAATTGGTGTCCCTTGTAGGTTATGGAAGCAATGTTTCCTTGTGATGGCGTGACAGAATATCCATAAGAGGGAGAGAGTGTGTGCGATTGACATGGATTCAGATCCTAATTAGACTAGGTCTTGGTTGATGCACATGACAGGCATCAGCCCTTTGAAGTAGGCATGCAGTTGTGTCCATGAATATGTTCTGAACATATGGCTCTATGCATGTACAATCCTGACCTTCATGCCTCGATGTTTTGCATAATTTTGCAAACTTTGAACAGAATTAGAAACCATTCCAAACCTTATTATGTACTAATTAGAACAAGATATGAATATATAGAACATCACTTCAGGCCTGCTTTAGCTAAAATTTCCTTCAAAGACCTGTTGTAATTTGAATTACAATGAAGATTTAATTGGGTCTTTCCTTAGGGAAAGCAGCCACAGAACTAAACTACAATTAAGATTTATTTGGGTCTGCCTTCAGGGGAAGCATACACAGAACTAAATTTAAAATTGGTCAAATGCAGATTCTGGAATTGGAACTGAACAAACAATAAGATAATGTCAGTGTTGTATTTATTAATTTATGAGCCTATTTAATATTTTAAATATTACACACATATTACTGTATCACACTATAAAAAGGCATTTTATTGCATTGTATCCATCCCACATCCCACTGCAATTCATGTCACTCAGTATTATTGTGCCTTTTTGCAGACTATAGACTATAATACAAAGGACTTGAGTTCGATAGTGATCCAGATCACCCCAGGTTGGCTGTCTTGATGCGTCCATTGTAAAAGGCACTTAGTTCCTAATTCTTTGGGATAAATATCCATTAATGGGTTGGAAATATGGCCTTTGACAGTCAACTTCATATTGTCAGATGAGATGTTGCTTGTATCCTGCATAGCACAACACATTGTCACAATTTATTTTGAACATCATCTCATTGTGTAACTAGCCTCATATTATTGGGGGTAGCAACCCTACATGTACACAAGGCCTACATGCATGAAATTGATAGAAATATGATTTATCTTAACAATTGCAACTGAAAGACTGGAAACCAGACTAATGAACTTGTCAAACAGCCATTGTAATGCTCAAAGGGTCATATCTGCAAGATCCACACAATGCCTATAATGCCTGTAGGCATGATGAGGCTGTACCCTACTTCCGAGCTCTGCAGCATCAAGGTCATTTAAGATACACCAAAGTGGGTGGTATTCCAAAAAAGCAGACAGATATAGCTCTACATTGATACCGAATAATCTGGATGTTCTAGTTGCACTACAAAATACAGAGGGGAAAACCTAATATTTTGGACCTGTTTTTTCTTTTCTTCACCCAAAATTCGCTCGTGGTCAAATCCGATTTTGTGTTTGGATTTTAGACCTTTTGGCATCAGATCTAGGCAGACCAGTCTAAACTGCACATAGACAGATGAACCTTTGCAAAAACTAGGATAAGGTGGGCATTTGGAATAAAGAGTGGTCTCCATGCAAAAATAATGGTTCCATTAAGCAAAAAAAAAAAAAAATCCAACTTTTACCCATCTGCTCATGCACGAGCAAAATAACCAATGGAAAATGATGTTTCTAATACAGGCTGTTGAAAGTCAATGTATTAGGATGTTACATTTAGCAATAGCCCCTAAAATGTCTTTCCTACTCCCATTTCAGGCAAAATGATAAAGACCTCCAGGGCCAAATGAGTTAATGAGATCTCATTACCCTGCTTTCAGTGTAACACAGCAGGTGCTCCCTTGAATCACCTGTATGTGGAGTTACTCTAGATAATGACTGGCGTGAATGAGGTCTTTGTCCTTTTCTCATATTAACTTTTTCTTTTTCCAGATGAGAAGGCTTTACAAAAATCTTTAAAATTGTTCATTTAGTCACCCTTTTTTTATTTTACACTCAATTTCTGGAGAACCGTTGTTTTCTTGTGATCTTCCAGTGAATATTTTCAAATGTTGTGCTTTTCTAAAGCAAGATTTGTAGTTTGCTATTATGAATTATGATATTTAAGAAATAAAAGTGTTAGTAATTTGTTTTTGACGTTTTGTGGGAAGGATTCTCAATGTACTAGCCCTTCTGGCTACATGGAAAGTTTTTGTTAAATTCTAGGTCTGTTGAATTGAGGAAAGTCTGTAATGTATCAAATCAATTACTAAATACAGATTTATTTCAGTGCAAGAATAAGAAAAATAGTTTTTAACCCCCAGAAGCATTAAGCACATGTATACATGTATGTAGGCAGTACCGGTAACTGACACTACCAAAAATATACCGATAGGTACTGATAATGATAGCACCTTGGGGCTGTTGATCTTTCACTCCTAGGTAACAATACCAGTATATCTAGATTTTTTATGGTGTCATTTTACCATAATTTAATTCCTGACAGAGGCTTTGATTTTTTTATTCATCAGAATTTATCAGCACCATTAATTTCTGGCAGAAGCAACAAAATCTTTTATATAGACATTCTTCATGGGACCAAAGGACATTAATAAATATCCATTTCATATGGTATAACTTGTTTTGTGATAAATGTACCCTTACATTTCCAATTTTCCTTTCTGGTCTCTGCTATTTTGGAATTTGAGAAACCAGCAATAAGAAATATCATAAGGAACTTTTTTTAGTTTCCTTTTTTTGTTATTCCCATTGTTTTATGAAATTGAAAATGTGTCCAAATAAATTAAACAACCTTTCACTTTAGACCAATCTTATTGTAATCACTGGTCATGAAAATGTTCTACCGAAAACCAGATTCAGATTTTAAAGTACCTCGTGTGAACTTGAAGGATCATGTTTGATTTTGTAAAGTGAAGCTTTATTCACAGCTCAAATTGATGTCATTATTACAGTATGGCATTAACATGATGTCATTTGGTACCCTAGTATATCATATTACATGTACTAATATAACAGTTAGACCTGTCAAGAAAGACCACTGCTATGAGAGACCATCTGTGTAGTGAGACCAGATCTTAATGCATGCATTTATTGTTTATAAAGGGGTATGATCTGTCGTGAGAGGCCACCTGTCTTGTGGGACCAGTATTTTGGCAGAAGAGTCTTTCAATGCAGGGTTGCACTGTGCAGTACAAAAACAAATGAAATATTTTAATTTGACCAAAAAGTATGAGACATTGGGGAATAAACAGCAGTTGTTGATTATTATCTGCGTTGTATCAACAGTGCATGTTTTCTTTTGCTGAAAACTGAGATTTCAAGTGTTACATCAGTTATCGATGTATGCCCAATTAATGACATTATACTACCTTCTTTTTTTTTCTGTTATGATACTTACTTGTTAAGATATTTTAAGTCAGGTAGTAGCCCAAGAAAATGCATGCCAGCCTGTCAGTTTTAAAGTATGTTTGGATTACTTGGACCCTTACAATTCAAAATTACAAAGTTTTCAAAAGTTGAATACTCCAACAATTCATAATCATCCTCAGCCATTTTATACTCATGAACTTGGTATTACAGATGTATTAATACTTATCATAGTGGACACCTTTAGAGAAAGTACTCTGCTGACAAAGAACTTTTACAAACCTTTTTCCTTCAGTTTACCACCATATTTTACTTCCATTTGAAGGAAACTTGTCCATTAAGGACAATGTTCTTGCTGATAAAGGACAAGTTTTTGTGCTGTTTTGACTGTTCTTTACAGACAGGGTTCACTTTATAAGTTTTGCTAATGATGTCCAGACACTGCAGATCACAATTTTTTATATAGTATATACATTATATTTATTTTTTTAAAGTAAAAATTGTATTGCCTTAACTATATATTTTCTTACCTGTACCTTGCTTCAATACTGGTAATTAATTATTGAGGCAGATTTTAAGGGTTGAGGTTTGGCTTGTAATCAACATTTTAATCCTTTATACTTATTGTTAATTAATTGATATACTCATTTAAAGATCTGGTCCACCTGCAAGGAACATAGACCCAGATTTACTGTTGCATAATGCACTGGCAGATTGGGATTGATGTCATTTATTCTACTGATTACTCCCAACAAACTGCAAAGACCCCTCTCTTGAGCTTGCCTTGTGCAACATCAGATCTGGGTCTGTGAAGTTTGCTGATGGATCAGACCTGTACTTGAGTTTATGGTATGTTAGGCTGGTATGGCTAGTTTGCCTCACAGAAATGTTGTATTCAGATATTGTAAAAAGTTTCTTACTCCTATATTTCATGTATCATAGAGTTTCATGTTAAATGAATCAATATGACCAGCAGGTATAATATTGGACGAAAACAAATCTTGTTTTTCCTTAATTCATCCTTTCCATTGAATTTTTCATCAATTTGTATAGGCAAATTTGCTAATGGAATGCTTACTGATGGATTTCAGAGTTTTCCACTATTGCTTTGAAGAGCACCGGTCAATATATGAATAATAGCAAGAACAAATACTTGGAGATTGTACAGGCTTTTTTTGTTGTCGGTAGCAATTAGAAGGCTTTCATTCAAAATGGATGGCATTTTGATTATTTCATTATACACAAAAGCAGATGCTATCAAGAGAGGAGAATTTTGTAGTCAGAATTGACTGCCTTTTTGAGTAAAGACTGTAGCCAGTTCGATCATTACAAAAGCTTTGATATGGAATCATCTGATATATTAATCAAGATATTTTTCTGAATCTAACAGGTATTGAATTCCATGTTGTCTGCGCCAAGAATAAAGGATAAAAATGTATTGTAAATTATATTGAATATATGTGAAAATTCCTTATTTTTTCTTGCAGAAACCAGTGGTGGTGATTTACTCTGACAAAATCAAAGTAAAAATTTTTAGTGTTCTTTCTTTCTGATGCACTGTCTCAATTGTGTACCTCTTTCCTATTCCAGATTTTTGTTTAATACCATATAGGAGTAATCTGTAACTCGGTCACACAATCACATGACTGCTCATACAGATGTGTGGGCAAGATGGCAGCGTTGATTATTGGTAAATGTTATTGCTCCAAAATATTTCCAAATGGGGTGTTTCAGGTGGTGAAAAATTTGATTAAAGCTTCCTCAGTCCTAAAAATTCTGTGATGTAAATCAAAATTTTGTATTGTTCATAAACTTGCTTTCATTGTCATTGCTGCTAGAAACTTGTAAAGCAGGGGCACTGTGATGTCATTTGTTTAAAAGCTTGATTACTCCTATATCATACTCTTTATTCTCTTTTATTTTGACCATACAATGAAAATAGTGACGACCATTTTCTTTTATGAAATAATGCAGCAGCAACTCAGGATTGATGTTGTTTATTCTGCTTTTCATTTCACACAGTGTAGACCCTTCTGATGTTGTCATATAGCACACTGTATCAGACTTAGCACACCAACGATATCAGCCAAAACAGATTGGCAATGTTGTATAGATTATATGTTCAATGCTGCACACCTTTTCTCCCACCCCCACCTATGCCACCACCTGTGTAAGTCCCAATTCACTGCAATACAAAGCACTATTACATGTTATCCTGTTTTTTGTTGTCGGCTGTGTCCACAGCATTTAGGTACATTTCAATCAGTACATGTTTATCAACTGTGCACAGGCAGTGGTCAGTGGGAAGAAAAGAGAAACAACCATATTTTCTGCAAGTCTATGGACTTGAAACAAGGTCAAATGTGTGTTCATCAAGTCATACCATGAAACAAAGCCATAATACAATATAAGGCTTATGATAATATCATTAGCTGACCCATATCTATGAGTACATTAAATACAGATTTTGGTCTGATATAGTCACAGTTGGTTGTTAATTATATACCTGGCAATATGATAAACCTTATTAATATTATATACCTTTCAGTATGGTATACTGTATTATATACCTGGCATTATTGTACACTGCATCATATACCTGGAAATATGATAAACTATTATATACTTGGCAATATGGTAGACTATATTATATACATGGCAGTATGGTACACTGCATTATATACTTGGCAACATGAATTACTACATTATATTCCTGACAATATCGTACACTGCATTATATACCTGGCAGTATGGTACACTGCATTATATACCTGGCAGTATGGTACACTGCATTATATACTTTGCAATATGGTATACTGTATGATATATGTGGCAGTATAGTACACTGCATAATATACTTTGCATTATTGTATACTGTATTATATACATAGCAGTATAGTACACTGCATTGTATACCTGATAATATGATAAACTATTATATAACTGGCAATATGGTACACTATTTATTTTATACAACCTGGGTATTTGTTATTTTTCTGAAAACCATACAGATTTGGGGGTTTGAAATAATCCTATTACACACACACACACACACATTTTGGCTTAAAATCAAACGTGTTCTGGGTTAATTATGTACCATAAATTATCTGAGACATGTGAAAATGATTAAAGTAAAAGGCTGACAAGAAAAAGTGAATCAAGGAAGTAGTTAGGTAATCGTGAGACCTTTATTAGATAAGGTTTATATCATTCTGAATGACCATGCGTCTAGTGAACATGCACAAAGAATTGAAGAAGAATGACTATAGTAAACGTACATTTTCTCTCCATTCCTAAAATCATACCACTTCCATGAGACTGTTATATTTGGCTATTTTCACTGTAAAATAAGAAACTTCCCCACTGCAATAAAATACTTCCTCCCAATATTCAGACCACTTGTTTTCCAACCATGGTCACATTTCTGAGATTTCATCGTTTTTTTTGTCTGATGCATATTATATTTGTTGCTCACACTCTTTGTCTCTCTTGCTCTTATTGTATTCATTTTTGTAGATCATTCCACATTTTTGTGACCTTTTGTGATATGCAAGTGAAAATATTCTGAATATATATCACTGTTCTGAAGATGTGATTGAAGGAAATCCCAGTTCCCAAAAATTACTAAGAAATGAGAAGTTAAAACAAAAGTATATCCTTAATGGGTTTTTAAAACCATTCCATATAAAATCATAATTTGGTTGACAAACCTGTCACTCCCTCAGCAAACAACATAGACCCTGATCTGCCATTCATAATGCACTGGCAGATCAGGGTCTGTATTGTTTGTTTTACTTGTAATAAACTGCAGACATAGACCTGATGGTGCATTATGCAAGAGCAGATCTGGGTCTGTGTAATTTAAATTTGAGCAGGTATCCATGGTCCCATGATAATATATATACAGTATGATACTCTTTGCTGACAGATAGGCTGCATTGGCATTTCTCTCAAGAGACCTATCAGAGAATATCGAACAGCTCTTGACTAATTCCTAATAAACAATAGCAAGAAGTCTAAAAATCACATGGGAAAACTTGTATGTTACATTTTCAAACATAATAGAGTCACCATTTATTTACAAATATGTTACAAAGATTGCATTGCATGTTTTCTTCACATCTGTTTGCATTTTGATAATGCTTTGCAAATCTGTAAAAGATCTGGAAACCTTTTCCTGATTTCCTTGTCAAATTTATGTTCTCGTACATTTATATAACCATGACCCTTGTTATTTCACATCCATAAATCTGTCAGAATGATGCTGGGTGTTACTTGGCATTTTGCCATGTCATTACATCATTTTTAATAGAAAATTATCTGATAAATTTTAAGTGTTATTTTAATTGGGATCTCCTGATATTTTGAATTACCACCTCCCCCTCAAAAGGGTTTCACGCCAGCTGACATACCCAAGCGCACACACACACACACACACCAGTATAAAAATGTTCCCTACATTGATATATAATCTAATTTAGCTTATTGAAAAGGTTTCTAAAACAAGAACACAACTGGTGGCTTTCATTGAACAGCAGTGTGTGATTTTTATACAATTGTTTTAGCAATTTTTATCAACTTTCTAACATTTTTACATTGTATAGTAAAGCCAAGAATACTTTCGTTATTTCAAGAGTACTGGATATTATTAAAGAAATTGGAAATGGCCTGTGGTGCTGGACATTCTTAAAGAAAATTGAAGTTGCCTGTGGTACTGGATATTATTAAAGAAAATGGAAATGACCTGTAATGCTGCATGTACATATATCTAGATTATTGACAGGAAGTTTTTGATTAAGGAGCGTGTCAGTCCCCTTTCATAAAGCCAGCACTCTTTCATCAGCGATAAACAAAATAAGATAGGGATTAAAGAGTTGTGTATTCAATTACTGTACAGATGAATGGACTAGTTTTGTCCCACTTATTTGACCAAGGGAATAAGAGGAAATTAACACAAGTAATGAGTTTCTGGACTATGGTTACCATATTCCACCACATAAAAGTCCTCCTGTAAATAGGCAGAAAAAAAAAATGCCACCACCCTGCTTAAAACAAGATAAAAGCAATAGCGTTAATGAGTGTGTGTTAGAGATGGAGAAAAATGTCTTTCATGTTATGTGTTCTGTAAATTTTATTGCATAGAACTTAATGTAATTATACTTTTTATCGAAAATAGCTCTCTATTCAGCCACATATAGTATATTTGTACATGATAATTAAACAGGTGAGACAAAAATAATGGATTTTTTAAAAATTAGACCTGGTCTATCATTTGTATTTCCCACATCAGTGAAATTGAGAGGTACAGTAGTTGCCATTTGTTCATTTTCATTTTCTTTCATTTTTGGGTCAGGATGCCGTCAGTATCTTGGATCCTATCTCACTTTTACCCATAAGAATTTGTTATGTGCATGTATTTAATGAACAGTGGCTCAACTATACCAACATTAGGTCACTGCGTATAATGAACTACACTTAACATTAGGTCACTTCAACATAATTTTCATGCTCAAGTGACGTGTATTTTCAGCCATTTGTTCCTGTAATTAAAACCATATATGTTTTGGACCCTGTTTTATTTACAATTATGAATATTGACATTTAAATACATCTTAACAAGAGTAACTGAGATACTGTACTCCAAAACTAGGTCTCTGCACACACACACACACACACATACACAGACACACACATACATACATGCATACATACACACACACAAACATACATATACATACATACATGGTTTAAGACACAACATTCAGGAAACATGTCGCTGAATCTTCCTGAGTAGGAAGGATATCCTGTAATATTTGACATATTAAATTAGGCATGCCTTTCATAATACAAGTGTTCATAGAAATTAATAGTTGCCCAGTTGCTCATTACTGAAAAATAAAATAAAGGAAAATGTTAGGAGAAATTGCAACATTGAATACATCATACACAGTATTGCAGCATTGTCACAAAACAAAACTTTGCAGTCCATTGATATCACCATTGTCAGTATTCTTGTTTGTACATTAATATTATGATATGTCATAGACTGCACCTGTAGCATTATGTTATACACTGTGTAATTGCTGTCAGTATTCTTTAACATTTTAATCACTTGTTATGCCTAAATAATTGTATCTAAAACAGTTCTGACAGACAATTTTCAGGAGGATCATAAGGAGTTAAAACTAAAATAGTTATACATGCATACATACATACATGTTATTGGGGCCTTTTTAAACAGGATTTGATTTTTTGTGCCTTTCATGTCATGTTATGACGTATTTTTATGTCAGATCTTCCATCTGTCAGGCCTTTGTACATACATCCATCTGTTTTTATTTTATTTTTTGCACAGTAAATAAAGTTTAACTGCCATTCATCTCTGAATGTAAGAAGTTTGCATTTAGGACAAGGATAAAACCTATCAATTTTGGGTTTGAAGGGTGAAGAGAAAGAATGAAGACTGTCTTCCACATGGTAACATAACCTTTCTGCTATATGATTTGACCAAAATTTGTAAATGGCTTTCATGTGTGAGAAGGCAAATACCTACTGATTGGGGGGAGGGGAAGGCAGCAGAAGGTGATAAATAGTGTTCGCATTCAAAACAGCAGAATTCTTTATCAAAGACTTTGACCAAACTATGGATGATGGCTTGCATTTGTGACAAGGAAGACACCAATGGATTCTGTGTCAAAATGTGAACTTTGAAGGACACAGGAAATGAAAGAACAGTTTCCACAAAACCTTTAAAGTTAGGTACCACATGCCTTGGCTCAACTCTTTAGTTTGCTAACAATTGAGATAAGGCACATGCTTGTAGATTTTTCTTAGTCCAAAGGTCAGGGTCAGAGGAATTAAAAGAAGGAAATTCTGTTTAATGCCACAGACCATCACCAAACTTTGTGGATAATTTGCATTTGATGTAAGCAATTTTTGGGGTCAATAGGTCAAAGATTATTTTTTCCAGAACTGACAGAAGAAACATGGCATTTACCTTTACCAAATTTGGCAGATATTTTGCATTTGAGACAAAAGGGACACATGTAGATTTCACGTTAAAGAAGAGTCTCTTTTCTACCATAATCCTAGTGCCCAGAGTTCATTAGTAACTTGCAGTTTTGGGCACCTTAATATGAGGCATAGGTAAACATAGTTCTTGAGTATCCAACCAATGATTGGTTTTACATAGAAAACGTACATTGATGCTATTTACCACACAGTGGGCATATAATATACCATTTGCTAAACTAATGCTTGGATGTCTGTTACAGTTGTTTCTGGGAACAGATTCCCTATATTACTATATTATTCTTTAAAACAATTTATCAGGATTGCCTGCTTATCTATCCACAAAGGATGGAAACAAATATGTACCGATTAACTCTTTCGTGGTAATGTGTATGTATATATATATATATATATATATATATATATATATATATATATATATATATATATATATATGCTTGCATGTGTTTATCTTTCACTCTAATACACATACATATATGTGTATAAATAAGATTTCTTATTCAGAATTGTGTCAGTATTTAATTACATCATTTCATCATATTTTGAAGATACAGTAACTGTTGTTCAATGAAAGCTGGTGTTCTCATTTGTTCATTAGAAGTGCTAAATCTGTATGAAAACAGTATTATTTTCACTTTTAAAAATTAAATCACTTGGCTAAACCTAGTGAAGTGGGTTCCTTCAGAAAGCTTTTATTTTAATATTCCTTGTATTTCAGAACAAGTCAGAAAGTGCTGTTCCAGATTTGGATCCCAAGCAGCGACATCGACACTCGGACCGTGATATCCAGAGAAATCTTGGCAAGCACATACCGATCCATAAGACTGCATCGAACAACTCCTGTCCTGGTGCATTGGGAGGTCAGTTTTTATATCTTTCGTTGCCCCACCCTCCATTCATGTCTGTGGTAGGAGATTTCTCTGTAGCCCATGACCATCCGTCACATATTACCATCATGAGTTTTGTTTTTAGTCATTAACAGGAACAATATGGTATGAGCCATTATGGAAAACATATTCAGATTTACAGTTTTTTTAATAAAGTTTATTGAGTTATGGTCCTTGGTTAACTTAGAACTTTACCTGTCATTGGTTTCATCTTGGTGAAGGGATATCTCTCACATGGACACATTTCTAGTCATTACTTTCTCAGCTGTTTTAACAGAGATATAAAAAAGATATGTTTATATTTCTCAATGAACAGAGTAGAGATGTTATCAACAATGATTGGAATTTATGAAAAAGTTTTTCAGATTCATATAAAGCATATCACAACACAGTTTGCAGGCAATGAATAAATGTTTTGTCAAATCATTGGTTTATTTTCAAGCCCAACTTTCCAGAAGCCCAAAATAACAGTCACTTGAGTATCCATATGTTTGTTTGTCCAACCTTACATAACACATCCAACCACTTCAGTGGCCTAGTGGTTAGAGAGTCCACCTCAAATGCAGGAGGTCGTGAGTTCGATCCCCGGCCAAGTCATACCAAAGACTTATAAAAATGGCACTTACAGCTGCCTCGCTCGGTGCTCAGCATTAAGAGTTAGTGTTAGGACTGGTCGGCCTGGTGTCAAGATAATGTGACTGGGTGGGACATCATGCTACTTGTCTGCAGTATGATGCCCTAGTGCTAGACATCACTGAGTGGTTGTGTTAAGACTAAAACAGACCACGAACTCAGAGCATTAGGATTGCTACAAATCATGAATTCAGAGAGTTAAGATCGCTATCAAAACCATGAATTCTTCTCCCTCAGACCATAAACTCTATAGAGTTGTACAGTAACGATGGTTTTTTCTTCTTTTCAGCGCCAGTTCAGTCCCCAAGACACAGTGCTACTGGTAGTGTACTGCCTGACCTCCTTCCTCCAAACACACCCCCACAGTCCCGATCCACATCCCAGCCGCAACAGCCCCAGGATAAAACCACATCAGAAGAGGTGTGTATAGACAAGTTACAGACCCTGACGCGGGTAATTTGACCAAATCTGAATTTCAATTGTGTTCCATTTACATTCTGTTTGCATTCAGTTTTTGTTCCATTTATATTCCACTTATGTTCACATTTTATCTTTCATCTCATTTTTTTTTTTCAGAATTATATTCAGATTTTGCAAACATTGCTTTTGTCCTTTGTTTCCATTATTACTTTTTCTCAGATTTGGACTGAATTGGAAATGCATTTTCTATAGTAAGGTATTTCATTTTTGTGACTGTTAATGGGAGAGAACTAAATCTTTTGTATCTTGTTTTATTAACAGTGTGTTTCATTGAGATAGCAGATGCATAAAATGCACAGGACAGTATTGGATTTATGATAAATTAATATATTAACACAACTGCAGTAAGTGTGAAAATGATATGGAATTTATTTCAGCAAATCTTATTTCTTATTTTCTTTCAATCAATAAAAAACTACAGATTTTAAAGCTGCTGCTGATGTCATATGAAGGAAGGTTAATTTTAGCAAGGCCACCAAAAGGGGTGGGCAATATGGACAACCACCTGGGGCATCAATTAGGGTGGTGGGGTGACACCATTTCTGTCTGTCATGTTGTTTTTCGAGAGTGGGGGGTACAGTTTTCTCAAGTGCAAATTTATGATGGCTCTGGATTTTAGCTCACTAGGTTATAGGTGCAATGATTTTACAGTATAGCCCACCATCCACTTTGCATCATCTATGCACAGCTTAACTTGGCACAGAGCATTTTGTCATAAAGATCTTTTATGTTTGTACAAATGATGCCAATCCATCCATTAAATATGGACACTGTTACTTAAATTAGGGATGGGGGCCCCGAGTGGTCTAAAGTGCTTTCCGTTACGGATCACTGTCATCTCACCTCTATCTGCATGGGTTTGAGTCTCAGATTCAGCCAATGTGGGTATGTGAGAAAGCTTGCCAGTAGCTTCTCATGGGTCGGTGGTTCTTTCCGAGATTTTCCCGGGTTCTTCCTCCACCATTAATACTGGCCGCCATGTAAAGCCTATTGTGTGCTGAAAAATGGCGTTAAACCCCACAACAACAACAACTTAAACTAGAACATACTTTAATATGACCTCTTCTCCAAAACCACCAAAAAGAATTTGGTCAGATTTATTGTAGCCTGCTGGGATGAAGTCCTAAAACCTGCCATACTAGTTTCAAGCAACCTTGTCATAGAGCATCCTGGAATAAAGGCCTTTCAAGTTTGTACAGATTATATTGTTTCTGAAATCAAATATGGCCTTGGTTACTAAAACTAGAAAACATTTGAATGACTCTTTCCCAAACACAACTGAACAGAATTAGAAACCTGGACAGAAATCATCCTGTCGTATAAGGCTTTAAAATTTGAAACAAAACTACGCTGATCTGCTGAAAATAGACGAAAAATACCAAAAATTTAAATAACATTCTGATGAAAAGTTGTTTGACAGGATCAGACCAAACTCTACAGAATGCAACCTGACTTAAAAGGGTTTTGAATGGCTGCTGTTTCTAAAATTTCAGAATCCTTGAGGTGACTTAACAAAAAATACTCAGTAGAATAAGGCCAAATTTGACAGCATTTCTGGCATGAATGGCTTTTACATTTATACAAATGGTGCCAGTCTGTTATCAAATATGGCTGCTGTTCCCAAAAAAGAAAAAACTAATAACTTTTTATAAATAGCTTCTTAACAGAATTTGACGAAATTTGGCAGAAAGTGTCCTAGGTTGATGATGGCTTTTTGGATTTATGCAAGTGATGCTCATCCTCTATCCAGTATACCAGCCATTACTAAAAGTAGATAAACCTTTACAAATTTGACTGCAAGGCAGATAATAATACATGTAATAATAAAAATAATAAGGACTTTGTATGGTGCCTATTCTTTTGAAGCTGTAAGCACTTTACAACATTAGACAACACCTATAACATGTATAATAAAAAAACATATAATGATATTACAGCAAACAAACACCATGAAATTAAAAAAACAATCAACATGCTGAAAATATTTAAGGTAGGGAACATTATTAGGTCTTTAAGTTTGTTCTTACAGTCGAACAGGTTAGCCAGGTAAAAGATACCAGGTCCACTTGGGACTCTTGTTTTATGTCTGTCTTAACAAAAACATTATTACAGCTTGCTAGAGGTGAGTATTGTGAATTAGTGTAAAGAATCTGATCATGGATTATGAGAAAGGTGTTTTGACTTGAAATTTAGCAGCAGTTGGAAAATAAATATATTTTTTAAAATCCTTTTATGACACATATTAACATTTCATTCCTTTTTTTACCATTTAATCATTCGGTATTTTTGCATATTGCATCTTGTTTTTGTTTCACTGTAAAACAACCCATTTCAGGGTCCGTAACATTTCTGCAGTACACATACCCAGAACTATCATCTAGATCATTCAGAAAAGGCAAGATTACATTTTGAGTAAGGTGGCACTCTACAGATTTCTATTTTGCATAGGGTTCGATTTTTAAAGAAAAAGTATTTCCCTGGTTTTCCACACTGGATACATTGGCTATTTAGAAAATAATTTGTATATCTTAGATATTATTCCAGGAACTTTTATTTCCCTTTATTTTTGTGTATAATTGATGTGTGTAATATGAGTTACAGAGTATATAGCTTGGCCATGTGCACCTTTTGAAAATCTGCCAGCTCCACCTGGTCATTGTCACTTCCTGGACTTAAGTGGTAAATTATTAGAAAAGAAAGAGCCAATATCTGGGGGTTTTAATACATTTTATATATTTGGTAATTCATTCATTGCACTTTCGGGGCCCCGAGTGGCCGAGTGGTCTAAAGCGCTCTCTGTTGCGGATCAGTGCCATCTCACCTCTGTCTGCATGGGTTCAAGTCTAGGATTCGGCCAATGCGGGTATATGAGAAACCTTGCCAGTAGCTTCTCGTGGGTCGATGGTTCTTCTCGGGGGTTTTCCCGGGTTCTTCCTCCATCATTAATACTGGCCACGATGCATAGTCTAACGTGTGCTGAAAAATGGCCTTAAACCCCACAACAACAACAACATTACACTTTCTCAAGTTGGTATTGTCTAGTCTAGCAAAATTTGTTTCCCTATTTTAATAACTGCTAAAGATATTGTACTTGGGAGTAATTCAAGCTAATATTTTTTGCACAATGGAGCAGTTTTTTAGTTAGCTGTGTGCTTAGATCATGCACAATTTTCACAAGTACAATATCCAAAGAAATTGCAAGCACTGTACATAAAAGTACCCGTCACTCTTATTAGAAGTTCATAATATCTATTGAGCACCCCATAAACAGAGTATGGTAGCAAAATTGTCAAAAGAAGGGGAACATTCATTATTTGCCGCAAGGGATGCCATTTAATTGGAAATCCTAATGCACACAAATTAAATTCCCTTCCCCATGGCCATTTCACATGAGACTTGTAATTTTTCTCTGACATTAGTTTTCCACAGAAAAATGTGTGTGTGTGTGCGTGCATGCACATGATGCATGCATGCATTCATGTCACATACCATCATTTCTCCCAAGCCCCACCCCATCAATACTATCCACTCCTTGACCCTACTCCATAAATACTATCCACTCCCCAAAGGACAAGAACAGAAATATGAGTATTGGGCAAGCTTATAATAATTCTAAGAAGGACAATTTTTAAAGACATGATTATTCCAAAGTTCTTCATTTTCAGCCAGCTGTCATTCCCTGACTAATTCATATATAAATAGGGTAATGAAGGTTTATCATCATTGACAAGGACTTTAGAATAAAGAACTGTGTATGAAATTTATCATCAGTATTAAGGGCCTTTGATTAAAGACTTGTGCGTGAGGTTTATCATCAGTGACAAGGGCCTTATTATAGGCCTTAAAATAAACAACTGTATTTAAGGTTTGTCATCATTGGCAAGGGCCTTAGAATAAACAAGTGTGAATAATGAGTGAGGGCCAGTAATCAGTTTAAATTCTTGAGATTTATACAAGAATTAAACTTTTTATGCTCACGTACTTGCTTATAAGCTGAGTCAAACTGCAAACAACAACAATCCTGATCTGCTGTTACATAATGCGCTGGCAGATCAAGGTCTTGGGTGTTGGTTCTACTAATTACTTCTCGCAGACTGCATAGACCCAGGTTTGCAAGCACATGCTCCAGTTTATCTGGGTTTGTGCATTTTCAGTAATGACATTTTGCCCCTATTTCATTTTCTGCCATAAAAGTACCAATGTCAAGTTGTTTTGTGATTGGGCAAATGATTAAAATATGTAGCAATCAGCAGATGAATAAAACATGTTGCTAATAGAAAATAAATAACATCTATAGCAACCAATTTGGGTTTTAAAAAAAATGAATGATAATATATGATTCAGTGGTTACATTGTCTAAGTATACACTCCAGCCCAGTTGATCTTTGTTGTGGTGTTCCACAGGGATCTGTTCTTGGACCTGTTCTCTTCATTCTGTATACTCAGTCACTCTCAAGTGTCATAGATCATCATCCAGTGTCTCACCAATTGTACGCTGATGACACCCAAATATACAAATCTAGCCACCCAACTGAAGTTGATGCTACCATCCAAGGTGTAGAGAGGTGCATTTCGGATGTGAAATCATGGATGACATGTAACAAGCTGCAGATGAATGATGATAAAACTGAGGCCATTCTGATAACAACACAAAGACTTTCTCATTCACATCCTTTACCTCAAACAATAAATATCAGCAACATCAACATTAAATTCACACAATCAGTACGAAACCTAGGTATTACTCTGGACAGTATTCTCACATTGCACCAACATGTCATGAACATATGCAAGGCTGCATATCTTGAGCTGAGACGCATCAGCTCAATCCGCAAATATCTTTCAGTTGATGCCACTAAAACACTTGTGTGTTCATTAGTACTTTCAAGACTGGCCTATTGTAACTCAAATCTGTCTGGTTCATCTCAATATCTACTCCAGAAACTTCAAAAAGTTCAAAACACAGCTGCTCAGATCATACTTAGAGTACCACGATCAGAGCACACCTCCCCGCTGCTCTGTACCCATCACTGGCTATCCATCAATCCAGAATCAAACACAAAATTTGTTCTCTCTGCTACATTTCACTGTCGGACTCTAGTCCAACATACCTATCCAACCTCACCCATGTGTACACACCAGGAAGATGATTATGCTCCTCTTCTGACAATCATATACTCATTATTCTCACTATGAAAACAAAGTGATATGGACAGCATTCTTTTGCATACCAGGGCCCAGCAACGTGGAATGAATTGCCCACTGAACTTAGACACAAAGACACAGTGATCACATTCAAGAGGGCTCTCAAAACTCACTTATTTCGACTGCAAGAACAAACTTAAAGACCTAATAATGTTTCCTACCTTAAATATTCTCAGCATTGTTTTAATATTATTTTTTTAAAATGTTTTCTAATTTTATGGTGGGTTTTTTTGTAATCATATCATTATATGTTTTTTATGTTATAGGTGTTGTCTAATGTTGTAAAGCGCTTAGAGCTTCTAAAGATTAGGCGCTATACAAAGTCCTCATTATTATTATTATTATTATTATTAAGTATACGCATTATGATATGAAATAATTATGACATGCAATCAGGGCCATAATACCGTTATACGGAAATAGTTTGTGATTTCTTGGCTCGATTATGCAAGCTCGATAAAGCCAAACAGAAACTACTTTTTATTTATATGATCTCTGTAATGTGTGGAATTACTCTCATCATTATGTGCTGCTTTTCATTACACAAAATCAAAACTTCCACCTTGAAAAATTGTACTCTCTAGCAAGCCACCAGGCTTATAATGTGAAAACATACCATCTTCCTGAATTTGAAATATCAGGTATTCACATTTCAAGCTCTGATTTGACGGCTTGGGAGCACCATTTGGAAAAGATGTTCAAGTCACATGATTACATATTCAAGACAGTAAGACTGCAGAGGATAAAAGCTTGAATATGTAATCAAGAGCTAGACCATGTGATAAAACTAGTGCTCCGATCAGCTGTCCTGAAATGTGCACTTCTGTTGTTCGGAGTATGTGATCATGAGATTTAAATGATTTTTTCAGTTGGATCTCATAGTTTCATATTTGAGTTTATAATATGCATTTATGAGCTTTGAGAATGCACATTTTCTTATCATGGCCTTGTTGATCTGCCAGGTTGTTGATTAACTTGAAATAGGAGTTTTTATTTTATCAAGAGACCTTAATTGCATGTAAGGATACTTCTGAACGTTTGAAATACATGTTTGAGACATCAACAAGAAACATTACATTATAATTTTGAGCCTTATTGAAAAATTGGTTTCAAATTATCAAATAATATTCACTGCCTTACTGAGGTCTTGTTAGTGTTGACTAGTCTGCAGTAGATAAAAGATATCTGAATGGGCCAGAACAAAATTTTAAGCTTTTGAGATTAAACCCTGGAAAGTAGGTCACAGAAACTAAATTTTCATGTGGAGTACACATTCATTCAAATATGTACCCACATTGCAACTTTTATCTCTGCTGATGCACCGCTCTGTTGGCAGTGGCCTAGTGGTTAAAGTGTCCACCTTGCATGCGGAAGGTCGCAAGTTTGAACCCAGGCTGAGTCATACTTTAGACTTATAAAAAGGGTACTAACAGCTGCCTCACTAGGTGCTCAGCATTGAGGTTATTGTTAGGACTGGTCAGCCTGCAGTCAGGATAATGTGACTGGGTAGGATATCATGCTACATATTTGCAGCATGATGCCCCAGTGCTAGACATCACCATAAACTGCCACACTGCAGACATAGTAGCAATATGACTCATTTTTTAAAACTTTGTTAAAAATCAAAATCACACACACACACACGCACACACACATATCTCTGCTGATGTAATTTTGTTATTCATAGATACATTCTGGCTGCTTCTCAAGTTGGGGCTATTAGAACATAAAAAAAAAAATTCTTTCTGTTACAGTATCGAAATGCAGTCAGCAAGGCTCCCTCCATGCGGCATCAGAGATCCTTCTCAGCTTTCGGTTTTGGTGCAAATCCTAATGCACAGACCAGTGGATCAACAGTGGGATCTGTCACAGGCCCATCACGACGCGGATCACAGATCAATGTCAATGTCACACCTAGCCAGACCCATGAGATGGCCAGTGACACTCCAGAGATTAGAAAATATAAAAAGAAGTTTAGCTCTGACATCCTCTGTGCTTCTTTATGGGGTAAGAAAGTTGAAGTTCTTTCCCTTCACATTAGAATTTGTGTTATTTTCAGACAGTGCAATAGAATATCTATCTTCTGCATTTTCTGATAAGGTGGCGCTATACAGTTTCGCATTTTGCATAGGGTTAGGATTTTAAAGAAAAAGAATGTCCCCGGCTTTCCTCACTGGTTATACTGGCTATTTATAAAAGACCTTGTATATCTTAGGTATAATGCAAAGAACCTTTAATTCCCTTTATTTTGGTGTATGATTGATGGGTGTGCTATGGATTATAGAGTATACAGCTTGGCCTTACTTCAAATGTGCACCTTTCAAAAAAGTGCTAGCTCTACTTGGTCATTTTCACTTCCTGAACTTCAGAGGTAAATTGTATAAAAAAGAGCTGATAACTTTTTTTACATTTTATATGTTTGGTAATTCATTCATTGCACTTTCAGAAGCTGGTATTGTCTAGTCTGGCAAAATTCATTTTCCCTATTTTAATAGCTGCTATGTATAGTGTACTTTAGACTAATTCAGACTGATTTTTTAACACAAGGGAGCAGTCATTTTAGTTAGCAGTGTGCTTAAATCATGTAAAATTTCCAAAAGTACAATATCCAAAAGAAATATCATCCACATTACATTAATATATCATAGAGGTATGCAAACATTCTCTCCACTGTGCATGTTTTAAATGCGAACTACTTCACCTTACATACGTCACTCTCTCAAAAGTACATTTTATCTGGTGAGCGCCACCTAAGAAAGATGGAAATTATTTTTTTTTGACAATGTAAATTGAGATTATTTTCAGACTTGTAGTGTAGATTGAATACACAGAAATAACATGGAGTGAGTTTGTCTATATATTATATAATGCTGTTTTTTCTTCTTCTGACTTTTCACTTAATCTAAATGCAAAGAAATTAAATTTCAATAAATGACTGCAGAAATCTGGATATATGATAATACTATCTTATCATCAGCTTTGGCGCAAACAATATTAGAATATAGTTTTCTTCAAAAATGACAATATAATGATCATATATTTTTTCTTCATATTTATCCAAATTAAATATACATACCATGGATTTAGGTCACATAGCAAACACAGATTTTGCTGTAAATTAAACGATCATATTCATTTCTTCATAGTAGAATTGTTTTGCAGGAAGTAGTATTATAAAGTTATATTTTCTTTGCTTAAAATATTATTGTATAATTTGTCTCTTTTTAAAAAACTCTCTCTTTCTTTTTAAGGTGTAAACTTACTGATAGGCACAGATAATGGACTGATGCTTTTAGATAGAAGTGGTCAGGGTAAAGGTATGTACAGTGAGCTACTTTCAGTTTTACATGACACTCACTGTTACCCACCTGCCCCCATTGGGCACTGGGTTGTAGTATATTCATGATTTGCCCTTCCTGCGTATTTTAAGAATTGATTTATGCAGGTGAACACTTTGCCCTTATATGTGTGTGATAATGATATTTCAATTGAGAAGGTCTTAGACTTATTAAAAGACAACATTAATGCAAAATTCATGATGTGTGTGAGCAATTTGGATTTTTAGCGTAGCTTTAACAATATTTCAGTCATATTGCTATGTCTGCTGTGAGACAGTTAATACTACTACCTAAGCACTGGGGCATCATGCTGCAGGTATATAACATCATGTCCCACCCACTCACATTATCCTGACACCAGGCTGACCAGTCATAACATTAACCTCTTTATGTTGAGTGCCTGGCGAGGCAGATGCTAGTACCAGTTTTATAAGCCTTTGGCATGACTTGGCAGGGGTTCAAACCCACGACCTCCCATATCTGAGATGGATGCTCTAACCACTTAGGTCACTGGAGCAGTCCTAAATAGTGACTTTGTATTTGTAACCATCAGTTTTAAAAAAATGGACCAAATGGGGTTTGGATGAAATACACACTGATGCATACACACACACACACCTTTTCCAGTTAAAATATTATAATTTCAAGTGAAAAACAAAAAATTCAGAGTCTGATGGAAAAGATCCTAAGTTCACCCTCTGAATTTTCTAATGGTTTTATTGTCATGTTTCGCACATTATTGGCTTTAAAGTATTTATTGAGCCCTAGTTATTATAACCAAATACTGTTGATGCCGATCCTTCCTTATGCTGATCCTTTCTTATTACAGTTGGGTACTGTTTATGCTGAGTCTTACTTATTACAGCTTGGTACTGTTTATGCTAAGCCTAACTTATTACAGTTGGGTACTGTTTATGCTGAGTCTTACTTATTACAGTTGGGTACTGTTTATGATGAGTCTTACTTATTACAGCTTGATACTGTTGATGCTAAGCCTTATTACAGTTGGGTACTGTTTATGCTAAGCCTTATTTATTATAGATGGGTACTGTTTATGCTGAGTCTTACTTATAACAGCTGGGTACTGTTGATGCTAAGCCTTACTGCAGTTGGGTACTGTTGATGCTGAGCCTTACTTATTACAGTTGGGTATTGTTGTTGCTGAACCTTACTTATTACAGTTGGGTACTGTTGATGCCGAGCCTTACTTATTACAGTTGGGTACTGTTGATGCTAAGCCTTACTTATTACAGTTGGGTACTGTTGTAATCACATTGAATGTTAAGATTTTAACTCAGAATCTTTTAATGTCATTGAACTTTTATATCAGCTGATGTATCCAGCTGGAACTTGAGTAAAGTAGTAAAATTACCCTGAGTCAGGCGAGTTACAGATTTATGTGTGGTTAAAATCACTACTTGCATGTTCTAGACGTTTCTATAACACTCCATAAATAGATCGACATGAGATATTGTTAATTTTATTTGTTCCAATTGCCTGTCATCATCATGCAAACCAAAATTATGTAACTGTAAAAAGGAGAGAAAAAGTACTATCCTGCATTTGCCCTGTTACTCTAAGAGTTTCACTCTTTAGTTGGACAGAAATTTCAGAAGGATTTGAAGTTAACTATTTGATTATCAGAGAAGAAAAAGAAAGTAAGAAACCATTTTTCAAAGTTAAATATATGTTCTATATATATATTTGTGATCATGATAAAGCATGTGGTTTAGAACATTCAAGGTGATCTACCACATGTCTGGCCCTTCAACTTCAAGTCATTTGTAGTTGTGTACTTTACATATAGGGTTTTGTGGGGTGTATGCTTGGGCAGAGTATGCACTAATTTACACTACAAGAATAGTGAATGTGCACATGGGCAGAGTATATGCATGAAAGCATGAAAATAAAGTAATCACAATCATGGCATTACAGTGTCTGTGAGGAAATGGAGACATGCCTCAACCATGTGACATAACAGGCTAAACAAAGCGATAACCTGTGTATAGTCTACTTCATTATTAAGCATTTATTAGGGGTGTTACATCTTTATCTAATATAAGTGAATGAGTTTGTTGATTTCTGTTTCATAGATAGTTGCTAACTCTAGGGCAGTTTACTCTTCAGTTTGTATGCTGCTTGCTAGAAGTTCTGTTTTACCAGGACAGTAGGTAAAACATTGCTGTATAGCTACGGTTTTTACTTGGATACACCAGGAAAGCTGTATCACCTATAGTGGCAGATAGCCATGTTGTGATTGACCCCATTCTCAGGTGTGACATAGCATTCCACAAAACATAGGTTGCCTCAAAAGATCAGGTAAATTGAATTTAGCACAAGAGTTTTGACTGTAAGAATTATAGTCTTGGATTTCTCTATTAAATGTCTTTTTTATCTTTCAGTGTACAGCCTCATCTCAAGGAGGAGATTCTCACAGATGGAAGTACTGGAAAACCAAAACATTCTTGTTACAATATCAGGCAAAAGGAATAAACTCCGAGTGTACTATCTTTCATGGTTGAAGAACAAAATCTTTAAAACAGAAGGAGTAAGTGATCTTTTGCTTTCAAAATACACAATTTTAATGTGGATGGTTTTTCAATAAATTGAAAATAATTATTCCCAGAGGAAAACATTTCCTGTACATTCCACTGATATATACAGGTTATAAATAATGGCACAATATACGGTGAAACACTTATCTGGACCTGTTGGGAGATTGTAATACTGTCTACATAATCGGTTGTACTGGTTACTTATAATTTGTTTGGGGTTAGTCAAGAATTGAAAATACTATCACCATTACGGGTCACTGCCATCTCACCTCTGTCTGCACCAGTTCGAGTCTCAGATTCAGCCAATGTGAGTATGTGAGAAAGCTTGCCAGTAGCTTCTCGTGGGTTGGTGGTTCTTTCCGGGGTTTTCCCGGGTTCTTTCTCCACCATTAATACTGGCCGCCATGTATAGCCTATTGTGTGCTGAAAAATGTCGTTAAACCCCACAACAACAACAACAACAAAAATCCTATCACAATACATTTCAATATTGAATTAAATATTGCAGTATTTTTGTGATATATTAATTTTTAAAAAATACAACTGATAGTGCCTATTGATAAATTGAAATGGTTGCAAATACTAATGAAATAATTACATTGATTGCTGACAAAAGGAAAAAGATAATGTGAAACCAAACATCCTTTTGTGTTCTTGCCTTAGACAACTAGTCCATGAGATTCAAGTCATTTGTAGTCGTGTACTTGCCTTAGACAACTAGTCCATGAGATTCAAGTCATTTGTAGTTGTGTACTTGCCTTAGACAACTAGTCCATGAGATTCAAGTCATTTGTAGTTGTGTGCTTGCCTTAGACAACTAATCCATGAGATTCAAGTCATTTGTAGTTGTGTACTTGCCTTAGACAACTAGTCCAAGAGATTCAAGTCATTTGAGTTGTGCACTTGCCTTAGACAACTAGTCCATGAGATTCAAGTCATTTGTAGTTGTGTACTTGCCTTAGTCAACTAGTCCATGAGATTCAAGTCATTTGTATTTGTGTACTTGCCTTAGACAACTAGTCCATGAGATTCAAGTCATTTGTAGTTGTGCAGTGCCTTAGACAATTAGTCCAAGAGATTCAAGTCATTTGAGTTGTGTACTTGCCTTAGACAACTAGTCCATGAGATTCAAGTCATTTGTAGTTGTGTACTTGCCTTAGACAACTAGTCCATGAGATTCAAGTCATTTGTAGTTGTGTACTTGCCTTAGACAACTAGTCCAAGAGATTCAAGTCATTTGAGTTGTGTACTTGCCTTAGACAACTAGTCCATGAGATTCAGGTCATTTGTAGTTGTGCACTTGCCTTAGACAACTAGTCCAGAGATTCAAGTCATCAGAGTTGTGTACTTGCCTTAGACAACTAGTCCAAGAGATTCAAGTCATTTGTAGTTGTGCACTTGCCTTAGAAAACTAGTCCATGAGATTCAAGTCATCAGTGATGATAATTAACTATTATGGAGTTTCTTAAGAACAGAAAGACATCATGGCCGATTTATGGTAGGTAATACAATAGATCAAAATTTCCATAGGTCTTGTATATGTTTTGTTGACTTTATGATTTTCTTCCAAGGGACATTTTCTTTTGATTATTGAAATTGAATAAGAAGTTTTCTTTTTCATTATTAATTAGAGGTTGATGTGACAACCACACCATTTCATGTCCAATCTCTCCCAGTACTATGATATACATTAGTAAAGTGACATCACATTGTTGATGTCATAATGTAGTAATGACGTTATTTGAAGCTGCACAGTGAGTGTTGATTTGTCAAAACTGTACTTCCATTAGATTTGTATTTGAAATTATTTTATGTCATTTTATGTTTAAATTGTATCGTAGATTTGCTCATAATGGAGACCGTGCTTTGCATAATCTTGTGATTCTTTAGTTTAAATGAGCCAGATGCTTCGATATTATGAACGTCAGAAGATTTGCAGCAAAGTTATTAAGAAAATTTACTTTGAGAAGAAACATATGAAGCGAAATGCTAACTTGTAAGTCATCTTGCAACAATTTTATTTCATTAATATTGTGGTTTTTCACAACTATAAACATTTTCATGCTATAATTGTATGAACTCAAGTATTCTGATGGTTTTTTCTTGTTATTTTTAGCCAACAAATGAAAGAAGGAATGGTTGGGTGAATGTAGGAGATTTAGAAGGCTGTGTTCATTTTAAGATAGGTAAGTTGGCAATTAGAACATGCTTGAGCCATTGTTTGGTCTCATGACATTTATGCTTTCATGTTTCATCTATTATGTTGTCATGCTTCATCCATATCTTTTTACTATTGCAGCGTTATTTGTGTACTCATTGTGGAAACAATGTCCACAAATATTTATTTCTACCTCCACTGGTCATAGTGTAAGAGAGTTTATTGGATGGTCAGTTGTCTATTATTCATTGCCTTCCATATGTTTGTTAGCATAATTTTGTTTTGCTACTCTTCCTAAACTAATTGGAAAGTTTCCATTAAACTCTACACACACAAATTTATCCAGTGATCTGGTCAGTCCCTGAATGACAGTTGGGATGCTTAGACATCCAGTGGGGTCACTACAACAGACGTCTTGAAAATCTCATTATTGCTACTTCTCCTCTATGTATGGTCACATTGATGTGTGGTTTTCATCAGAAAAGTTCTTACTTGTCCAGTTGGTCCTAACTGAAAATGATGCAAACTGACCCATAATAAGGCCATCATGCATGGTGGTCATCTTAATAATATATTTACCTCCAAATGGATGGCCTTATCAGCATGGACTTTTTCACCACTATACTTTTTAATGAAACGTATTTGGTCCTGAATGATAATGGTGCTAATCGTACAGCCAATGTGGCTGCCAGAATGGATGTGTTTGATATCTTGTTGTCACCACTCACCATGAATGGATGGTCATATTGACTTGAAGTTTTGACCAAAAGACTTATAATGATATCACCCTGGTCCCTTCTTGACAATAATACCAACCAGACATACAAAATGGCCACCACAGCAGCTAATTTCATAATTAAGTTATTGCTGAAGATTGTCAGAGATTCAGCACTCAGCAGTTTAAAGGAAAAATGGGTCTAATCTTCAATCCTAGTAATTCTTTTCAGCCAGTAGAGTGTCATTCTCGTCAAGAGACTCTTCTTCCTGTTGTTATGCAGTTTTTCAGTATATGATAGGCTGTACATGGAGGCCATTATATTTGGCAAAGGAAGAACTCAGAAAGAACCACCAGCCAATGGGAAGCTACTGGCAAGCTACACAGATCACTTGGCCACCCAGGGCACCCAACAGTCTCTTGATTTCAACTTTGAGAAAGAGGGGGCCATTGAGCTTTCTATTGATGTGTATTGTTACTAAACCTGCATACTGTTTGTATGATATTTACATTTTAGCTATAATTTCATTGCTCATCGCTCATTATCTTAGAAATGCATTTTGATTCCGAGTCTTGCACTGTGTTTGGTGGATGAAACACAAATTAGAAATGCATATCATGTAGTCAATATTTTCATTTTCGGTTGTATTCAAGGGAGATAATTGGCTTTGATAGTTATTTAGCTTTTTGAAACAGCACTTTAAGCATGGATGATGTGAAGCAGGAAAATCTATAATTCATTTAAAATCACATTAAAATGCTGTGAATACTGACAAATGCATGTTTACTTGCATCCAGTCCTTTAACTGATAAAACTAGCTTCATCAGCAAACAGTGTATAATCTCAAACAAATGCTTGCCAGTTTATGAAACATTTAGTTCTCTGACTCAAAATTCAGTGGATAAAAAATACAAAACATAAACACTCTTCCTCAGTCTATGGATATGTATCGTTGGAATACGGGATCACATTGTTAAAGAGCAGTCACAGTCCTCCCACTTTACGGGATCTGTGTGAAAAAATGTTTTCGATCTTACCACCAGGCAGTTTTGCATACATTGGTAATAAGGCAGAACATATTATAACGTGACATTGTCTGTCCAGTGTACATCTGTAACCAGTTTCCACGCAGTAACTAGAGTTTACCACCAAATACTGTTGCCAAGCATTTTGGTTGGCTTGCATGTGGGAAAGGATGAAATCTAGTGATTTGATGGTCAAAAGGACAAAGTCATTATGGTTCAGAGAAGAAAAATGTTGGAGATTTTTTATATGCATTAATACTGGTTCAACATCACTGACCTAGACCAAACTTTGTAGATGGTTTGTATATGGCATAAGGTGGAAGCCTATTTATTTGGGAGTCAAAAGGTCCAGAGTCTAGTTTACTGTCAGAACTAAAATGTTTCTGCACAATTACATTGGTTCCACATCATAGACCAGAACCGAATTTTGTGGATGGCCTGCATTTGGGGTAAGGAGAAGCCTGTTGATTTTGTGATCAAAAGGTCAAAGGTCACTGAGACTAAGCAGAAAAATGGTTTCTGTGCTAAATTTTTATATCACCTACATATAGAATTATTAAGCAGGGCAGGTGTATAATGTGCTGCTCATGAAAGTAAGGGTTTATAAGAAGATTGATTTAACCTTCAGAAATTATTTATCTCCTTGGGGTTATTCTTTTGAAATTTTATTTTCACTCTTCCTGCTATGTTTTTTCACTTGGTTTTAGATTTATCCTTTCTTACAATAGGAAAAAAAATATGTTATTTGATTTCCCCTCAACCTTGGAATAGGCATCTATATTCAGTAGTTAAGCATTTCACTAGAGGAGAAAATATATTTTGCTTGAAATTTCAGCACTTGTTATAAGTATTCATTGTTCTTTCTTTTCAGTCAAATATGAAAAGATTAAGTTTCTTGTGATAGCCATGAAGGAGAGTATAGAAATTTATGCCTGGGCTCCCAAACCATACCACAAATTCATGGCATTTAAGGTAAGAAAAAGGATGAAGAACTTTATCATGTCATACACCTTTCTTATCAACAAAGCCACATCGTATAAGTCATGGTGTGACACTTAGCAATGCCACTAGCAATGTAATGTGATAGAGCAATGTGACAGGTTTTTCAAAAATTGTATAGCAATCATACACGTGTGTAATTTTGTGTCCACTTTCATTTTATGACAATTTATTTGACAGCTGATAATGAATTACATGCTTGAAGGGGAATTTACAGTTACTCTGGATGCATATTTCATGTCAACATGAAATACTGAACTAATTTCTTCCTTTCTCTGTTGTCACAGGAGTCGTATTGGTTTGAGGTGGGTTATATTAAAGTTTTGAGAAATCTAAATCTCTGACTGCTGAGTAGGATCTTAATTATGTTCTCACAGAAGTATTTGTAGGCTTCACTTCGACAGCCGTTGGACTCTTTTGATACTTGATTTAAATTTTTTTAAAATCTGTGATAATGCAATGAGATGATAGACTGAGATAGAACCTTGTTTTGATATAAGTATTCATTGTTGTATTCATGAATTTTTCTGTGGTTTCAAAAATTTGTGAAATGTTAATCCTCAGAAGACAAAAAAACTTGTTCACATTTTTATCATTTTTCATTCTTAAGTTATATGAAGCAAAAAGATGTTAATAGTTGTATCTTTGTTCAGTCTTTCAGTGAACTAGTCCACAGACCTTTGCTTGTTGACCTAACAGTAGAAGAGGGTCAAAGGTTAAAGGTTGTCTATGGGTCAAATGTAGGTTTCCATGCTATTGACGTAGACACTGCCTCATTGTTTGATATCTACATTCCACAACATGTAAGTATTTCTTGCATTGATAGATTAACTCTTTCTTTCTTTCTCATTCCTTTCTTATTTATTTATGGCAAAATAATTTATTTGTAAATGATTGGCTCTGAATTGTTTAGATTAAGATTCTGGACCAATGTTGAAGATACTGTTGTGTTATTTTGATAGTCATTAATTGATCATTTTGTACTCCATTTGGATTCACAGGATTATTATGATAAAAGTTTACTGTAACTATCTGCTTTGTTTAGGATAATCTCATCTGTTGGATAAAATCAGTGTTTATTATACCAGCTAATGCTTGAGATGTTATTTCAACTTTGGGCTCGCTAGTTCAGTTGGAAACATGGGTAATAGAAGAGTAATGGAAGGGCTGATAAAGCAGCCAAAGCTGACCAACATTTGCCCATTTCCAAATGGAAGATTCCAGATATGGACTTCAAATTTTATATAAGCTGAAAAGTTCTGTATATAGTAATGATTGTTAAATCTTGGAACACCTTTATTATTTTCAAAAATAATACATAATAACCTATAAAAGTTGAGTCATGAAATTAAAAGAATTTTCATGTTCTTTTAGTTTGAAATATCAATTTTTTCATGTACTGTAAGTCTTCAGACAAGACTTTTGTTTGTTCCCACTGATCCTTCTGCATAGTTTATTGATCATAACATTATTTAAAAAATGATAAAGAACTTCAATTATTAAGGGACTATGATTAAAAAATGATAAAGGACTTTGCAATTATTAAGGGACTATGATTATACAAATGATAAAGGACTTTGCAGTTATTAAGGGACTATGATTATAAATTACTAAAAGGAAATGTCATATGAATCAGTAAATATATTTAATTTCCATCTGTTTTCTTACCATTTCCACCAGTTTCAAATGTGTATAATTTCATCACACAATGACAGACATTTAGCATTGGCACAATGTTGTAACCTTATTAAAAGTAACTTATTCATTTCAGCTTGTATCTACTCTTGTCAGTTTATCCATTATTTCATTAAAATTGTCAAAAGATACATTTTCTGCCTTGAAAATTTTAAAATGTGGTATTGAAACAACAAAAAAGTGTTCTTTTAGTCACTTGCATTTATAATTAACCAAGTTTACATAACCACATGTACATGAAAGATTTTAACACGTACTGAATGAAGTACATTTCTTGGTTTAGAATCATGTGTAATATTGCACAAAACTTAAATGTCTCTAAAATTATGATGAAGTCTTAGAAATAATGCTTTTGAAAATAATTGGAACAGTAATGTAGTTGTAGTTTGCTTTGATGTAAGCACATGTTTACTCAGCAGTGGTAATTGTGTTAATATTATGTCCTACATAAAAGGTGGTAAAAGGATTAATATTGAAAAGCAAAGGGGTATCAGCATTGCTTTTGACAAATACCTTCTATACTCAAACCAGTTTCAGCTCTTAAACAATTGAAGTTCTGTTGGAAAACAAAAGACAAATTCACCAGCTACATTCAAAAGGAGCTGCTGAAACAACCCGGTCATCAGAATCAAAACTAGAATGATTAGTGTGTGAAAAATTATGATTTTGTGTTTTGCTGAAACACAAAACTAAAATGAAACCGTTCAATCTGTATCCAGAATATTGACCAATATTATGGTCATTCTTTAATATATGACAGTTATGTGACTATATGCTGGTCATGTGCCTAATGTATTTATAAATATTTATTAACTGTCTTTTCATATAGATTCCATCACTTTGTAGGATTGCTCATATCATTGGAAAAAGGAAACTCTTGAACACATGAAGCAAAGTCAGTAAAGCAACAATGGACATTTAATTAAAGTGTGATCTGGAAAAATGAAATTTGTTGAAAACAATGAAAATAAAGCATAATTGACATCAAGATGGGTTTTTTTTTCAGGAATAAACAAAGATATGTGATGCTAAGCACAGTCTACACTGTGTAAGTGCTGTGCACTATAGCACAGGTCTCTCAGTAAACTTTTTAGCAGCCCATAAATTATGAAGTCCTTATATCATTTCATATCAGAGAAGTCAGAAAATATGACCATGCTATGAAAAAAACACCAAAAAAAAAAGGTCATAGTAGTTTTTAACAGTTCATTGGCGTTGTAATTAAACAAGAGTTAGTCAAAATAGCAGTCTAACTTGTATTCCAGATTCACAATTGTGTAGTAGACTGTGCCATCTCAGTGATGCAAAATGGCAAACAGTTTTTTAAAAAATATGATCCGTCTTTAATCATGATTTTATGCAAAAGTGACTCATGGTGACCAGGTACTTCTTGATCCAGTTATGAGCAAGAGGTACTTTTACAATTGAGGCTGAGAATATACCGTTCATCTATAAAGCATCGTGTCCAACACAAAATTCTGATCCTGGGGTGAAGTATTTGTTTCCTACACACATGTACATGAAGGATTATATTACTATCCCAAAATTTGTGACAATTTTAAACTAATGAAAATTGTGGTTAGCAGTATTTGTCCACATTTGAGAGAGTCCTCAGGGCCATCATAAGGGGCAGGTGGTACGCCAAGCCCAGGGTGCACCATTTTTTCAGAGCTTGCAATATTTTTTTAAAGCCGCACTTGCTGAAGATGATGGTCACCCTGGGCGCTGTTTTGTCCAGCACAAACTTGTGACGGCCCTGATGGCACTATTTTTGCATAGAAACTGATCTCATTGTTGCATTGTTTTTTAGTATCGAGGTCATGATAATGTTGCCACTCATCAGGGCAGTAGTATGATGTCCTTCTTTGTCAACCAGGTAACCAGTGCCATGCTTTTAGCTTGAGTTATCCCCCTTTAACCTGGCATGACCATTTGGGAATTACATTATTGAATCAGAGATATAGATGGTTTGCTTGGCAAACCTGGTTTAAGCTGATGCTTGTTTTTAGGATGTAAATGTTTAGCTCCCCTAAGAAGTAGAGGTCAGTTATTGTACTACCCCTGGTGTTGGTGTCCACACATAAAAAATTATATATATATTTAAAACATTCTTTGGTCAAGGCAGTAGTTTATAAAGGGTTTCAAATCACCTGCCATGTGGTGAGAGGACTGAGGGGGCTAACTTTGTCCATGCATGTGCATTATTTGTACATTCTTAGTGAAGTTGTTGCATTTTGCTAGAGTTTTTTGCATCCTGTATACATATTGTTATACCTGGAGTCATGAAATTTGCTGAGTGGATGCATCTTAATGAGCACTACACCCTCATCACAGAAGTAGGTCACTGTGACCAAAATTTTATGCTGTATTAACTTTGGTTAAATTCTTTATTACTCAAGCTCTATTAATGTTAGAATCATCAAACTAAACAATTGCATGCATCTTCATTAATACTATACTCATGCAGCAAAAGACGGGTCACTGGAACCTACATTTCACATTTTACTAGCTTAGGTTTAGTTGTTGTATTTAGCTCATGATCACAAAGTTTTCTTTACATCTACTATACATACTGTTTTACCTGATGATGGAATGCATTTTGGTGAGTACACAAAAGTAGGTCACTGTGGCCAGTATTTCTTGCTTCACTGACATTGTTATAATTTGTGCTTTAACTGTTTGTGCTAGAATCAATAAAATTGAAGATTGTAAACATCAGTACTTGAACAGCACCCATGCAGAAATGGTCACTGATCCACATTTCATGTTTTACTGGCTTGAGTGAAGTTTTTCATTTGGCTCATGACCAATTGCGCTTTTTGCATGCGTTGTATATACTACTCTGTCTAGAATAATGTAACTGTGAGTGGCTGCATATTGATGATTGCTACTCCTCACTCAGAAATAAGTCATTATGGCCTGTATTTGATGCTTCACTGACATGGGTTAAATTTTGTTTGATGTTGACTTCTCGGCACTATTCATCCTAGCTAGAATTATGAAAATGATGATGGTATGCATCTTTTGTACCACGTTGTTACAAGAAAAGAAAATTCATTGTGTCCTATTATTTATCTTTTGTTGGCTTTGGTTACGTTTTTGCATTCAGCTTATGATCACATGAGTTTTTGGCATGCTATATGCATTTTATCCTACTTAGAATCATGAAACATGGGACGTAATACACCGTGATAAGGACTACAATGTTATTTCAAAACAAGGTCTTTTTGCAACTTAATTTCATGATTTCATGACATTGAAATTTTGTGTTTAAAGTAATTTGTTGGGAGCTGTTTATGTGTCAATCATAAAAGCTGATGATTGGATACATCTGTTAGTACTACATCCTTACAACAAAAGATAACTGCGGACTTCAATTTTATGTTCTACTATCAGAGAAATTCCCCCTTCCATTTGTAGGAAAGGGTTTTTTGGAATATAGGAGGGAATTTAGAAAGAAATAAAGGTAGGGCTTGAAAATATTATGTAATTTTCATACAAATGGCAGGTTTTTCAGTGCAATCTTTACAAATCCAACAACCATGCAACCTAGAATACATGTAGACCCTGTGCAAACATAAGTAATTTATGTGTGTTTAACTTGTGGTCACACAAATTTTTCCATGGGATATACACACTGGAGTACTCATAAGGCCCTTTGCGATCAGTGCAGTTGGAAGTAGAAATAAATATTAATTGGCAACACATTGTATATAGTTTACTGCCACAGATAAACTGTATTGTACATGTGAACCAGTTTACAGGAATTAGTTAGCTGCATGCATTTTATGTGAGGCCTCAGCTGTAGTAGCTAATCATGGTAATTACTGATGCATGAACTATTCTTTTTATAGTTTTCCTACTGACTGTCACTATATGGTTGCCTAAGAGTTCATGACTTTCACACAGCAATGATAATAGTTTATGAAACAGCCAGATTTAAAACAATAATTCTCTTCTTTATTTATTTTTTACAATAAAAGGAACATCTAAGTTATTATCTGGTGTTAACAATTAAAGTGCCCCTAATTTTAAATCATAAATGTAACATTATTTTTTATTGTTTTATATAATTTATTCCTTGTCACAGGGCCAAGATTTCTTTTTGTCATGATCACTTCAGTTGAAGTTTTGTGTGTCCATGATAATTAATGTTTACAATGTCTGCCACTGATAACTGCTACAGGTTCTGCAGAGGAAAGTTTTGTAACTTTTTAAGGACATGTCGGCATTCAAACTAAAGCAAGTCTTCTGTTTACTAGCGCAGTCAGGTAGCTGCCTTTTGCCCCCTTTCTTCCTCTTTTTGCTTTTATTTCTGGAACAGCTGTATTTGTATCTGCATATATTTTATATTACATTGTTATAATCAGGTGATAAAAAAAATCTAATTTTCTGCCAGTCATTATTCATTTCCCACATATTAAAGTTATTTCTGATATCACCTGAAATATTGGAGTGAGCAATATATTCACCAGACTGAATTGGTCAGATACAACTAAAGGTGGTTTAATCTTATGACAATATTTACTCTGATAGTGTTATTTCATAATATAGATTTAAACTGTTGATAAAAAAATGATAGTTGAATGATACTCAAGATAAATGCTACAAGGTGTCAAAAATATTTCCTTTTGTCTTTCTACCTCTTGGAATGAAGCAATAAAACAAGGCCACTTACAAATATTCTCATTGTACCTATTTTGCCAAAAATTGCTACACAGTCGTCTTTAAATTTAAATACTTGTAGTCAGTGACATTTTGATTCATTCTGGTAAATATTTCTTCCAACCAAGTTTGCATTGCTATACTTCCCCCATACCTTAGATTAACGATGTTTTTGCAGTGCATACCCTGGTACCATATTCTACTTAGATGCATGCAGCACAGTTTATATTCTTTTGGTGTCTGATTTTACAGACAAGATATTCAAAGATAGATGAATTTAAACCAGAACAAGATATGACCTCCATGCCAACTTGGCCCTTTGCAGTTCTGGACAGTAGACATATATATTTTGGCAGCAAAATAACAAGAGCACATGTTTTTCAGTTCCCAGACCCTGAGTGTTGTTACTGTTTTTATCTTGAGTGTACCACATTAATGACTGAGAACTGTAAAGTACAGTTACCTCAAAGTGCATTCAGAGCAAGATGCATTTTAGTTGTTGGGCTTTTGAGTAGATGGACCCTACTTATTGTCAGGCATTGGGTTTTTCAGTTCTACAAAATATGGCAAGAAATGTTTTTTTTTAAAAAGAACATTTTTACTGTATCTGATAACTGTTTGGTGAACATTGAGAAGAAATGAAGAAAGAAAAGAAAAACTTTATTTTCATTCTTTTCCAGAATTAGCATACCGTATGTGCTTGCTTATAAGTCGAGGCAAACTGCTAGTAACAATGATCCTGATCTGCCATAGCATAATGTGCCTGCATATCAGTGTCGATGTTGTTGTACTGATTACTCATAACAAACTGCACAGACCCAGGTTTGCCTGTGCATTATACGATGGCATAGCTGGTTCTTTGCAATTTGCAGTTGGACTTGACTTATAAGTGAGAATATACAGTATCCTACAATGAATTTATGCCATGATACCAGCAGTGTTTGTTTTGACATTTTAGAATTGTTGTATATTTGTCAGTTTATCAGTCTTGCTGGTTATAAATCAGAAAAGCTTATTGTCGGTCATCCATAGTCTATTGTCTGTCCATCAGGTTTGCAAAATGCTACTTCTTCTAAACTATTTGGTTGATAGCCATGAAACTTGACACACACATTTCATTCTATGGACTAGATGGTCTTAAATGACCATGGTGCTGCCCAGACATCTAATATGGCCATCACAGTGGCCAGTTCTAATATTTTTATTGCTACACTTCCTTAGTGGAGGGTCATATCAAAATAGCGGTTTCACTAAAGGACATCTCCTAAATGAAAATTGTGCCAATCTGACTGAAGTCCAGTATGGCCAGAACAGTGGCCATTCTTAAAATCTTCTCACTACTCCTATTGAATGGATAGTCATATCATTATGGGGGTTTCACAAAAGGACTTTTTATGATACATGTTTGGTCAAAAATTTAAATGGTGCTGATCTGACATCCAATATGGCCACCATTGCAACCATTTTAAATGTATTTTCACCACTCATTCTGAACAGAAAGCCATGTTGACATTCAGTTTCATGAGAAGATATCTTGTGATGCCTAGTTGGTCCAGAATGAAATTGGTTTAAGATGGAAATCCAGTTTAGCTACCATAATGGCTGTCTTGTTACACCTCTTGAATGTGTGGCCACGTCAATGTGGGATTTTCACTAAAAGTTTTTTTATGGTGTCTGCTTGGTCCTAAATGAAAATGGCTTTGATTTGATATCTAATATGGCCACCATGGCAGCCATCTTTAAAATGTTATTATCACTGCTTCAGAATGGAAAGTCACATCAGTATTAACAAGAATAGTATGCAGCAGATAAAAATTGCCATATTTGACCATGTATGGTTACCATGGTAACCATCTTAAAAGTCATATTATTGCTATTCATTCTAAATGAAAAGTCTTATCAACATGGTGTTTTCATCACAAGACTAACTATGATATATAGTTGATCCTGATTGAAAATGCTGATCATTCTTCCAATATAGCTGCCACAGAAAACATGTTGAAAATCTCGTTAATTCCAGTGCTGTTTTTCCTAGCAGCAAAAATAGCACATGCTACAGGCCCCATGCTAAATGCTTTCAAGCTATCAATTACCTACATGTAAATAATACTATTACTGAAATGTCAGGCATATTTGTTGTATTATCTGACTGTATAGCAAATGAAAAAATACAATTACTTTACTATGCAAGTTAAAAATGTATGTGTTTTAATATTTATGTGTTGTTTTTTTAAATTTAGGACCCATTTATAACATATGCTACAGGCCCTGCACTAGATTAATCTGGCACTGACTGATTCTGCTGAATGGACAGTCATATCAGCAATAGGTATTCAACAAAAGTCTGCTAATGGTGTCTAGTTTGGCCTAAATGAAAATGGATCTGAGCTTACATCCAGTATAACTGCCACAGTGGCTAAAAGTTTTTTCCTTAAGATTATCAGAGATGGTTTCAACACCCAGCACTTAACTCATTAACCCCTGCAGGTTTTTGTTGTTTTTGCCAGAAATGTGAGTAGGAAACAAATTTGGGAGACTATTACTGAATACATCCTAATACATCGACTTACAAGAGATTTCCGGTTAACCTATTGCCTAGTTGTGTTGGAAACATTGTTTTTCACTGAGTATTTCATTTGTGCATGAGCAAAAGGCAAATTTTTTTTTTTTTTTATTTTCTTTTTTTTTGTATAACAGACCCATCATTTTCATATCAAGACCACTCTTTATTTCAAACGCCCATCTCATCCTACTTTTTGCAAAGGTTTGCCTGTCTGTGTGTAGTTCAGATCTGTCTGCCATAGATCTGAAGTCAAAAAGTCTACAATCCAAACACAAAATTGGATTCCTTCCATGGGCAAATTTTTGGTGGAAGAAAATTGGGTCCCAAAAGTTAAGTTTTTCTCTCTGTATTTTGTAATGCACCTAGAACGTCCAGATTATTTGGTATCATTTAGAGCTACATCTGTCTACCTTTCTATAATACCATTCATGTTAGTGTATCACACATGACCTTGATTCAACAGAGCTCGGAAGTAAGCTTCTACCTCCTGACACATAAATAATGTACCGGATTTAATGAGTTAAAGAGAATAAATAGTCTTGATTTCTGGAGAAAAAACTTTGGTCAGTAAAACATCAATCACTTGAAGGGACTCGACTCTTGTTTATGTGTGCAGTATTGTTGTGATACATATATCGAAAACAGTTATTGTGGCACATATCATGACATAACATAGATGGTGATACCTAGCTCGAAATAAAACCAGAGGAATCCATAATGATTTAAAGATGTCAATCGAAACCTTGCATGCTGATGGAATTTAGTAGCGATTTAGACCCTTTTATGAAACTTCATTAAAAAACATTTTAAAAATATTTGACAACTTCTCATTGATTTGATGTTTAACTTAGAGATGCCTATGACAATGCTCTGACATGTAGATTAATAGCTGAGTGACACATGTGATGGTGGTTATTGATACCTCTAACAGTTCCCTGACATAGGGGTTAATGACTTTGTAATTCTTGTAATAGTGGTTAGTGATACCTCTAACAGTACCTTGACATAGGGGTTGATGACTTTGTGATTCTCGTAACAGTATCTTGACATTGCTATACATGTGAACCTCCCACACAGGAGGGGTTTTTTTTGGCCAGAGTTTATGGATATCTCCAGTCCCTCCCATCCCTCATTGCAATGATTTCAGCTTATTGGTGGAATTAGTGTGAGTACAATTCAGGCTGACTCTTTAGGAAATCTGGATCCAGTAACTGGACATCATCTCCCAAGTATGAAGATAACAATGATCATTACTGCCACCAATATATAATCCAGCAATGGTCTTCCAAGAAATGCTAAAAGTACTTGTGGCACATGCAAAAGTATAATGGCAACACATTACTATGATAGGAATAACTTGATGTATAATGGCAACATGTTACTATGATAGGACTGACTTTATGTATAATGGCAACATGTTACTATGATAGGACTGACTTGATGTATGATGGCAATATGTTACTATGATAGGACTGACTTGATGTATAATGGCAACAAGTTAATATGATAGGATTGACTTGATGTATAATGGCAACATGTTACTATGATAGAACTGACTTGATGTATAATGGCAACATGTTACTATGATAGGATTAACTATATTGACTATATTTGGTGGTTAGTATATCTGGTGGATAAAAAAAGGAAAAATTCCTGGGAAGAACCACCAGCCCATGGGAAGCTAGTGGCAAGCTTTCTCATATACCCATGCTGGCCCAGTCTGAGACTCAAACCCACATAGACAGAGGTGAGATCACCTGGCCACCTGGGGCCCCTCATATAATGATGCCTGAAATTTACAAGACACGTTTGAAATAAACTGCTACATTCACTTTGCTTGTTTTGTTTAGAAACAAAATCAGAATTCTAATGTAATAAGTAGAAAAGAAATTTATACAGTGTTCAATTTAAATAAGAACTAGTTGGTAGCCTAAACAGTATTTGAGCAGAGGAAAACTGTGTTGATAAAGTATCAGTCTCAGTCCAATGCAGGAATAATTCTGTGTCAGTTGAGAGGTTTACAGGGGAATACTGAGGGTATATTATTTGAAGATTATCTTAGTAGTTATAGTCACATATTTGCATAATCTTACTGTGGATATAGATCAGGATTAACAGTCAGTCAGTCTTTAATCTCAAATCCTAGTCAGTGACAGTATGTGAAATATGTTGGAGTGATTAAACATGGAAGATTTCCATTATTAAATATTTTATCATATTTATATTTATGCAGTAATGGTAGCAGTGGGTTTGATAACTTAACTGTATTTTTTTTAAATAGAGATTAACACTTCATTATTATTTATTGGAACACAAGGTGAAATGGCAATAGTTTGCATCTGCTGCAGTTTACATTAATTAACTTGTCAGCATGCATCCAAGTATTTTTAATTGATACGACTTGGACACTTCTCTCTCTCTTTCTCTCTCTCTCTCTCTCTCTCTCTCTCTCTTTCTGTCATCACATAGATCCATAGACTTAGTAATATTCTCCACTGTAATTTACTTCAAGCTCCACCTATTTCATACAACCTATACCATATTTTAGATCGGATGCCATTATACTACTTAGTGCATGCACTTACTCTTTGTAAAGGTTTGAGGAACAAGCAAAATATTGCTCAGTAGAAAAATGAATAATAATATAACTTTTTTTAAAAATTTTATCTGCATGCATTGCTTTTGTCCATTTTTTAACAGCTCTATTACAAGGTCATAGAGATTACACGGTGAATGTTTATGCTGTTTTTTTATAAGACTGTTTAGCTTTACCTTGTTTTTCATTATATAGCTATTGTTATTTGTGTACTTTAGCTTTTTTTTGTTCTTGTTCATATTCTTGATATGTTTTTGGTCCATATTCACTTCTGTTTTTTTATGTACCACCCAAATACACGTACATTCACACCTACCATGCATTCGTTGCAGCTTTAAAAATATACCACTGCATTTTGTGATCTATTTATAAATCTATTGTGTTATCAAGTAAGTAAATGGTAAATGTTTTAAGTAATATTCATATATTGAATGGAGTGTAAGTATTAGAAGGGTTAACTGTGTGAAAATAAAACAAATTTCACTTGATAATATTTACTTTTAGTTTTCACCTGCTCATGACTCCAAGAAAGCATGCTAGCAAGACGTTTCCAAATTGGTTCAAATGATTCTGATCTGCTATCAGATTACTAAAGCCAAAGGGGGTCCCGAGTGGCCATGTGGTCTAAAGCGCTTTCCGTTACGGATCACTGCCATCTCACCTCTGTCTAGGTGGGTTTGAGTCTCGGATTTGGCCAATGTGGATATGTGAGAAAGCTTGCCAGTAGCTTCTCGAGGGTTGGTGGTTCTTTCCGGGGATTTTCCAGGTTCTTCCTCCACCATTTATACTGGCTGCCATGTATAGCCTATCGTGTGCTGAAAAATGGCATTAAACCCTACAACAACAACTAAAGCCAAACAAATTTTCAAAAACCTCTTCACAAAACCCACTGACAGAATCAGACCAAAATTGGCAAAAGGCATACTGATTATAAATACGTTTTAAATTTTCAAAAATTATACTGGTCTATCATTAAACATGGTGACTTTTACTAAGCATATAAAATTCTTTAAATGATTTCTCCAGAACTGTTACATAAAATATGACCCGCCAACTAAGCTACTGTGGCTTCAACATATTAAGCAAAATAAATACTAAAACTGCATGCAGCAGCATTGATTATAAGAGTGAAAGGATCAATCATTCAGAGGTCTTCACTAGCCAGGGTTCTGACATGATAAAACTATCAACACCTTGGCATAGCAAGCAGATATTTCTGTGATTTGGATCTGTGAATTTCATTAGCACACCAATGCATCCAGTCAAAATTAAGTTGTTCAAATTTGAATACTGTCCCTACATGATCGAGACAAGGGGAACATATGACTTGAATGGACTGATAAATAATAATAATAATAGTAATGAGGACTTTGTATAGTGCCTAATATTTAGAAGCTCTAAGCGCTTTACAACATTAGTCATTAGACAACACCTATAAGATAAAAAACATATAATAATATTATTACAAAAACAAACACCATGAAATTAGAAAAGCATTAAAAAATACAAAACATGCTGAGAATATTTCAGGTAGGAAACATTATTAGGTCTTTAAGTTTGTTCTTGCAGTCAAAATAAGTGAGTTTTGAGAACCCTCTTGAATGTGATCACTGTCTTTGTGGCTAAGTTCAGTGAGCAATTCATTCCATGTTGCTGGGCCCTGGTATGCAAAAGAACGCTGTCCATATTGTTATACAATTTTCCACTGCCGGTCTATGCTTCTACAAATATCTTTCAATCAAATACACCTTTAATGGTTTATGTCTGGTACATTGCCATACTTTCAGTGTTAAACTTACAAAGTATCCAAAGTCGATTGCCTCCACTGTTTTTGGCCAATGTTCAATACACCACTTTTACACGCTATTGGTTAGTTGGCATTACATATTAAGGGAGGCAACTCATGAAATCCAATAGATGTCGCTAGGACAAAGCATTAAAATATCTGTTCGATCTGCCAAGGTGTAAATAGGGTTATCTTATCAGAACCTTGGTTAGTGAAGATGTTCAAAGGTGTGCTATTATACAATAATGGAATTCATCTTTTCAAGCACTGCAGCTTTTTTCCAAGATATGTCCTTGGGTCAGGACCTGCACTTCATGAAACAAATTGTTCTCACATGAAATTATCACATGCTCTTCAGCTGAATATCTACTCAAAAATTATGGATCTCGTTAGTTTCAAAGTTAAACCAAGGGGCGAAGTCTGTAGTTGTGAGGAAACACTCCCAGTGCATTTGGAGTTCAGACCTAGCATAAATTCACCTTTTTATTTTTTAAATTTGGGTAGTAACCATTTCATGTCAAGTAACTGTTTTTTTTGTTAATTGGTGGGAATTTAAAAGACAAGACCCTTCTGGCTTCCATTGCTCAACATGCATTTTCACCTGGGTTGAGAGTGAAATTATGAAAGAGCCAATACAGTCTATACAAATATTAGTATAATTGGTACACAATCCAGGTTTGGAAATTTAATTGTGTAGTATCACAGACATATATATAATTGGACAGAAAAACTATTCCCATGCTGCTCTGAATGCATAGGGATCTAAAATTACAGAAATTCCATTCAGGATGTTGTTAGGTCAGGGTTTATTTTTTGGGGCCAGACCACAAAACAAATCTGTACCATGGATTCATGATCTCTATCCATCATTCTTTCTGTCTGTTGGGCTTGAAAACAAGGTTACACTTTGTGCTTCTATCATTTTTTCAGATGCTGCTGTCCCCCATCACATAGCTTGATAAGTAGATACATCATGAAAAGAGGTAGTGCTCAAATAAAAGTCACTGTGACCTATATGTCATACTCCATAGATTGAAGTTTTGCATTTATTTCAGCTTTGTCAAACAGTTGATTATGATTCCCATCCTAGCCATATTGCCATTGTCAGTTTCCTTGTCCTATTCCTTCAGTCCCAGAAGATAATATGATATACATGGTTGCAATTGAGCTGAAATTCACTTGTCATTTTCATAGTTTTTTGTAATATTTTTAATGTTAAGGGCAGTATATGGCTATTGTTGACAGGAAATTCATTAGTCATTTGAAATTAAATTTCTTCAGTTTTTAAGAAAGTTTTTTTCTTTTTTCTTTCAGACTCAAGGCCCAATCACACCTCACACAATAGTCGTACTTCCCGGTACCAATGGAATGCAACTCCTGTTGTGCTACAATAGTAAGTTTTGTTCTGTCGTTTGTTTGGGTTTTCTTCCTGTGAATGACAAGACAGTTGTATCACATTTCAAGTTGTAATGGCAGCATCTTCATCAATAATTTTAGGATAGTGTCAAAAGTTTAGAAAGTAATATCATTTCTTCATCAGTGACTGTATTGGACCTCGGCGTTTATATATTTATTACTGTATGCATTAAGATTGTGCCTGGTATGCTAGAACTCTCTCATTCTGGTATTTGCAGGAATGTAAATTATAGTAACACAGTTTCTGATCTAGACCAAAGTATTCTTTGGAACTACTCCATCCATCTGTCCGTCCATCCCTCCCTCCCTCCTTCCCTCTGACCTGATTAGATTTTCAGTCCCTTTCAATTGTTTTCAGTTTTTAGCTCCACTGGTCATAGACCAGAAGAGCTTATGTGATGACCTTTCATGTCTCCAGTGTTGTTAGCAGTTTTTTTTACTCACTACTAAACTATTGAGTTTGTTTTTATGAAACTTTAGAGCCACATTCATCCTAGCATCAAGTAGTCCTAAATAAAATAAAACTTGTGCCACTGAGACATCAAGTATGGCTACCATTATCATTACCAGTCCTGAATAGATGGTGATCCATACATGAAGTTGTGATCATGATGAAAATCATATTATGCTTACTCATCCTGGATGGATGGTGAAATCGACATGAGTTTTCACTGAAGTTTTCACTGAAAGACTTCTTTTGATAGCTAGCAGGTCCTAAATTTAAATGGTGCCAGTCAGACCTCTGGTATGGCTTTAATGGTGGCGATTGTTAAAATCTTGTTACCACTAGTCCCTGAAATGATAGGCAAATCTATATGGGGTTTTCACTAAGAGACTTCTTATGATGTCTTGATTTTCCTAAAGAAAAATGGAGCCAATATGACATACAGCATGGCCACCATGACATATATTCTTGAAAATCGTTATGACTGCTATTCCTTCTGAACATCTGGAAAATATTGACATGGAGTTTTCGCTAAAAGATTAATTGTGTTGTTTGGTTGGTCAAAATGAAAAATTGTGCATGTTTAGTATGGCTGCCATGGCAGCCATCATGAAAATCTCATCAGAGCTCATCTTTAACAGATGGTGACCTGTGATGTACTAAAGACAATACATGATGTCTAGTTAGTTTAAATTGAAAATGCCAATCTGACATCCAGTAAGGTCACTATGGTGGCTGTCTTGAAAATTGTATCGCCAATCCTCTGGCAGTGATGTTTATATCTACTTGAGGTTTTCAGTAGATGACTTTTGATGTTCTAAATGAAAATGGTGCAGATCAAACCTTAAGCATATCTGCCAGATCTTTCTGTCACCACTTCACCTAAATGGGTAGCCGTATGTGGATGATATCAGTTTTTATGGCAATTTTATATTAAATCTTTTACCTTCATTACACAGCTACCTACCCCTTTAACAACCCAAATTGGTCCAGTTCCTATTTTTGGGTTGTCAAGAAAGTTTGCTCTGTAAATACCATACTATGTAAATATACATGTAACATGCTTGGATATGTTCTACACTGTGTATATGTACTGGGTGAAATAGGCAGAAAATGGATATAGTTTCTTAAAAAAAAAAAAAGGAAATGTATGCTATGGAGCTTACTTAACTCTCAGAAAGTGTAGCTCATTCATCATGTCAAAGTAAACATATGCAGTTGATAATCACCAATAGGTGTTGATCATTTCATCTGTATATATAACACAGTTTTATCAGCACTGTTTGTTCGTAAGTGATAAATGTAGACATGTTTGCTGTATATACTCTCTTTTAAGTCCAGTCCAACTGCAAACTGCACAGGTCCACATCTGCCATCGTGTAATTTGTTGGCAGATCTGAGTCTAGTTGATGCAGTTTCTTGGGAGACACTAGTAGAGCACAGACCTGATCTACCAGCACATTATGCAATGGCAGATCTGGGTCTATGTTACTCGAAGTTGGAATTGACATTCACTTATGAGCTAGTGTAATTCACATGTGCTAGAATATATTGGCACATTACTTGGCAGTTAGTGGCACAGTCTGGCCATTCACAGAGTTTTGTACAAAAATGAAAATATTTATTACCTGCATCAGTGTATCCCCTAGGGGTGCAAGACTGAGAATAAAAAATCTCCTTGGAGTCAAAACTGGGGGTCTGACTGAGTAAAAAACAAACTTTGGTATCAAAACTGGGGGTCATATTAAAAACTGGGGGGGGGTCTCTTAAGCGCAAATGACGGTAAACGGAAACAGTTTGTATGTACATGTATTTAATTTTCAGTCAGAAGCATAAAAGAAATATGTAATTATATATTTATGTAATCCAAGTTTTTATCAAAAATACTATCATATCAGCCAATGAGTGACTTGACCAAATTTCTGCTAAGCCTTAGACCTTTACTAGAGAACTTGACCAAAGTTATCCTCTATACTCACTTATAAGTGGAGCCAAAAGTGGAGCCAACTTCAAACTGCACAGACCCTGATCTGCAGTCACATAATGTGTTATCACATGTTGATCTGTGCTTCTTGTCAAAAGTAATCAGGAGAACAAATAACATAGACACTCATTTGCCAGCACATGATGCAACAGCAGAAAACAGTGTTGTTTTGCAGTTGGACTTGACTTATAAGCAAGTACATATGGTACCTAAATTTGGCTGTGGTGATAAAAATTGAGCTTGACAATTTGTAATCAGTTATGTGAAAAACATGACAATATGAGGTACTTGACTGATGTAAACAGTCCATGTGAAAAGCATGTTAATATAAGGTACTAGGCTGTTGTAAACAGTCCATGTGAAAAGCATGTCAAAATAAGGTACTAGAATTCTGGAAACAGTCCATGTGAAAAGCATGTTAATATAAGGTACTAGGCTGTTGTAAACAGTCCATGTGAAAAGCATGTTAATATAAGGTACTAGACTGTTGTGAACAGTCCATGTGAAAAGCATGTCAAAATAAGGTACTAGAATTCTGGAAACAGTCCATGTGAAAATCATGACAAAATACAATATTAGGCTGTTGTAAACATTCCATGTTAAGAGCATGACAAAATAAGGTACCAGGCTGTTGTAAACAGTACATGTGAAAAGCATGATAATATAAGGTACTAGGCAGTTGTACACTGTCCATGTGAAAAGCATGGTAATATAAGGTAGTAGAGTTGTAACAGTCCATGTGAAAAGCATGGCAAAATAAGATACTAGACTGTTGTAAACAGTCCATGTGTTGTTGCTGTTGTTGTTATGGGGCTTAACACCATTTTTCAGCACACGACAGGCTATGCATGGCGGCCAGTATTAATATTGGAATAAGAACCCAGGAAGCTACTGGCAAGCTTTCTCACATACACACTTTGGCCGAATCCAAGACTCGAACCCATGCAGACAGAGGTGAGATGGCAGTGATCCGTAATGGAGAGTGCTTTAGACCACTCAGCTACTTGGGGCCCCTACAGTGCATGTGAAAAGCATGATAATATAAGGTACTAAACTGTTGTAAACAGTCCATGTGAGAAACATGATAATGTAAGGCACTAGACTGTTGTAAACAGTCCATGTGAAAGGCATGGCAAAATAAGGTACTAGACTGTTGTAAACAGTCCATGTGAAAGGCATGGCAAAATAAGGTACTAGACTGTTGTAAACAGTTCATGTGAAAAGCATGGTAATATAAGGCACTAGACATTTGTAAACAGTTCATGTGAAAAGCATGGCAAAATAAGGTACTAGACAGTTGTAAACAGTCCATGTGAAAAGCATGGCAAAATAAGGTACTAGACATTTGTAAACAATTCATGTGAAAAGGATGTTAATATAAGGTACTAGACGGTTGTAAGCAGTCCATATGAAAATATGACAAACAATTTGAGGTTATTGTGACCAACATTGTTCTTTCTTTATCCCCAGATGAAGGTGTCTATGTGGATTCTAATGGGAAAATCACTAAAAATGTAGTGCTGCAATGGGGAGAGCTCCCAACTTCTGTAGGTAAGTACAGTAGTATTGGAGGCCAATGTTATCATGTCCCAACAGTAACTATATCAGGGGCGTCTTGTTTTCACCATGTTTGTCCACCCATTAGTCATTGGTTAGTTTAGTTGCTCAATAACACAAAATAAATGACTTAGACAGTGAAATCAAGTGGACATGTTTCTGTTTACTACTAGACATGCCCTCAAGTTAACTTGTATAAAATAACATATACTCCAAGTTGAATCCAGCTGCAAACTGAACATGCTGATCTGCTGTTGTGTAATGCTCAGGCAGGTAGAATCTGTATTGTTTGTTCTACTGATTACTTCTAAGAAACCGCATAGACCTAGATGTGTGGGTCCATTATGTGATGGCAGATGTGGGTCTCTGCAGGTTTAGCTGGATGATACTTTCATATACAGTAAATTAAGTGAAAAATACATCTTGTGTCTGTGCATGGTAAGAGTCTTAAATTATGGTTTTCATGTTCATACCACTGTTAGTGTAAAATTACTCTAGGTCATGTAAATTGTTTGTACATAAAGATTACAGAAAGCTTCTAAATAATGTAAACAGATGCTGTGTAACCTTTGTGGATTTTTAATTCTGGGTCAGAATTTAAATATTTCATTTTAACTTGTTAATATTTCTTTAAATCTAAATGTATTCATATCAAGATAATTTTAATAAGTCCATTTATAACCTCATTACTTATCACTTTCACACACATTGCACAAATTTCCTCAAGCACAGTGGCTTGTGACAATCATTGTTGACATTCAAGAAGAAGTCATGGCAGAAAGCACATGTACTAGGAAAATCTGACATTTCTGTAAAGCATAGAACACTGGAGATCACCATATATTGTTTACAAGTGTATAGAAAATCTCCTATGATGTCATATGCTTTCACAATTATTCTGGAATTCATGGTCATCTTATTGGGTTTTTCCCTTTACATATTAATAGAAAAAGTTGATTCCATACAAAATTGATGATTTAAAACAACTTGTGCCTCATAAGCGAACATCAGGCACTATCATTGTAAATTTTTGTAACCAATAATGTTTGCAAGGAGATCAAACTTGTTTATCCATGACCATTTGTGACTTTGAGATATTTCATTGCTCAGTGGCTATGTCATGCTGTCTAGCCAATATTACTAGGAATAATTTTGTATTTCTAATAATCAGGCACTTTATTTAGCTCTTCTGGCCTTTGGACCATGAAAGACCAGTTAAATTAATATAAAGGGACATAATTCAAAATCTGATCCTAGATAAAATGATTTGTCAGAGTGGTTACCTCTCTTGATGTTGTTTGACCGCTTTTGTGTCGCATTTAATCATTAGAAAATCATTTCAGTAGAAAATGTTCAGTAAAGATAATTTTCTAAGATATTTTTCTCAAAATATTTGATGAATTTGTTTTAATGAATTCTCAGTTAAAAGATAAAAAGAAGTAGACTAAAACATACATCAAAAAGGTAACTGTATTTAGAACTGTTGTTCCCAAGCTAAGGTCGTGTCCCAAAATTGGGGGGGAGGGGGGAACAGTAGGGTCATAAATGGTCATTAGGAGAAAATGTAAATCATATCATAAGCATGTCAGGAGGTCCTGTTCGTGGCAGATTTAGAGTCACAGCTGAAAAAGGTTGGGGACCACTGATTTAGAAGGATATTGGTATTTCCTCTCAATAATAATAATAATAATAATACTTAAGAAGGTTGACACAAATATGACAATTCTCATGGGATGTAACTCTGTCTGTAAGTGATGTGTAGGAAGGAAGGTAACTCTTGCTTTATTTTCCAGCTTACATCAGTACAGGCCAGATCATGGGTTGGGGGAACAAAGCCATAGAGATTCGGGCGGCAGAGACTGGCCATCTGGATGGAGTGTTCATGCACAAGAAGGCCCAGAAGTTGAAATTCCTTTGTGAAAGGAATGACAAGGTACCTCCAATCACAGTTCATATTTTATGTTTATCACTAGCAGCGCATCCAGTTTTTTTAATAAAAACAAAAAAACATACCTGAATATTTTTGATAGAATTATTAAAAAAATTTCACAGTAGTTGTGCAAACATATAACAAAAAGTAGGATTTTAAGGCAAGCAAATGTTGTAAAGCCATTCTCTGTCTTATGTGGGGCATATTCGTGAGACGTGCAAATTAATAATATTGGGAATTGACAAATGTGTGAAGTCCTCACATCATCAAAGAGAATCCCAGATTTTTAGTGTAAAATTTTGACCAAAAGCTGGAAATCTTCTTAATTATTGTGTATACAGGAGTGCTTTGAAAATGTAATAGAAGTACGTCATACATTAGTTTCAAGTTTTCATTTGTTTTGAATATTTTGATATCTCATACAAAAGATAAAGAAAAAGCCTTTATTGTTACTGAGAAAGTTGTCAGAAATGATAGATGTACGGGTAATGACAAGTATGAAATTGTTTATGTTTGAGTAATTACAGGTATGAAAGTGATTGGTGTTTGAGGAATGACAGGTATGAAATCATTGATGTGTGAGTTATGACAAGTATGAAAGTGGTGATTTGCAAGTAATGACAGGTGTGAAAGTGATTAATGTTTGAGTAATGACAATTATGAAAGTGATTGTTTATTGATTGATGACGTGTATGAAAGTGTTTATGTAGCGACAAGTATGATAGTGATTGGTTATTGAGTGATGACATGTATGAAAGTGATTATGTAGTGACAAGTATGATAGTGATTGGTTATTGAGTGATGACGTGTATGAAAGTGATTATGTAGTGACAAGTATGATAGTGATTTGTTATTGAGTGATGACATGTATGAAAGTGATTATGTAGTGACAAGTATGATAGTGATTGGTTATTGAGTGATGACATGTATGAAAGTGATTATGTAGTGACAAGTATGATAGTGGTTGGTTATTGAGTGATGACATGTATGAAAGTGATTGTGCAGTGACAAGTATGAAAGTGGTCTTTGAGCAATGACAGGTATGAAAGCATTGATGAGTGAGTTATGACAAGTATGAAAGTGGTGATTTGCAAGTAATGACAGGTATGAAAGTGGTTAATGTTCAAGTGATGAGAAGTATGAAAGTGATAGATTGAGTGATGACAAGTATGAAAGTAATAGATTATTGAGTGATGACAAGTATGAAAGTGATAGATTATTGAGTGATGACAAGTATGAAAGTGACTGTGTAGTGACAAGTATGAAGGTGATTGATCTTCGAGTAATGACCGGTACAGAAGTGATTCCTTTTTTGAGTAAATAAGTTTTCAAATTATTTTGGAAAACTTCTTTGAAATGCAAGGAAAAGAAACCAACATGAAGGCTGTTCCAAAAGTATCACCTGTAATTTTGAAATAACTATCTGAATACATGAGAATTTTTGTTATCAGTTCATCTTTCTAGAGGTTTGTTTTTAAATGACTAATATTTTAATGTCATTTACTTTTCAGGTGTTCTTCTCGTCAGTGAGATCTGGTTCTTCATGTCAAATCTACTTTATGACCCTCAGTAAACCCGGCTTGGCCAATTGGTGAAACAGACATTGAGTGCTCATTTCAGTATAGATTATGTTAAGTTGTCTTGGAAACGGATGGAACAACAGTGCATTTATGAAGCAAATATGCTTTATAGAAATTGTTTGCTTCACCAAGGATTAGCAAATCCAAAGAACCATTAATTCTGCCTTTGTGTTATTACAAGGCAGTCTAGAATCAGGGAAACACTATTGCCAAGTGTGCTAATATTGGGAGCACTATACTACACTAGACTGTTTGCTGCTTTGATATATATCTTCATTCATTCTTTGCAATATGTTACAAACGATACATTTTTTGCATTACTGATTCAGTTATGATATACAACCAAGACTGAATAATGTGCAACAGTTATTTACGTTGTTGAATGATTCTGAAAAAAATCGGAGAAGAAAAGACTTAAATTACTAAAAACAAATTGCTGAAATCAGGAAGAAAGATATATATATGGATCAATGTCTTGAGAAGTACATGATCTTGTTTTGAAATCTTGCTTCTTTAGCAAAAACAATGTTCATCAATGTTAGAAACTATTAGCATTACATTAAACATGCTAGTACAACAGGGAATTTACAAACAGGAAATAACAGCAATATGTTGTTTCTACAGTGAAGAGTTTTTCATGGACTGACTAGTTTTTGAGCTTTCTTCCCACCGTGTGTAAATGCATAGTAAAACTGTGCAATTTGGGTGTCATAGTACCTGTATATCATTGTTACACAAATGTGCAGTCACTAAGAATCAGGTATTGATATTTGTTTGTGCCAAGGGCTTTGAAGTCAAATGAAAAGGTCAGATAGAATCAAATCCTTAACATAATAAAAAAAGTTGTTTTTCAATGCCATGTTTGTCATTATCATTTGTGGTCAGAACATCTGAGAAAGATGGAAAAAGCCTGATTCAAACCTTGCCAATCATATATACTGACTTATTAGTTCAACTGCAAACTGCATAGACCAAGATCTGCCAATGTATAATGTGAAGGCAGATCAGGGTCTAATTTGTTTGTTAAGCGTGATCAGTAGAAAGAACATAGACCCTGAGCTGCTGATGCATTATTTATTGGCAGACCAGGGTCTGTGTTGTTTACAGTTAGACTAGACCTGTAAGCGAGCATATACAGTATTCAGATCAGGGTCCATGCTGGATAAAGATTTTGGGTGAAGTGCTTTCTCTCCACTGCCCAAATAGGGCAGAATGGTAGGAAAATAGGTTGACATTAATGTTGACTAGTTAGAATTGAGAACATTAAAACAGTTACTTAAATCAGCCATCTTACTAAATCTTTTAGTCAGATTATATAAAACAAAAGAAATACCCATTAAACTTGATGAAAATAGAAAAATATTTCTTTGTTTGATTCAGTAAAAATTGTTGCATGAACTTGTCATTGCAAAGTATGGTAACCACAAAAATAGGTTACCATCAAAATCGGGTGACAGATATTGAGGTACTAAGATTACATTACTTTTACAGGATGAAATATATGTATTTATATGCTGGGAATCAGTTTGTAAACCTCTAAAGAGTAATGATTAACTCATGATTGGGCTGAAGATGCTTTGAATTTCACCCATTTCTTCAAGAATTGTGTGCATTTGGTTTGGTGCTTTACGGCCCAGAAACTCAAATAGGTTATTTAGTGCCAAGGCAGTTTGAGTAAAGTGCGTTGCCCATGTATACAACATTGTACCTGACCCAAGCTAGTCTGATTGTAGGATTTGTACTAGCACCCTTTAAGTCACAACTCTGGCACACAGACAACTGAGCCACCATGGTTTCCAAAGAATCTTTTGAATTTCCTGGTGATAACCTTGTACATTGACACAACAAACAGTTGACACAAAAGTTCATAATAGCACAGTATACTATGTTTGAATCATTTTACATCGCTCATTGAAAAAAGACACAAGAGTTAATATTGTACATATAATACTAAAATATTCAGTGACGTAAAATGGGGATGGGGTAGACATCAACTCAGGAAAGGTGATTTCATCTTCTCTTTCTCTCTGTAATTTGGTGAAATGCCCCAGTCAGCCCCCGTTTTGACCCTGCTGATATGAATGAAGCTTGATTATCTTATTACTAAAAAATATTACCTTGATTACATCCCATTTTTGTAACTAGTGTTGGTGTATGAAATGAAGAATGCATCTTCTTTAGTTGTATCTACATCAGTCTTTGATGTTATTTTAATTTGGTGCACTTTATCTTTTTTTTTTTTGCATGATAATTGTTCTAGGATTTCTTCTAAAACATTAGGACAGTAAGAAAAGGACAGCTCAGAAATATGTGTACATTGGAATTTATCTGCATTTGTTTGGTGTAATTGGGTTGAATTAATCTGGGATATCTTCCAGATTTAGTACAAATTGTTCAGCTATTTGCAACATTCTTCTTTGAAATGTAAATGAAATTGCAAATATTTATGTTATGCACAAAACAAAACTTCGAAGTCCTACATGCTGATTTGTCAAAGTTTAAATTATTGGTTATTTTGTTTCATGTACCAAAGGAGATTTCATTCATTTGTTGATCAGTTAATTTATTTCTCTTAACAGCAGCATTATTGTTAACCAGGAACACTGTTGAAATATACCCCAGTATTTTCTGCAGAATATACGTTCTTGAGGAAGAGGACATTGGGCTTTCAAATAAAAATGCTGCATATTTGCTCTTTGCTGTAAAATTCTGTATACTTCTCAGTTTGGGGGGTTGGGACAGTATTATGAAATATACAGTTTGTAATCTTATAAACTTAAATGTTTGAAATATACATCTCCCTCATTATAATGCTGTTATATGCAGAACCACATTATAACAAGAACAACACAATGTACCAAACTATGGCATAATGTGAGCTGTGACGTATACTGAAAAACGGTATAGTGGAAATGATCAAAATTTGTTGATAGTTTTCTAGAAAGGAAATAAATATGCATTACATTACTAAGCTGCATGTTGTTATTTTTTCAACTGGTATTTTCATAAGTTTAATTTTGGTTATGGTGTCCACAGCAGTATCATGTTGTAACCAGAACAGTGGTATAATGAAGGATGTTATAATGAGGGAAAACTGTAATGAGATAAATGTGAGATAAAGTAGATGCTTTTCCTGCAAACAACTTGAATGACTTGTTCAAATATATGTAATAAATTGTTTTGCTCTCTTAAAAATGGACGTATTGTTTTTAAAAGGTATTCTTTGTAGCTGCATCAGAACACTTAAATCTGTGCCATAATTTTTTTTTTTTTTTACAACTTTCTCATTTTCTCATGACGTTTGGTTTTACTGGGGCAATGTATGATGAAGAAGGACTATAATCGCAATGATTCAGCCACTGGTCACCATCCTTCTGAAATAATTGTCAAGCCCACTTGACAGAAGTTTGAAATATTGGTAAGTTTTATGTCGATGTTTCAATGTTTTAATTAATTTTAAAAAAGTGACACGGGATTGGTGGAAAGAGGGTCTCATGCTAATCATTTACACATCTGTCCTGGCTTGTCAGTTAGTCAAAGTATTTAAATAAAAATGTAAAAAAAGGGTGCACACCAGGGCTTCCAAAATGTTTGCCCTTGCCAGACATTTTATTTTGTTAATTGACGTAGCTGCTGGATATTTACAAAATTTATTACATTCTATTAAGATATTAATCATAAATAAGAATTAACTGATGTACTGAAAACTATGTAGTTACCCATTTTGGAATTTTGCTTCAGTTTAGGTATTATCCACTTGATATTTCATATTTACTGTTTAAAAAAAAAGTCTTTTAAGAGAAAATAAATTTGTAATAAAAATTCAATATCAAATCTTACCATCCCAGTCATTTAGCTCATCTTTCACATGTGTCCAGCAAACATTTGACTTTTGGAAGCATTGGTGTAGACCCTAATGGTATAATACCATACATAATTATATACAGGTGGAATCCAAGTGCAAGGGGCACAGACCCAGCTCTGTCATCATTTAATGCACATGCAGATCCTGGTCTATGCAGTTTGTGTAGAGTAATTAGTAGAACAAAGAACGTAGACCCTGATCTTTTGGCACATTATTGATTGCTGTACATAGTTTTATAAGTGACTATACAGTATGCATTTACAGAATTGGGATAATTCTGTTTGCAGTTAAGTGCATGTAATTAATACAGGCGCAGAAGGCCATAAGTGAAATAGGTTCCTTGGGAACAAGAGTCCGTAATTGTCGCTCATTATAGTAATGACTTTGGCATCCATGTACTTGTCTGTATGTCTGTCTATTCACATCCTAAATTAATGTCAACAGTAAAGTGTTCTAGATTTGACAGTGTTTAGTTTTTTTTTATTTTATTGTTAAAATAAAAGCTTGCTCAACAGTAACAGAGTCCCCTGTTGGGTTGACATATTTAGTTACAAAATTGTACCTTTACAGGTTGAATATGCATTGGCTTAGATGAAAAACATGTTTGACCAAGTCAGTACTGGATTTCATTTTACTCTTGAATTGTGAACATTTTTCTTTTAACTTCATTATTCATCTATTTTCAAGTTTATTTCACAATTGTATAAAGAAACTGGACATAATTCACCTTAAAACCATAAGAAGGGATGTTTCATAAAAATGTATGATTGATTTGCAGTGTGCAATGTCATGTGCAAAAAAAAATCTTTTATAAGCATTTTTGTAAAATCATGATCATAGCTTGTTGAATAAGTATGTACTATAGTAAAATTCTGTACTTAATGTGGATACGATTTTCTATAAATGTTGTCTTTATAGTTTACATTATTTGATAATGATGATATTGATAATAACCATTGTGTCGTTCATATTTACACACATTTATGAATAAATGATTTTTTTTTAGTTTACATTATTTGAAGATCATGATATTAGTCTAACTGTTATCCTTTTCAGTTGAACTGGTTTAATTTCTTTAAATTTTCATTTTACTTTTTATAGTTTGATCATTATCATGGTGGAAAAATGAACATGTATTGGTCACATTAAAAAAAAAACTCATTTTCAGTCTATGCATGCTCCATATGCGTTTTGCATGTGCGTAAATCATGCTAATTTTCCAGGAGTCATTCCTTGAATTCCACTTGTACAAATGAGTAAAACTGTTACTGTCTTAAAAAATAATACATAACATTTTATTCAAATCAAGGCTTTCAGAAACTTAGGTCACCATGACCCAGCAATATTTGCACAGTGTTGGAAGCACACATTCGTCACATTATGTAACTGTTTTTATATGCTATCGTCATTGTGATTACTAAACTTCAAATTGCAATCCTAGCATATCCCTGATCTCATTTACTCATTCCTATGCACCCATTTCCATCCAGGGGACAAAATACATGTAATTCTTTGAAATTATTTACTAAACACTTGTCCATAATGTATGTATATACATGTTTATATATAGATATACATGTACATACATTCCACATATTGTTCCTTTCTCTGCCTTGTATTTACATAGCAAAATAAAAGGGTGAACTACATATAAAACTTGTCCACCTTTGTAGATCTGTAAAACACAATTTTAAAATATTTTTGTAGTCGTTAAAAGACCCATAATTGCAACTATGAAGATAACTTGAGTCTGTTTCTTTCTTCTAGTCATTTATTTCATGTATTTGTAAAAAAAAATAATTCATTTTATCCAGAAGCTATTAAATGCTGTTGTATTATTTATAACAATATCTGTGAAAACGGATACATGTGCATGTAATATATATTGTTTTCTTCATAGATCAAGCTTGCCATGATTTGTAAGGGTTGTTATGGTAATGGATTTTAACAAGTATTTGCAGGAATTTAGGAAAGAAATCACTCAAACCTTACATTACAACAATAGATTAAACACTAAAACTTTTAATATTTACTGTAATTAATTAATACAATTTTGGCAAGTAAATATAATTTGAACAAACAAAATTTTGCAAACATAGTGTTCCTGCCATATTTGCTCAGATTTTGTAATTATGAAAATAGTTTCTTTACAGTGTCAGGATGGTGGTAAATTGTGCAGTAATTAAAAGTAATTAAAAGAAAATAGATGTTTTTTCTAAGATTGACTCATAAAGACCTTAAATCTCTCAAAATTATTTTAATTTTCGTTTGTTCTTTATTGATGTCCAGAAACTGAAGTAATTACTTTTTTGCACAGAATTGTGGTATTTTAATTTACAATCTTGATACCTCCTATAAAAAAATGTACAATCAATGATTATATTGTTTTTCCCGTCTCTTGCTTTCAACATTTTTTTTGATGAACTTCATTGTGCAGTCCTGTCAAAAAGATTTGAAATGTTAACTATTTCATTGAATCTTTGCTAGTTTTTAATGGAATATACCAATTTTATCGCTTTTTCCCCCCAGCATGCTCTGTACATTTTTTTTTTTTTTTTTTTTATATATATATACAAAAACCATGTCCATTCATGTTTTTAGGTGCGATAAAAAGTTCTGCTTGTATATTCCATATATACTGTATAAAAATTCAAGTCCAGCTGCAAACAGCACAGACCCAGATCTGTCATGACATAATGTTTGAACAGATCTGGGTCTCTGCAGTTTGTTAGGAGTAATCAGTATAATTGAGACCATAAACCCTGATCTGCCTGTACATTATATAATTGCAGATCAGAGTTGGTGGTTTTTGAAGTTGGACTCTACTTGTATGTGAATGTATATGATATGCAAAATCATTCATGTTATCATATCTTTATTTCAGAATTTTTTTTTCAATGATCAGTAAACTCACTCTAAGGGAGAAATTAAAAAAAAAAAAACTTAAGGGTCTTTGGTTTTATTTTCTTACATTGTTTACTTTGGGAATGAAATGATAATATTAATAAAAGAAGGAATGTTCACAAAGGTTTAGCATGTCAGAAACCTGTATTGCACCAATAAATAACTAGGTTTGGAAGTTTACAGTTTTGACAGTAATACTATTATGGCATTGCCATAAATGGACTGACATTGTGTGCATTTTATGGTATAAGTAAATGTGATTGCTGGCATGGCATGTCTCAAATGGCTTATTATAAATAAACTAGCTGTAACATCCCTTAGCATATAAGGACTACCTGTGTATAAAGGTCAAGTTGCTTGGGTCAGACATGTACATGAATTAATTTCAGATGGTTGGTTGATTTAATAGCACTTTTAGCAGATTGGCTTTTTAATGCTGAGGAAATGGGAGCCAAGTGAGGCATCCGACCTGGTTGGGTATTGAACCAGTGACTCTTCGTTATGATTCTGTTGCTCTGCCAGCTGGACAACTATGGCTTCCCACATGAATATTCACATTTATATAAATGCCACATGCTCATGAAAAATCACTTTGGTGTCCTGTGTGATCATTATATGCAGTTTTGTATCTTTTCCCATCGGTATTCAATACTTCTTTGATCGAGTGCCAGCTTTTCATGACAGAACTTGCATTAAATTCCAGCTTTGCATGGATTAATTGATTTTAAATGCATTGCATAGCATCATGTATTTTGTTCTGTATGATTATATTTCATTTATGTTAGTTTGGTATCAGCAAATATTGCTGTTGATCAATAATTTCAAAATTTTGTTTTTATGATGTTTGATATCTTTCACACATTTGTTTTTGTTTGTTTTGTTTTGCATTACATCATATAACTGAAGATTATGTTGCTCTCTACAGCAAAGTTAACCTTTATGGTGGCTGATAGTATAGCGTAAAAGGGAGTTAATTGCAGAAAAGGGAGATAATATTGAAAACCTTAGTAAGGAAAGGTTTATTTTGGCATCATATGCTTTATATCCACTTATTTATTTCAAAATCTTTTCCATATTTCTGTATTTCACAATTCATGTCATTTGTACATTTTTCATTTATATCTTGCTTCATTATAGCATGACGTATTATTGCTCACTTCAAACCAGTATATGGAAAAAATATTAATATTTCAAAAGGAGGGAAAATCCATTTTAAAAAATGATTGTCTTGGTAGGTTTTGTTTCTTGACCAGATATAATGTTGGCTTTAAATAATATCCCATCAGTAAACTGCATTTCAAATGAGAAAAGGCGTTCACAAATAATGGGTGCTTACTGAAAACATATATAGCAAGCAGATTTTAAACTAGCAATCTGTAGCAGGGTAATATTTTTCCACACTTTTGTAATGACTTTTATTCCTCTCCCACTCCCATTAGCTATGAGCACCAGATTTTAATAAAACTTAAACCGCTTTTTACACCATAGAAAACGCCTGTAGCTTCTCGTTGGTCGGTGGTTCTTTCCGGGTTTTTCCCGGGTGCTTCCTCCACCATTAATGCTGGCCGCCAAGTATAGCCTATATTGTGCTGATTAATGGCGTTAAACCCTCATAACAACACCTTAATCTAAATACAGGGTTTAAAGTCAGAGTGCTCCCCCATTTTCTTATGACAATAATTATGAAACAGCATGTGCTTATGCATGTAGAAATGGAACGGCAGGATCAGATAGGATATTTGAACCTTTCTATAATATGTTGGAGCAGCATAAAGGGTATTGGAACCAAAGGAAATCAAAACGCTATAGCACTATAGATTTGGACTTTATTTTAAAACTAAGCAGTTGTTAATTTGTTAATTATTTCTAGCATTTTCAGATTTTAATTTTAGCAAGTATCCTATGAACAAGTGCGATTAATAATTGTTGAATTTGTGACTGACACTTTTGTCTTCCAGACATGAAATACGTTGCTATAAATATAGCGCTCTATTTTATATGGTACCATGATTAGTGTGTACCTTGGCAAGACTATGATCGTTGTAGTCTTAGACCTATCTTGGTATTCTGTACTCATTGGTTAGGTTCCATACTTTTGGTTTAAATTATAAAACAAGTTAATATGCAAAGCAGGCCTTGGTATATTCACTGTTTGCCGATCTTCTTTATGCAGGCGAGAAAAGTAATGTGTGTTCTTATCTTTTGGTTTTGTTACTTTGTGTATCTTTTCTTTTAACTATGCAATTTAGTCTGTCTAATATCTTTAATTTAAAAAGCCCCCAAATAAAGCATAATACATTACAGTTGTGTGTCTCTTTATTTAGCATGGTTCAAACACATCTACTCAGAAACATTGCATACAGAAACACATACCATGCTTATATACATGTTCATTATGATCTCGAAAAGACTTTATCTACTGTTATCAAAATTCAGAAGTAATCGCTTTTAAGAAAACCCTGACCTGCTATCACATCATGAAACTGCAAAGGAGAGGGGTGTACTGTGTATTTGTTCCACTGGCTGTCAATTACAAACTGCATAGACTCGGATCTGCAGGTGTTTTGTGTGACTGCATATCTTTGTACAGCTTGTTGTTGTTGTTGTTGTTGTGGGGTTTAACGCCATTTTTCAGCACGATTGTACAGCTTGTAGTTGGTCAACGTAATTATATACTTGAACATAAATCGAAATTTTCAAAATTTTAACCTAATATTTATCACATTACAAGGTGTTGTGTTGAACTTGTGGATTTTGCTGTTGAAAGCATGTTAAAAATGGAACTCGAACTCACATTATGTGGCGGTAGATCAGGGTCTGGTTTTAAGTGCGTTATTTCGTGCCTCGGACTGGCATTGATATTCGAATCGTATGTGTAAGCTGCATTTGTTTTGCTCATTTTCGTTTATGACCTTGTCACAATAAATTTACACCATTACACTACTACAACGAAATGAAAAAAATAATGAGTAACTACATCGATTATAAAACAGTTTGATTGATTAAATTTAACACACGGTCTTATACTAAATATGAATTGAGATGAAACCTGTGTATGAACACTTGGCTGAGAATTGGAATCCGTTTGCAATGCCTTAAGGTTTAACACTGCCCAAGTTTTGTGATTGTTTGAACCACCACATTGGCTCTTATAAGAAACGACAGGAATATGCACCCTGCCTTTCTCACAGTTTACAACGATGCACGAGACGTAGTTCGTACAACGATGAAAAATCCTTGAATTTTGAGAAGTTCATATCTTGAAAAGTGTTTGAATTTGTTGAAAAATTCCACGAATTTATCTGACAGAATGTAAAATGTTTGGAGTAAACGGAATGTATCACTTTCTAAATTCAGAATTATTTCTCTTACATATTTTACAGAAGCAATAAGTAAACTGGGGTATTATTTATTGGATGAAAAATGTGCGACCTAATTAGTTATCACATGGATTAGTGTCCCTTTATAGTTGTACACGCTAATTGTGTTTTGTTGTTTGTTTTTTTTTTGTTGTTTTTTTTTTGGTTGTTTCTTTTAATTGTTTGGTGGGGGGGGGGGGTCCTATTTAAGCACTGATGAACATCATAACTTACTGAGAAAATACAATCTCTATAAGAAAATAAGACTCGAAATCTTTTGGAAGTGTTTGAAAACATATTTAAAAATGCTTGAAAGACAATGCAACATGAAAGAGTGCACCTTTTGCCTTGATAATGATACTAACCATTGACAAGTTCACTCATTAAAGTTAATGTTTATTTCCTTTAAACAAATCAGTGATAAAGTCGCAGCTCAGAATTGAAATTGCACTTATTGCAATGGCCATTGAACATTGAATATTGACCATGCAGTGCATGCTTTACATTTTTATTTCAAATCTATGCATGTACAGTCATCTACGTCATCTTCTTGTACCCTATTTTTGTTTCTGTCTTCATTTCACAAACATCCCGTGCCGGAAAAGATATTACTTTTTTAAATCTTTCTTTATCATATTTTCCTGACCGTATCGTCTTTTTTTACAGGCATGCATTGTTTTCATTTCATTTTTGTCAAGAAAAGAAGACTCTCCTAAAGCATTCCAATACCACCCCAACAACTGAAAATCTAAATTAATACTATATGTACCGAGCTAAATGTGGTCGTGTAATTAGAAATAGCAAGAGGAAAACGTGGAGATCCACTATATCTCCAAGCTGAAATGTGGTATGGAAAACCATTGTAAAACAGAACAAAAAAACAGCTGTATCAAACATTAAAAACAATCTTATGAAATGGTTACAACGGAACCAGAAATACGACAACCAAAACATTCTGCAAAAGTTGTCACAAGAGAACTGTTCTAAAACTTCCACTGTGTCAAAAACATGAACCAATGTTTCTCAAAATGTTATATCTGCTAATGCTAAATATTACTATGAACCTTTCATTCTCAGTTTTTACAAGATCAAACCCATGACACTTCATCTGGCTCAGATGAGATCCAGTGTCGACTTTTGAACCAGATGAGATCCAGTATCTACTGTTGACCAGATGAGATCTAGCATCGACGTTTGGACCAGATGAGATCCAGTACCGACGTTTGAATCAGATGAGATCCAGTATCAGCGTTTGGACTAAATAAGATCCAGTATCAACTTTTGGACCAGATGCGGTCCAGAATCGACTTTTGAACCAGATGAGATCCAGTATCGACGTTTGGGCCCGATGAGATCCAGTTTCAACTTTTTTAAATTCTTGCCTGTGACGTCCCTAAACACACTGATGAACATTCTCAATACAATTGGGAAACTCGTGTTATGTATATCTAATTTGTAATTATGTTGTTGGCTTTTTTTTCAATGATATGTATAATGTATATCTGTGTTTTGTATTTGGCATTTGTCCAAAATAAAGTTAATGGTCTACCTGACCCGTGACATTTATTTTGTTCAGCAACATAATGCATAGATAATATTTCTCTATGATAAGAGATTAAATATTCAAATCATTATGAACTGCAAATATGCTTACTTCAGTTTGAGTTAAAGATAAGTCTTGATTCTGATTTTAGAAGGTTCCAGAAAATAAATTTTCCTTTATACTGACAGAGTTTCTTTTCCAGAAATTGGTTAAATGCGATCTAGGTCAAATGGAGGGGTATAAAAGCTTGTTTACTTAGGGATTATGTTACAACTCCTAGGTCTTAAACTTAGTAACAGAAAAGAGCAGAAACCTGCAATTTTTTAAAAATTGAACAATTAAGGCAAGGTTGATTAATTATTTAAGTAAACAACGTTATGTAAAAGCTAAGACACACTAATATAGCCAGGATGTAGGTCAGTATCCTCTCTTAAAGATTCAAAGTTTCCAACAAGTTTAAGAATTTCCAAGTGGAAAGTCTGATGTTCTAAACCTAGACCCAAATAAACATGTTTACCTCCATAGGTAATAATCTGAATATTTAATCTACAATCTTAAAGAAATATTAGCTTTGTGTTATGTTGTTTACAAAATAAACATCTCTGGTGGGGTACGCCACTAGTTTGATTTTAGACAAATTATAGAATTCAGATGTACATAATATATAATCATTAACAAGCCAACAAACAATACAAATTTAACATACATAACAATTACTCATTTTTGCTCAACATCCGAAGCAGAATCAGTCTTAATGTTGTGTTTAGTATTTAATGTGGGTGGATTTTTTTAAATTTAAATTATTCACTGGAATTACGAAGTGCTCATTTATGCTTCTTGGACTAAATCATTCATTTAAATTATTCACTGGAATTACGAAGTGCTCATTTATGCTTCTTGGAATAAATCATTAATTTGAATTATATTGAATTCGGACTGTTAACATATCACCACATTCAATCCTATTTACACATCATCACATTAGAGACTGTAGACACATCAACACGTTCAATTTAATTAGAACAATACTGGAATTCAGTTAGAACTTCGTGCATTTAGACGTGTGATAGAACTGTTAGGATTATTTGGGATTTAATTCACAATGCTGTAAGTTCTTTTTAAATTTTCACTTTATAATATACGGAAGTAAATGATTTGTTGAATTTTATAAAACTTATTTGCTTTTGCTCTTTTCAGTTACTTAGTTTAAAACCATGGAGCTGTTATAGAAAATTCAGCTATCGTACTGGATACAAATTTCTCTAGAATATTCAGAAAATGTCAATATTTATTAAAAATTTAAATTAACTTATTTTGGAATTTTCTATGTCCCAGGTATTTTAATTTCATATATTTCAGAAATCTATAGAAAAACAAGAAGCTTCTGCAATGCCATCTAAAGGGGAGAACTTTATTTTAATCCGACTCAGGAAGGGTTAGAGAGTCCTTGAAAAGGGATGAATTGCTCCAGCTTGCCAGACAATATGATCTTTCTAAGGTGGATGCCTCTTTAACGAATCAAGAAATACAAAAAATTTGGGTCCAATATTTAGCGGAGATAAAGACTTTTGCGATGAAAGTTCTTTGAGTTTGATTAGTAAGTTTCTATCTGGCTCTGAAATGAAAATAATAGAATTTAAATTAAAACACCAGATGCAAGTAGTTTGTTATTTTTTAAAACAAGATCGCTTTAGAATGAGGAACGACAGAAACAAATGTAACTGCAGCTGCAGAAAGAAGAAAGAGAAATGCAGTTGCTGAGAGAACAGAGACAAATACAATAGCAGAAAAGTGGAAATGGAGAGACAGAAGATAGGCTATTACATACGCAAGAGCAAAGAGAAAAAGTAGAAAGGAAATATTGATGCTGAGAGAAAAAGAAAAAAGAAGAAAGTGAATTTAAATTTAGATTAAAAGAATTAGAACTGGCTAAAATTAACCCCCACCCACCCCCACCACACCCACCCCCGCCCTTTTAAACACAAGTTCAGGTTTTAATGTTGCTAAAACAAATTGGTTAGTGTGTTACGAATATCTATATTGTAACGTCGCCCTCTTAGTAAGAAGGGTGGTTAATTGGATTTGGCTGGCGTTATCTAGAGGACGACCTCCCTCAATAGTATAGCCCGGCGGAAGTGAAAGAAGAATATAATTTCAACAGAGAACTGAGCGAGAGTACTGGTAAGAAATAAAGCAATACGAGCCCCCTTTGACAAAAAAGTAACACATTTAATTAGAACAAATTAATGACGGCAATTCCTATTCAAGTTAGATTATATCAATATAATTTAACAGTAGTGTCCAATTTGGATTTATTTCATCATAATAACGAGAGGTGAAAAGAGCGCAATGTCCACGATTGATTTGCATCGCCCTCTCTCTTGACCGTATATCAACGTCTCCTAGTTCATCATTCCTGAGCTCTTTGCTTTTCCCCTTCATAGACTTCCTGGTCCATTTATTCTGACATCGTCCTTCTTTTTCGAGCTTCTGCCTTCAGACTGTCCCCCCCCCCCCACCTCTCTCTCTCTCTCTCTCTCTCTCTCTCTCTCTCGCCGAAAGCTGTTCCTTACAGGAAAATTGCCCCATAATGTATGTATACCCACTCTCTGGACGTACATAACATTACCTCACGTTACCCCAGAGCATGTAGGCTATCCACACACTGCGTAAATTCTGATTTAGTACGGTAGGACATTGACCTCACTTCCAGCGGCTGGTCTTAAATTACCACGCGAGCGTCTATCGAATATTACCGTATTATTTTACATATGCTACTACATGTTTGATTACTATTGCATGAAATTCACAAATTGTAACTCACAGCAATACTTAACCTACTAGATTATTCAAACATTACAAAATCAGATATAATTAGTAAGTATCGTTAACTCACGATAATCTGTATCGTCCTAACAAAACAAGGTCATTATTTCATACAACCCTATGAAATCATACACATATGAATATTTGGATCGCATGCAATCAATTCTACCAATGAACTGATAACTGTAAAATTAAAAGGTAAATTGCATAACAACTCTAGCATCAACACATTTCCATGAAATTGAATGAAGGATACACAATATGGAAACCTAGAAATAGCAAATACATTTGCGTAAACAAACAATCAAATAATCGAATATTACGTGAAACTAAAATTGCGTACCTTATTGCTGTTCTGTTTCAGAACTTGGGCGTCATAGCACTAAAACCTGTCTTTCTTTTTACAAGACGACCAACTGGCCCTTTTCTTGTTTAACGGGGAAATTACTAGTCTCTTTACGCCTCCAAAGGTGACGACTACTTTTCCTCTTCCAGGAAATTTTCAGACTAAAGAATTTCGACTAAAGTCACTTGTAATTCTGTTATATACTATAAGAAAAGTACACTATTAAGAATCGCAATTTCTAATTTGAAGTCATAGTCGAAGTGTGTGTGTGTGTGTGAGTGTGTGTGTGTGTGTGTGTGTGTTGGATGTTTAACGTAGCTTTAAAAAAAATTCAGTCATATCGCTACGATGTCTTTAGTGTGACAGTTTAGAGTGATGACTAGCACTAGGACATCATGCCGCAGATATATAGCATGATGTCCCACCCAGTCACATTATCCTGACACCAGGCCAACCAGTCCTAACACTAACCTCTTAACGCAAAGCGCCTAGCTAGGCAGCTATTAGTACCATTTTTATATCTGTTTTATATGTCTGCACCGGGTATCGAACACGCGACCTCCTGCACCCGAGGCTGACGCTCTAATCACTAGACCACCGGAGCGGTGAAGTGCTAGGTTCAGATAAACATCATCATATGATCTAAATAGGCCATCAGTGACGCGAGTGGAGGTCAAAATAACATCACGTACTCCAAGGTGTACATTTGTACCTTAGCTCTAGCTTGTGATTGGTTGAAACCATAAAAAAAGAAAGCTGATGACTGCAAAATATCTTACAAAATAAATATAGGTTGAAAATGCCTGGAATCCTTTTTCTAGTAATTACGTATGTTTTTTTCTACTGTGCATTTGGTAATTGTATAACATAAATAATACGCTGTGCTCTCATTCTATAAACTTGTTTCAGCTTTCTGAGAGATGAGGGGATTTTTATTTATTTATACTTTGTTCGTCGAAATTGCAGAGCTCAAAATATTTATTTTAAACAGGCGATAATACCATCCTGTACTTTTTTTTACAATAAAACATTAAAGAAGAATTGTGAAGTGCATGTTCTTTTGGATGTTGGAGGCAAGTATAAACTTTATGATATTACAACAGTGATTCTTATGTGGTGTTAGCACGTAATCAGAGTAACAAACGACAATCACTCATGGTCGAACAGGAACACGATCCTGAAATGTTTGTTTCAGATGGCTATTAGCAAAACCGAAGCCACGCAAGCACCTGTTTGTCATTCTGCTAAACAAAACAACGGGTCCGTATGAACAAACTGAGACTACCAGAAGTATACAACTGGTGATGAGTCGTCATTGAACTATCAAACTGTTGTTCGTTAGTCGTATCGACATCAAATGCTTGGTGCATCCCATGAAACGCCTTTTGCTGGTCATTTAGGGGCCAGTAAGACTTATCACAAGATCATGAATCATTTGTATTGGCCGTAAATTAAAAGTGATGACTGTAAAACCAAAGATCTTGTCACACTTGTCAAATGGTAGGAAACCCCAATCAAGAGATATCTTAAGCTCATTGGCAATCTATTTCTGCAAATGTTGAATCATTTAGCAGAAGAAAGGTAGACTGTGTCGGTCCCTTACCTAAGACCAAGTAAAAAATTACACTAACGTATGACAGGAAATACGAAGGAAAATAGCTTTCAGCCTGGTGAGAGAGTTCTGGCTCTCTTGCCCATACTTCAAAGTCCTCTTCGGACTAAGTACTATGGTCCTTATCAAGTTAAAGAACAAGTGCCATAAATTACGTCATTAATACTTCTGTAAATATGTTAAAAGAGTATGCCGATAAAGATATCCATATTTGTTATGCAGTCCATTTAGTTGTACCTGTCCCACACTACAAGGATTTAAGTGATGAATGAAATCTGACTAAGTAACTTTGGTGCAAACCGTCTTCGGAATTCAGAAATATTTAAAAACCTGGACCAAAACCTTCCACTTCTTCAAGTAAAAGAAAAACGAAAACCTAAACAGCTATTATTAGATCACGAGAACCTGTTTCCAGATGTTCCGAGACAAACAAATCAAATCTACGATGACGGTGAAATTGTAGATTGCACACCAGTGAAACAGCATCCGTACAGGAATAATCCTCCCAAACATGAATGTTTGAAAAAAGAAATTCAGCATTTGCTGGAAAATGATTTCATAGAACCAAGCAAAAGTGGCCATGTATTATTGTGCCGAGACCGGATACAACTTTCCGCGTGTATACAGACAATAGAAAAGTGAACGGTTTGTCTTAAATATATTAATTTCCATTGCCAGAACCAAAACTGTGTGCTGTGAGCAATCACGAATATGAGATTACCATCGACAGAGTCGATACAAGAGTTTGACTTGAAGGAATTCTTCTAAATTTGGTTCTTCATGGTTTGAGTCCGCATCACAAGAGTGGGAATGGGTGGGCTCGAAAAATCATCTCACGTGTCACATTATGTGCATTCCGGTCTGTAACGTTTTTCAGCGTGAGAAGGAAGCGGTTTACATGTGTAATATTCTATTAAGGACGTAAATGACTCACATGTAACGGCGCACCCACACCACCGCAAATCACGATAACAACACCAATGTATTTCCTTGTCTTTGGAGGGGGGATCTGTAAAACAAATATAGACTTCTCTCCTTTCTTACAACTTGACACAATACCCTGAATATACATACGCTTCAATCTTAGCAAACATATACAGCTGGTATTGTGACAAGATGTATGGAAGAAAAGGAAAGAAATCTCTATTTTATAACGCTCCGGTGACTTAGTGGTTAGAGCGTCCGCCTCAGATGCGAGAGGTCGCGTGTTCGATCGGCTGAGTCATACCAAAGACATAAAGATAATACTAGCAACTGCCTCGCTAGGCGCTCAGCATTAAGAGGTTATTGTTAAGACTGGTCGGCCTCTTGTGATTGAGTGTGACATGGTGCGACAGTGCTAGACATCACTATAAAACTGCCACACTGCAGACATCATAGCGATGTGACTGAAACATTTTTAAAGCTACGTTAAAAATCAAAATCTCATCTCATCTTTATTTATGTTTCAAGGAAAACATTATCAAGCAGGTAATTCAAAACCTTCCGTTATTACGCCTTTGGTAGGACACTTGTATGACTGACTTGAGTTATGCTCAAATATTGCATTATTTACGTCATAAGCAATCAATCACTAGCCATCTGAGGTTTGACAAGATACAAGATGTAAGACAACAACAATCCAGAATTAAGTACCGAACTCATTCAAATAAACGTAACAAAATGAAAGAATGCATGAATTAATATCATACACTAGTCGTTAATCCGTAAATAACCAGAGATATTAACTCACGTATTTAATGGAATATACAAACATAGAGAACTACTATCCGCATCAGACTCAACAGATGTTTATTTATTTTGCTTAAATTTAACTTTTATAACTGTAGCATAGAACATATAATTGGAGTATATACGGTATGCAGTACAAAAACAGGGAAGACACCCGTCTTTTCGACCATTATCCCGACGATCGGCAATAACAGTGCAAGGTGAAAATAACGTAAGTATATGCTTTGCTGGGCAAATGAGTCATTTGCAATGTTATGACTTGTGTGAAGTTTTGCCTTTTTAATGCAAATTTTACGAGATTATTTTGTAAAGTCTAATCCATGTAATGCAAATGTTACGGGACTATTTTGTAAATACAAAACCATTTCACACGTGTTTAATAGGTAGAACTACATGTTCAATTTTCAAACGGGATTTTATATATCTGCATCTAAGACTGGTTTTTCGAAGATTAATGAAACTTATTGTTGACACAAATTCATTCTATTATTATTATTATTATTATTATTATTATTATTATTATTTGGTTTTGAAAAAGTATTGACTAGTTCGTTAAAGTTACGTTTTTGTTACACTATCTTTGGATGAATTTGCTCCATTTTCGTAAAATGTATAGATTTTGTTTATTATTTATTAGAACGGTAAATCATCACTAAAGTCGTTTTGTTATAGCACGTTTATTTAAGTTTTACCTATTTTGTCCGTTTGGTTTTGAGAAACACGTTATCATTAATTCTTTACGTTTATTGTACAATTTCAACTCGTATGAAAATGAAACATAATGTAACTAGTCTTCAAATTACTTGTCTTGAAACATGATATCATGGGGTGGGGTGGGGGCATCATCTCATATACCATTTTATGAAATGTTTGATATTTATTTAGAAACTTAATTCTGTAAGCCTAGATAAGTGATATATTTATGACTATTTTTACAGTATGTGATTAATCGCTATGCCTGTCAATAGTTATAATCTTTATTATTTTAAGGCGAGTGATCCTAAGATTGGTGGGTGCCGCTTTCAGAGCACGTCAATCTAACTGAAACTAAAATCTCCTTTTCTTTTGAAAGAATAGAACGCAATTTTTGACCTTTGCTGGTATGAATATGTAGTTTTGTGAAACGATAAAACATATATTAACCGATGTGAAGCAGAGTTTACTGGTTCAAAAACCTTGATATTGACCGAACTTAAGGTCTATAATGGTTTCATTACATGATTCAAAAGCAACATTTTAAAATTAAACTTATTTATGTGTGATGGCATACTATCGTGCATTATTGCACATCAGTATAGCAACATCTCATTTCAACGTTATGACAGCACGACGGTGAAATATAGAGAGGATCTCAAAAGATTTAATATTGAATTTATAAAACGAGTTGACTAATGTGCTGCTTTTGCGACCCATGGCGAGCTAAAGCTGGACACTATTCAACGAGGTTATGTTTATCGTATTGTTTTTACGTAATTGAAGTAGTTTAGTGAGAAAGAGCAATACATAATTTCGTCACAGACGCTTAATTAATAATGCGCAGTTCTATAACCGGTAATATTTAAATAGTAGATTTAAAAATATATAAAAATGTCGTGAGCAACTGTCCTTCCAAATCAACAGAACATCTAATAAATATAGTACCATTTTCAACTCTGGATCTACGATGGAAATTCCTGTGTGATGTAACATAATTAACTCTGGGTAGGATACGCCAGACATATACATTGATTTCCATGAGAATGTTTACAATGGTTCTATCTAAATTGTGTCTATTCAACTTCTAAGCATCCCAGTTGCTGGATATTCATGGGAAAGGATGGTTTTTGAATGTAGACATTTCAGATTTATTGTGATCTATTTGTAACCAATCTTATGTTACTTGTTTAGGCTCGAATAAACAGTAACAAAAGAAGGAGTAAATACAACAAGCTTTGAAAAATTTAACAATAATTTATTTCTGAAAAAAACTCTGTAAAAATTGAAAAAAAAAAGAAGAGAGCTTATGGTTTTAAGAATCAAATCCAGCAGTAATCCAAGAGTAAACCACGAATTAAATTTTATAAGTCCTAATAATGAAATAATGAAATCATTAATCCAAGTTTGATTCCCGACTAAGAAACCAAGATGGAAGGCGATGACATATATTGTATTCTTTGTTGTGTTGTCAGGTCTACAGTTCTGTGTTATTCACAAAACAATAATCCGGTGTTTGAATTTCCCAATAAAATTTAATACAATGTCTTTGTCAAAGAATTCTGTATGAGCACTCATATATTTCCAGGAAAAAGAATTAATCCTTTTGAATCCAAAGAATTCGAATAAACATTAAAATGTAATTCCCAAATGACACAACAATAGAAACACCTTTACGTCCCAGTGTTGAGAAGCCCAACTGAGAGATATCTCTATAAACAAAGATTTTACAGTAACTCCAAACGTAAAACTAATTCCCGGATGAGGTTCAACTTTCCAGAACCTTCGAGAAGTATTTACGTATAAAAGCACGTAAGACCTTCACAAAAACCAATCATTTTCCCCCTAAGAATAGGATAAAATAAGTTGTTTACTTGTCTCAGTGATTTCTGAAATCATGGTCGGGAACTAGATCAGCTTTAGGTGTTTACACGTGAAGAGTCAATGTCAGACTATTTTCTGAAAAAATATCGAGTTCCTAGTAAACAAAACTACATTATTTTGACATGCAATGAAATTTAAAATAAAAAGATTTTAAACTTACAAACAATCATATCATAGTGAAAGATGCAGACGAGTCTGTCTTATCCGAACTTTAATATCTGACTTTGTTCGTTTCTCCTCATAAGGAGTTTTACGTATTTAATGCTTTTATCGTCATTAATAATATTGCTAATTTATTCTCTGCAGTCCATAATAGTGCAGAAAAGATGGTCTTAATACACGAATAAACATGATGTCCACCCTTATGTTGTGGTCTATAATATAGTATTTACAATTTAATGACAAGACTTGCTTTCCCAAAATATAAACATCTGTTGACTGTCGAGATTTTTTGTACTGGATCTATTACATTTTTTAGGTAATAAAATAAGGTTGAGCACAAATCGACTTATAACGATATCTGCATTTGAAATTTTTTTGTAAACAGATGTTATGCAACGGTGACCTTTCCGCCAGGATGTTGTCGTCATGATATGAGTAAGTGACAAAAAAAAAAAAAAAAAAAAAAAGAAAAAGCCGTTGGTAACATCCAACCTTCTGTACACGATATATTGTCTCCGAAATAGCCAGACCCTTGGAATCCTTTTGTTTTCTTTACTCTGATGCGCCATTACAAATAAATATTTTCAGAACAATTCTTAGTGAAAACCACTAAACCATTTTATGGTACGTATCACCTTAAGATTTTTTTGAAGATATGCAAAACCGGCCTGATGAATTAAACCCTCAAATATCTAAACAATATTCATTCGCATTACCACTTACAATTTCGGATAATTAATTCACGCCGTAAACCAGCATGTAGCTAAACGTATTAGCGTGTCTTGCATTGCATTCCAAGAGAGGTAAAAAATTAACCTATTGCCAAACATCAATCTAACCGTACCATATACCGGTATTGATTGACTGATGAACAATCATTCCTCCAGCAATGCGTGGGGCATTGCGTAACTACTCATTCTGTCACCAGTCATTCCATTGTAATTTTAAATTATTTTTACTGGTCTTTTGCCCGGCAATGGGCTAGCCATTGCATATTTTCCCTTTATGCCTGATGAACTGACATTCCATTATTTTAAATGATTTTTATTTTTAATGGTCTCTATCTCGGTTGACTCCTGGAAGCAGGGTTACATAATCACAGGTAAATCTTGCCATACATTTATGACCAATGTCAGCACCGAACTGACCATATGGGCGAACTAGTCGGTCGCCTAGGGCGTCAGGGTTTAAGGGGCGCCAATTGGTGGCGCCATATTAGACGTTGAATTGATTTGGGTTTTTCCGGGGGTGGGGTGGGGGTGTTTGTTATCAAATTGAACACCTAGTAAACTATGCTAATCCATACGGAGATAATTGTTGTATATTTAAAAATGAAGGAACAAAAAATACTTCAGAAAAGTATGTCTCATCTCCCGTACAAAATCCGAAAACATTTTCTTAAGTCACTTTAGCACGAAAAGTAGCTCATTCCAGTCACACTTAACTTTTTGTTAGAAAGTTTAATGCACACATCAAGTTTCATGGCCGTACAGTTGAATCTCTCTAAAACTTGTGCTACATGTACATGCGAAATAAAAGAAGATTCATTGGAGCCTGAAAAGTACATAGACGTCATTTTTACCTACATGTACCCTCTGCCTTTGTTGATTTCAAATACGAACACTCATCAAATTTCATAACTGTATATAAAGTAGACCTACATGTGACCTGCTTTTGCCAATATTTAGTAGTTCCCCCCACCCCATAATAGAGCATTTACTGATAACTCGATGGGTTTCGTCACCGGCCACAAAAGATATTTAAAAGTTTCTGACGTATTTTGCCAAAATAAGTATGATAGCTGAAACAAACTAACTATAAAATAGTTTTGAAAACTTTTCTTTTTCGCCTAGAGGTTTAGCTGCTTACATTGAAAAATATTTATCCACCAATCAGCTTCTGATAATCCGTTGTTTCCACCAACCAGCTTCTGAGTAGAAACCGTTTTCTCCGCCAATCAGCTTCTGAGTGGAACCCGTTTGCTCCACCAATCAGCCTTCGAGTCGAAAACTTAGCAGACAGATCTGTTAAGTTTCTATATTTTGTTTCATAGTAGCTTCTAGGCAAATTCGTGTCTAACTGAAGATGGATGTTTAAGCAGCATGTAAGATTAATTATTTCAGGAAAGTTAGTTTCTTTTTGTATGACGCATTTTGTTTAAAAACCGCTGTTTGCATCATTCATTCGCTCACTCAACGCGCATCAGTGAATAAAAAGGAAAGTTTATATTAATTCATTCAGCATGACGTACTTTTCAGGTGTGGCTACTGTTTTGTTTTCAAAGAAGATATTTATTAGTGAATTTATTTTCATATCTAATACAATTTCCTTATTTCCCCGCTAGTTTGCGGTTTTACTAATATGATTTGTAAAAAGGGACCGGCCTGATATGATGACTGAAATCGGCCTGAAGTTTTCACTGACATTTTTCTATCAGATTTCACATAACATGTTATGGCCGAAAACGCGTGTACCGACATATATTTGGACAGAGTTTACTTGTCTTTCATGCTTACAGTAAGGTTGAAAGGGTTTTGAATTTCACACAAAATGTTGCTTGGTTTTCTTTTTTTGTGGGGTTTGAGGCCATTTTTCACTACACACGGGCTATACATGGCAACCAATATATTTGGTGGGGTTAAAACCAGAGAAGACGGAGGGAAGAACCATCGATCCAAGGAAAGTTACTATCAATCTTTCTCACATACCTACGCTGGTACAGCCGATACGCGAGCTCACGCCGACAGAGGTGGATGTGTCAGTGGTCAATAAAGGCAAGCACATTAGCTATGGCCGGCCTTAAGACGATAAGACCGAATGTTAAATTTAGCATAATATAAAACGTATTTAAAAGGAAATTTCCAAATGCCTTGCTCACAGGGGCCCCTCCCGTTAGGAGCAGGGGGTTCCGCCAAAATGATCCAAATCGGGCGCCGCGTTTGCTAAGGCCGTTACTTGCCCCATGGCCGACAAGAGGGGAGGGGGACAATGGGGACGGGGCCGAACAACACTTTTTAATTTTATAGAAGAAAAAGTTTGTTTCTACAAGAACTAGGAGAATCCTGGGTGTTTCTTACACCAGGGCCCGTGATCGCTCTCTACGGCCCTGACTGGACCTAGACTATTCATACACTCGGGGCCCCTCAATTTACAGACAAGATAGGTTCAATCAGATTCTAACACTAGTGAATGTAGAGGCTTAAAGGAAACGTACTAATTAGATAGCCGCCTGAGTAAGGCTAACTGTAATAGGAAGTTTATTTCATCTTGGTTAGCCAAGATTCCAATACTTAGATATGTTAACATACCGGAACCTTGTCTGGCGAAGACGAATACATTTGTGCACCGCAATTTCTCTTTCCAGTACCATGAAAATGATGACACACCGGACCTGGACAATAGTGACTTTTATATCCGTTATTATCATCAATGTACACGGTATGCTAAGTCTCCCCACCTCTCTCTCTCTCTCTCTCTCTCTCTCTCTCACACACACACACACACACACACACACACACACACAAGCACGCTCGCACACGCACATCTCTAAAATTACACACTAAACAATAACCATCGATGCTATTTAATATGAGTATACATTGCACAATATAGTCAAATGTTATATCCGTTAGAGTTTACGTTATGCAGGTTTTACAGTGAAAACAGCACAGATTATGGACTTCTGAAAACTTTCATTCAACGTGATTCACATGGGAAATAACAAAGGTAGTCCAACAAAGAGGACAGACTGTATGTGGGGAGACCCTCCTTTGATCTCTAAGTTTTGCATCTTAAATGCAGGATTATTGTTCTTTGATCACATATAAATATACTGTAATTAATTGTTGAAAATGTAAAAGTATGATACGGATGAACACTATGTGATAACTTATGACATAAATGAAATATTGTTTAAACCAATTTAATTTCAGTCAAAGTAAATAAAACATTTACAAAAATTGAATTGACCTAGACCTTGAATGATTTGTACCGTGTTAAACGTTGCAATATGAGATGACGCGCCGAAAGAATTTGTTCTTGCGATTCTTGTTGTTATTATTATTGTAATTATGATTTATATTTCCTTATTCTAGTAGTAGTTGCTATTGTTATAGTAGCATAAGCAGTAGGAGTAGTTCTTTTCATTATATTACTAGCAATAATATTAGTTCTTGTTTTGTTCTATCAATTGTAAATGTAGAAATATCAGTATGAATTATTGTTGCAGCAGTAGTAGTTGTGGTAGTAGTAGATTCTTTTTGTTAAAGCAATGTTAGTAATATTACTAATAGTAGCATTGTTATTGTTGTACTAATAGCATAAGTTCTTACTGTTTGTTGTTGTGGGGTTTAAGGCCATTTTGCAGCACACGGTAAGCTATACATGGCGGCCAGTATTAATGGTGGAGGAAGAACCCGAGAAAACCCCGGAATGAACCACCGACCCGCGAGAAGCTACTGGCAAGCTTTCTCACATACCCACATTGGCTGAATGTTAGACTCGAACCGCCGCAGACAGAGGTGACATGCCAGTGATCCGTAACGAAGAGCGCTTTAGACCACTCGGTCACTCGGGGCCCCTCTTACTGTTTGTAGTAGTAGTAGTAGTATTAGTAGGTGTAGTATAAGTAATGGCAACACTGACCAATCTAAATTTCTTTCTCTTTTAGGATCAATCTTCACCGTCCCGGTGAAACAAGAGGATGTGTTTCAGAAAATGCCACTTGAGACGTTAAGGACGGAAATACTTGACCTAATTAATAAACATGATGAAAGCGGAAAGCCTTTCACTCGAGATATTATTAACGACCTTATTCCAGTGCTACCCGAGTTCCAGAATTCTCCCGCGCTGGTACCAAAAATTCCTGTTCAAATATCGCAGCCTACCGAATCGTTTCTTTCATCTGATCTTAAGGCCAGAGCAAGTCTGTTGAAAGGAGGTTTGGTAGATCCAGTTGAGATTCCAGTAAAAGACTTCAGTCCACAGAAAATGTCAACAACACGTAATAGATTAGAACGAAAGAACGAAAAACTGAAATTACCAGTAGTCAACAGTTTGATGCAGACTTTGGGTAAAATCCGACAGATAAACGAAACAAGAACTGGAAACTTTAAAAGCTTGTCGGTACCATTGAATACCATGCTTTCAAAGAAATTCAACATCAAAGGCGCAAAATGTACTTCAAAGAGGTGTAAATCTCTGATGAATAAATTATCAAAGCCGCAGTGTAGAGGAACAAATTTGGACGCAAAGAAGAAAGAAACAGTTCCCAAAAAGCAAAATCTTTTACAGACTCTGAGATCGCTATCACTCAATACTAAGCACATAAAAGTTTCATGTGCAGGTTTTGATCCAAGAATGGCTCTAACAAACACTTTTCCAAGACGAAATCCGCTTCTTGTGAAAAGTAAAACTTATGCAAAGAACTAAAGGAGTCCATTAAAATGAAAGGAAATACACGAAACGATGAATATAGAGACGAGGTTTACGTGTTTCATAATATATCACTTTTTAATAAACAATGTGCCGCAGATAAACTCTCCAAGCTAACACAAATGACACAATGCCTTAACATAAGACTGGAAGACACTCTATGAGATCTGTCCGTGGAATTTTCCACATGCTTATATGCCGTACAGCTTTGCCGTTATTTCTTTTTCTCATCTTTGGTACAACGCTTTCTCTTAAAAAAGTGACGAGTATACATCTTTTGTTGTTATAACTTATTGTCTTACACAGGTGCATATTTTCTCGCAGTGTTATTATAACGTAAGCTCATAAAAGGACACTGAAATATCCAAAATATTTGCGACTTTTGTGTATGTCCTTAATGCAGAAGTTTTATTTTTTTTAAATACAAAAAAGGGACTAATAAATGTTGTCCGTTGTATGAATTGTCTTTTATGACGGGTTTAACAGTACATTTTCATCATCCAGTCATTACACAATTACAAGGGATCCAAACAAGTAAAAATGATTATTTATTTTTTTTGTGGGGGGAAGGGTTAGTTAGGAGGGGATATATCAATGTACAATAAGGAATTCATTAACAATTGTATTTATGATCGCGGGGCTCAGTATTTAACGTGGAAAACTCGCGTGTTAAAGGTCGCAGCTTCTATTCATGCCTAGCACAGTCCGGGTCGGCTGCAGCGAATGTTTTTAAGGCGAGGTACTTTACCCAGATTGCCTTGGCATTAGATAGCCTCTCATGTGCTGATGTGCCAGTAACACACAGCACAAACAAAGGAACAATGAATCCTGGCATGCCGTTACTATAAAATGTGTCTTTGAACAGTGCAATCTAGAATTTTGTTCTGCATGAAATATTTACGTATCTGGTTTTATTCAGTCTTTTTCATGAAAAATGTTTTATTCCTAGGGGAATCGCTCCGGTGGCCTAGTGGTTAAAGCCTCTGCCTCGGATGCGGGAGGTCGTGGGTTCGACCCCAAAGACTTACAAAAATGGTACTAACAGCTGCCTCTCTTGGGGCTCAGCATTAAGAGGTCAGTGTTATGTTTGGTCGACCTTGTGTCAAGATAATGTGACTGGGTGGGACATCATGCTACATGTTGGCGGCATGATGCCCCAGTGCTAGACATCACTATAAAACTGCCACACTGCAGACATCGTAGCGATATAACTGAAAAATTGTAAAAGCTACGTTAAAAATCCAAGTCACACATACACTTATTCTTAGGGGTGTGACTGCGTAAGTAGTGAAAGGGGTCACCCTACGGACAATGGGAATTAGCATTACAGGGACCCCTGGGTCACTCTACGGACAATGGAAATTTAACATGGCGAAAAATCGTGGGTCACTCTACGGACAAGGGGAATTAACATGGAGAAAATCGTGGGTCACTCTACGGACAAGGGGAATTTAACATGGAGAAAATCGTGGGTCACTCTACGGACAAGGGGAATTTAACATGGCAATAAATCGTGGGTCACTCTACGGACAAGGGGAATTTAACATGGGATTTTTTTTAAAAATTTTTTTAAAAAACGGGTAGGCAATTCAAAGACTATCTCTTTTCGAGAAATATGGCTGGCCCTGAAAAGGGCCTTTGATTTTTATGTTAATGTATTCATTAACATAAATGGCACCGCATTGGTCTTCTTCTTGTCCTTAGGCTGCGTCTTACTGTTGGTCCGTACATCAGCACTCTTTTCAGGCATCCTTGTCTTTCGACGTAGATCCTACGTATCCACAGGCTGGTGTTGGTCCTGTGGACAACGGTCCACTTCGATCGGACATACATGAGCAAGTCTGTCCGAAACATCATGGAAGACACAAGGGTGGATGACTCAACTGTAGTCCACATCTTGAAGCGACGAGAACAGGTGAATCAATGCATTGAACGGCGCTTATTTATAGGCGGAGGAAGGATTGAAACGGATTGAGTTCATTTACCAATCCGAACACGCGTTACAGAATTCAGTCAGCTCGCATCCAATCCGAAGAGACCAGTCTGTGACGTCACGTAGTCTATTTAGATTCGCTAGCGCTTGTGTGCAGTCAATCTATGCGACAGTGATTCAACATGACGGAAACTCAGAAAACGATCCATTGGGGTGCACCAGCAGGGGAGACTGCCCAAGGGAACTCGGACTTACTTTCAGAAGAGGTGAATTGGGATTTTGTGGATTTTCTCTCCTCGCAAGAATTTGTTCCGGAACCTTCGTTACCTTCTTCATTACCGCAAGTGGAGAATTTTAGACAGAGACAGAAAGAAGAATTGGAGAAATTTATACAACGACAAAAGGAAGCGGAACAGGCTTTTCTCCTACAGCAACAGCAACAAGAAGAAGAGGTAAGAAAAAAACAACAGCAAGAAGAAGTAGCAGCAGCAAAGAAACAAGAGGGTGAAAATCAAACGGTACTGTTGGACATTTTAGCGGAGTTAAGAAGTCTGAAACAAATGTATCAGACTTCTTTATCACGACCGAAGAGAATACGACCTTCCCGAGCTAAACACGTCAACCCTGTGACTAAGCCTACCGTACCACCCTTAGTGATTTCAACCCAATCATTATCATCATCATCAACATTACGCAGTCCAGAAGTAGGCCTTGGCCGTGGCAAAGGCATAAGGCAGTTAAAGTTGATTGCTTAAACTCACCCTTTCACCATGAAGAAAAAGGCCCTTTTCAGGGCCACCCACATTTCTCGAAAAGAAATACAATTTCAATTTGCCAATAACTCAAAAAAAAAAATAAACCCCACCCATTTTACCCTTATTGTACGTGTCTGTCTATGAGTGCGTGAGTGTAGCTTCTTATTTTAAAATCACAACTCAAAGACACTTACCTTATATCATTCATTTATTCTTTTCTCCATTTTTTACAATCCAATTCACAATTCACAACACAACACTTTAATGAAAAGTTCATTGATTTCTTCTTTTCTCCTTGTTTAGTCTCTCTGTTTTTTGAATTTCTTCACCGTCACACTCTTTTCCTCTTCTTCCTCCTCACTTTCTTCCCTTCTTCTTTTTTTCTCCTGTTTCTTTTTCTTCACCTGTCTTCTTTCTTCGTCAGAAGAATCCCTCTCTTCCTCTGAACAATCCCTCTCTTCTTCTGAAGAATTCCTCTTTTCTTCTGACTCCTCTTGTTTCTTTTTTGGGCAATCTGGAGACCAATGTCCTTTTTCTTTACAATAATAACAGGTATCTTGACTTTTGTCTTTTTTATCCCCTGTTTTTTTTCTTTTTTGACGGTCTGGACACTCTGAAGACCAATGCCCTTTCTTCTGACAGATATAGCAAGTATCTTGACTTTTATCTCTAAAGGAAGGAGAGTAGTCCGTAGGCTGGTCTGAAGAGAATTTTCTAATGACCCCTCGCAAAGCTCTGACGAAACGTTCCATCTGGTCAGTCTCTTCCATCGTTGTGCTCGGCTTGAGAGTGAAATGAATAGTGAAATGACAAGACACACACCCTTTTATATACGCTGGTCTGCTATGACTATAAAGTAGTTTATGGTGTTTGAACTTGAGTCATTTGACTTTTTGCTTTCAAGATGAAACGATCCCATTCATTCGAGAAGAAAGAAGAAGAAAGTAAGAGGCAGAAACGTGATCTATCGCCTCGTACCAGGGCTGAAATCTTGGCACAAATTCATGCCAGTGATTTTGAAGAGGACATGAGTGAACCAGAATTTGAAACCTCTAAACCAAGTTCACCACCCTTTGTCAACCCTGAAAAGTACTATTCCATTCGAGAGACGGAAAAGCGCTCCTCTAGAAAATTTAGAACCACGGCTTACAAATACACGGTGAAGTTTAAAGATTTCAAGGCTGAAGTGCCGTTAGAGAAAGCAGAAGTGTTCATCACCGAGGTGTGGGATTCTTTGCTCACTTCACTCAAGCAGCAATGTCAACCCAAAGAAGACGATCGCTTGAGACTTTCCATACAACACGACGGTTTGAAATCCCCTGTTTGGATCGAGTTTAGCACCCCTGCAGAATTGACTGCTTCCAAAGTCATGGACAAGATTCAACACGTACAACAATCTAATGATCAGTTTGACATCACCGATGGTAAAGCCACACTGGACATGACCCACGTCTCTCCTCCTCAAGGGACAGGACGCAAAAAGATGTTATTGGTGGACGACCTTCGCAACACCAAAACGAGTCTCGTCCGAATTAACAACCCTCATGACCAGATGTGTTTAGCCCGTGCCATCGTGGTGGGACGAACCTATGCCAACAAGAACGACACGGTAGAATGGAAAAGAACCTGGGACACTATTCAACGTTCCGACCGAGCCAAACAACGAAATGAAGCAGAACTCCTGTTACAACAAGCCGGATTGCCCAAAGACACACCCTGTGGCATTCCAGAGATGCAAAAATTGCAAGATGCCCTAGCTCCACGATACACCTTGAAAGTGCACCCTCAAGAAGTGCGCGGACCTCTGTTGTTTCGAGGCCAAGACTTTAAGGACGGAAAATACATTCACCTTTATCATCACGATGACCATTTCGATACCATTACCAGTATCACTGGATTCCTGAGATATGTTTATTATTGTGAGAAATGTGACTATGGTTATAATAATCGAGAGCAACACAAACATTGTGGATGGAAATGCTCAGGATGTTTGGCCTCTCCACCCTGTCTGAGCGAAGAACCAGTGCCTTGTTCCACTTGTCTGCGCACGTTTGTCAGCCCTAAATGTTACCAACAACATTTGAAGACGCAAGGTTCACAGAAGAAATGTGCTTGTCAACTGCTGAGATTGTGCTCTACGTGTGAACAAGTCATACGTACCAATAATACCAAGGCACACGTATGTTCAGGAAAGAAAAAATGTCACATTTGTCACCACATCGTGGACTTGGAACACCAATGTTACGTGCAAAAATACCAACCCCCACCAGAGAAAGAGGACGGTCACAAGAAGAAAGGCAATTTCATCTTTTTCGATTTCGAATGCATGCAAGAGACTGGCATTCACATCCCTAATTTCTGCGTGGCTCATCGAGCGTGCGAGAAGTGCATTCAAGAACCTATCTTCAGTCATTGCCCTCACTGCAGCAAGATTCCTGGAGGGCGTGAAAAAATCTTTCGGGGACCAAATACGTTAGCCGATTTTGCCCAATGGGTCTTAGACCCCGTCGACAAGACGTGGAGCCAAGAGGACATCGAACGTTACGGAGATTGTCATCGTCATGCCACGGTGATGGCTCACAATTTTTCCGGATACGATGGACAGTTTCTTTTGAGGTACTATACGGAACAAGGCACCGAGCGTCCTAAAGTGACTTTGAACGGGGCCAAAATCATTTTCATGCAAGTGGGACAAGTACAGTTTAAAGATTCGATGAGCTATTTGGCCATGCCTTTGAGTCGAATGCCTAAAACGTTTGGAATGACAGAAATGGCTAAAGGGTACTTTCCACACTTTTTCAATACGGAAGCCAATCAACATGCCGTTCTACCCCATTTACCTGAGGCTCACTATTACGACCCCGACAACATGCGTACCGAACAACGAGAAGCTTTCTACGCTTGGTACCAGGCTCACGCCTCGGACCCTTTCGACTTTCAGGAAGAAATGCTAAAGTATTGTCGTTCCGACGTGGACATTTTACGGCGTTGCTGTGGAAAATTTCGAGAACTGTTCATGGAACACGGAGGGGTCGATCCTTTGAAAGAAGCTTGCACCATTGCCAAAGCGTGTTCCTTAGTGTATCGACAACGATTCATGCCTGAAAACACCGTGGCTGTCATCAGTCCTCAAACGACCCACTTTGTCAAACGTCAATACTCGGTCAAAGCCCTACGTTGGTTACATTACTTGTGCGACAAGGAAGACAAGTGGATTCAGCATGCCCGCAACGGAGGGGGCGAAAAGACCATCGGAACGTATTCGGTCGATGGCTGGGACTTAGAAAAGCCCAAGATCGTGTACGAGTTTAACGGTTGCTTATTTCACGGATGTCCCGTCTGTTACCCTGACCGTGGTACTAAAAATCAGTTTTTGCAACGAACCATGGAAGACTTGTACCAGGACACTTGTCAGCGACGCCTAAAGTTAGAACAGGAAGGATACCAAGTGGTGGAAATGTGGGAACACGAGTACGATCACCGTATGAAAACCGATCCCGAGTTTAAACGTCTCGTGGAAAGTTACAAGCTGATGGACCCGCTGAACCCGAGGGATAGTTTGTACGGAGGAAGGACCAATGCCACCTGTTTGCTGTACCAAGCCGACGAAGAGAAAGGAGAAGAAATCAAATACTTGGACGTGTGTTCGCTGTATCCCTACGTGTGCAAATATTCTCGCTTTCCTGTAGGGCACCCGCAATTGTTGACGGAACACATCGACCTGGTCAACATTCGACAATACGAAGGCTTGATCAAGTGCAAAGTTTTGCCTCCCACGAACCTATACCATCCCGTCTTACCTCACCATTGTCAAGGCAAACTGATGTTTCCCTTGTGCCGTACTTGTGCCGAAACGTGCAACCAAGACCAGCCTTGTCAGCACAGCCAGGAAGAACGGGCCTTGACGGGAACCTGGGTCAGCGTGGAATTGTTCAAAGCTCTGGACATGGGATACCAACTGTTAGAAGTGTACGAAATTTGCCACTTTCCCAAGACACAACAGTATCGCAAGGGTGACCCCACGCAGAAAGGCATTTTCGCAGACTACGTGGATGCCTTTTTGAAACTGAAGCAAGAAGCTAGCGGCTATCCTTCCTGGTGTCACACTCCCGAAGACCAAATACAATTCAAAGAGAAATATTACGAACAAGAAGGTATCACTTTAGACCACATCGAGAAAAACGAAGGCAGGCGATCGTTTGCCAAAGTGATGTTAAATTGCTTGTGGGGTAAAATGGCACAACGACCGTGTTTACCCAAGACGGAATATTTGACAGAACCTTCCCGCTACTTCCAGATGATTCACGACAAAACCAAATACATGAAACACGTGGACGTCGTTCGAGAGAATTTGATCTTGGTCAATTACGAAGAAGATCTGGACTTTGTACAAGACGACCCTTTTGGAAATGTCATCATTGCGGCTTACGTGACAGCCCATGCTCGCTTAAAATTGTACGAAGCTTTAGAACTGTTAGAAGAACGCGTCCTGTACTTTGACACGGACAGTTGCATCTACATCCATCACCCGATTCAACATCACCCTAGCATCGAAGGAGACCGTTTAGGAGCCTGGACAGACGAGCATCCCGACGACAAGATTCTAAGTTTTGTCAGTGGCGGTCCCAAAAATTACGGCTACCAATACCGGGACAAACAAGGAGAAGTGCACACGACGTGCAAAGTGAAAGGACTGACTCTGAATTATCGTACCAGTCGAGTGGTCAACTTTGGGGTAATGAAAGAAGCCTTGCAATCGGGAGAGGATGGAAACTTTAAAGTGACCACTCACCAACCGAACAAGATTGTACGTTTACCCACTCATCACATCGTCAGTCGGCCCTTGGAAAAAGTCTATCAAATTGTATACCAGAAGCGAGTTCGACTTCCCAATCATTTCACCTTACCGTACGGTCACGTCGGTATTGGTCTGTATATAAAAAAGGAACCCTAGGCAAGATCGATAGTTCATTGTGACTACCAAGACCGAGCGAACAAGATGAATACTTTGAAAAAGACATCGTTCCAGTTTGGGGATTGTAAAAAAGTTGTATCTTCCTCTAGTGTGACTAATACTGGATGGATAAGACCCATGCATTGCGACGGAAAATGTCCGGAAGGAAACTGCGATTGTCCATGTGGTTACCATTGTAATTGCGTAACGGAGTTTGCAGACGAGTGCGATTGTGAGCCTTGCGATGGGACCGATGCTGCACGTTGTGACCTGAGTGATGCCGTAAAGCATCATGGGAACTTTGTTTTCACTGCCCCTGTCATGGAAAGTGATGCTGTGCGTGTCAAACCTGAGGGATGCGAAAGCGATGCCGCTCGTCCTCTTAGACATTTTACCGGGTTTAAAGGGGAATGTTCACCTTCACGTCTACCCCCCTACGGATGTCATCCAGCCCTGAGCAAACTCCTGTTCATGTCACCCAACCCTTATCGAAACGAACCTGTGAAAGACGAATATTCGTTTCCTGTGCGTTTGTCGGAATACTGCGACTTTGAAAATCGTCTTCAATCGTTCAAAGGAAAATGGCCAAAGTATCTGGGAGGACCGACCCCCGAAGAATTAGCCAGAGCCGGATTTTTCTACTTGGGCGAAGGAGATAAAGTCAAGTGCTTCAGTTGCGGTGTGTCACTTCACCACTGGGAACCGCAAGATTCGGCCTATGTAGAACATGCTCGATGGTCACCGAATTGTCATTACTTACCCTTAGTGGGACCGAGACATTGAAGTAACTTTTTACCATAATCATCTGTTCATGGATACTTTACAAGAGAACATTCGTGCTTTGCCTGTGGAGTTGAGAGAACGCATTTATCGAGAACTGGTCAAAATACAAGTGAAACGTAAAGAACAATTGCATCCGATACGTCACCGGTGTTTGAACCACTGGTACCTTCAGGCTATACAAGGACTGATTCAATTGAAAGTGTTCCATTGGACAGACATTGATCAACGACCTCCTGGTTATAAAAAGGAATGGTTTGGTATTGACGATTCTATCTACTACATTGTAAACGTACTGCATCGAATTCCAGAGGAAGAGTTAACGAATTACCAACATCTTTCACACAATGTCAACTTGGTGAAAGAGGAAACTTCTGAACGAATTGTAATGTGTAGATTAGTGACTCAACGATTTAAATTCGACACTGAAGTGAAACCATGTTTGTGCAAAGAGTACATTTCTTGTGTCAGACCAAAGAGGATTTAGTATGACCTATTCATGGATACTTTACAAGAGAACATTCGTGCTTTGCCTGTGGAGTTGAGAGAACGCATTTACCGAGAGCTGGTCAAAATACAAGTGAAACGTAAAGAACAATTGCATCCGATACGTCACCAGATCTTTAACCACTGGTACCTGAATGGTATAAGAGAACTGATTCGTCAGAAATTCTTTCAATGGTCAGACATTGTTCAAAACTTTGAGGTCGCTAATGATCGACATGTTCATGATTATGGTTACTTCGAGATTCACCTAGTGCAACGCATTGAGGAAGACAAGTTAAAGGATTACCAACATATTTTACGTGGAATCTACTTAGAGGAAGAGGAAACACCGAAACGAACTCTGACGTTTCGGTTACAGTATGCAAGATTTAGATTCCCTACTGGAGAACGAAGATCTCTGGCTAGAAAGTACGTGTATTGCATCCGAAAAAAAGAGAATATAAAAAGAGGCTGTCATGCCACGGTTTATGTCACATGTCATCCAACAGATTCCGTGGAAGGAACTCAATGACCATATTCAAACCGTGGATCATTACCATCAATTATTACAAGAACTGTATCCATTCAATTTTGGACGACAAGTGGTGTGTGTCTTAGTGACTTGTTTTCTGGGATTTCGTTTACCAGCCGATTCTTTGTGGACTCTTTACGATCAGTACTTACCACCTCCATGGCCTTAAATGGTCACGAAAAACTCCTTTTGTTCAAAGCCTTGCGTTTTCATCTGGATACTTCTCGACCTCAACAGGAAAAAAAGATTCGTCAACTTTTAGCGACCCAAGACGTGTATGACGATGTGTGTGTAGCTTGTGACTTACACCCTCATTGGACAGATGTTCGTGATTGGAAAAAGGGGGGTTTTGAGGCTTGGACCCAAGAAGTGGCCCAGTATGCACAAGAGTTGTTCAAGGAAAAAAGTTACTTTTCAACCTGTGTTAGTGACGGTGCCAGAAGAACCCGTCACCGAGAACAACCACTCGCTTCAGGACAGGACTGTCATGGACATGCCTGAAAGGTCATTCCGGGAGGACACTTGTGTGACAATACCTCATGTAGAGACTGTAAGAACATTACACACTGTCCCTAGGACATCTTGGTTACCCAAAACATGTTGTACAGACACTTGTTTATATTTCACTTTGATCGCTTTGCTGTGTTTTATATTCCTGTACATCACTATTTGGGTTGTATGTATTTTTGTCTTTCGTGTTCATATTTGAAACATTCAATAAACGTGTTCTGAAAAAGTATATAAACTCTTGTCTTGTTTGTTTTTCGTGTCACAAGTGACATTTCTCACACCATGGCTACCTCTGCTGTCTCTGCTCCCTCTTCCTCTACTGTCAAAGTCATCGACGAACACTTAGATCGTGCCAGTTGGGAGGCTTTGTATCTTCGCCATCCCTTTAACATGCTCATTGCTGGACCTAGCGGTTCAGGCAAAACCGAATTCGTCAAACGTTTGATCGAACATAAACATCATTTGATCGATCGGCCCCCTCAACGGATCGTGTGGTGTTACAAAGAGTGGCAATCGGCGTACAACCTCTTGCGAGAAAGTCAAGGCGATTCCATCGTGTTTGTGGAAGGCATTCCTAAAGAAGACGATGGCATCGTCTCTGACTCCCGTCTAACCCATTTGGTCATTTTCGACGACATGTTAGGAGAAGACGAAGAAGAAATTAAATTGTGGTTCACGCGCAAAGGGCATCACCGTAATGCCAGTGTCATTTACATCACCCAAAATTTGTTTCAACAAAGTAAAGCCCATCGCACCATCAGTCTCAATGCGCATTACGTGGTCTTGTTTAAAAGCCCTCGAGATAAATCGCAAGTGCAAGTCTTAGCCAAACAGTTAGGAACGCCTTGGCTGACTCAGGCGTACGACGATGCCACTCAAACGCCACACGCCTATTTACTCGTCGATTTGAAACCTACGACCCCCGAGGATTTGCGATTTCGTACCCACTTGTTTCACCACTGGTGCCAAGACGGAGGGCCTGTCCTGTACACGTCTCCGTCCTCGACTTCATTTCACTCCTCCCATGAAAAAAATCTATAAAAACCTCAGACCCTTTTTCGTCTGTCTCACACAGTGTGAACATGACGTCCCTTCAGTCGCATCTTCCCGTCAAATTGATTCGTGCCTTGTATGGCATCAGCCGAGAAAAAGATCCACAAACACGAGCTCGTGTCTTAGAAGCTAGTCTCAAAGAAGTCTTACGATGGTTCACGGTGACGGCACGTCAATTACTCCAAGGAATCATTCAGATTCCTCATCAAACCCAACGCTTTTTCGATAGAAACAAAGTCGCTTTGGTCCAACTGGCCGATCCCCGCATCGACACTCAAACCAAAAAACAAATCATTTTGAAACCTGGAGGGAGCGGTACTCTAGGAGGGGTCATCATTCGCTCACTCTTAAGATGGGATCCTAATGCCCCCAAAGTTATCCCTAAGACAAAAGTTCAACGAAGCCCCAAGAAGAAAAAGAAAAAGACCAAGTCCCCAAGAAGAACTTCTCCAGTGGCAGGACCCTCCTCTTACCAGACACCACCACCATCACCCCGGAAAAAGAAAAGAAGCCCCCAGAAAAAGAAACAGAGAAAAAGTCCCCAGAAAAAGAAAAGTCCACAGAAGAAGAAGAAAACTAGTCGCAAGAGAGGCACTTCGGCCAGGACGCAACCTTACACTCGCAAGCCACGACCTGCCACAGCGTCTCCGGCAGCCTCACGTTTGTCCACTTCTCCGTTGATGTCACCAGGAACTGAAGAGTACTTGGAGACGTTGATTACACCAAGAACTTCTCCGTTGATGACCCCCAAAAGAACTTCCCCAGTGGCAGGACCTTCCAATTTAGCGGCAGTGGCTGCTGCTCACAAAGTACCTTCTCCCAAAATCAAAGTCCAAGAAAGATCGGGCATGTTACAAAGTTTACTGGATTTGTCCAAACAAGAACTGGCTCGATTTAGTCCGTTACGTACCCCTGCACGACGTGTCATGCCTGTCCTCAAACTGATAAAACGTAAAGACAATCAGTGGCGACGCGTTCCAGTATAAAAAGACCTGTAACCAAGTCGGGGTATCAGTGAACTTGTAAAAGATGTCACCTCCAAAAAGCCACAAAAGAAAGAGACAAAGGCAGACGCGTCATCCGACAAAGCGCTTAGCCAAGCATCGACGTTACCCTAAAAAAAGACACAGTCGTTCCAAGAAAAAGAGGCGCCAACAAAGGGGAGGATTCCTTGGCGATTTTCGGAAAAACATTGTTACCTTTATGACAAAGCGATAGTCCCAAAAAAAAGATAAAAGGGTGTGCGTTAAGTCATCGACGTTAGTGTCTGTTCGGTGAATGTCCCGGAACCCACAAGCAAAAAAATGTCACCCTCCAGAAAACCCCAAGGAAAAAAAAGGAAAGGACTGCCACCACGTTTAGCCAAACATGGGGACATGTTATCTGTCCTGTCCAAAGCTTCTCCACCCCTACGAAAAAAACTCATTCAAACAGCCTCCAAAGAGGTCATCGATACCGTGTGCGAATGTTGTTTGAACGTTTTGAAAGGCACGATCCCTTTGTCCAAACACCAGAAACAATGCTTAGGCAAACATCGTCACGTTCTTCGGAAAATGGTTCAAAAGAAAATTCCCATTCGTCAAAAAAAGAAGATGTTGGTCCAACGTGGAGGCATTTTACCTCTCTTGTTAGGCCCCATACTAAAAGGAGTCTTGGGAACCATGTTGGGAGGACTGATGGGAGCAAGATAAAAAGGCCTTCGGAAGTCCCAAGATCTCAGAATTCACCCCTGACAACCCCATGGAAGGACGAAAACTAGCTTTAGTGCCTTACAAACGATGGATGGAATACCATCGGTGGCAAGAACAACGCACCCCGCATTTACCTCCCAATCCCAATTTGAGCGAAATGTCCCAGTTACAACACGAATTGCAGTCCTTGATGGATCGTCAAGATTTGTCCGAAACAGAAAAATCGCAAAAGTATGGTCAACTCTTGCAAAGACTGCAACTCTTTCACCAGAAAGCTTTAGACGAAACAGCTCTACCCACTCTAAAAGATTTTAAGACCTTGATGAAAAGTCCAGCACCATCATTACCACCACCACCACCACCACTACTGTCATCCCCAACCGTCACCAGAGATGCTACCCCACAAAGACCTGAGGAAGAAGAGACGCGCGAAGTGTTTCAAACACCGTCAGCAGCTCCCATTTCGAGTAAGATTGCAGGATCCTTATTGACCCCGTCCCCCACACCCCAACGAGAAGAAATGAAAGCTTGGGTTAAAAAGATGATGTCCACGCCTCCTTCGACAGAAGTGAAAAAGAAAGAAGGGAAACCAGAAGCGAAAAAAGAAAAGAAGACCAAAGCCATTCCATTGCCACCACCACCACCACCACTACCTTCTACTTCTACTCCCGTAGCCCATCGGACACGTAAATCCGTTTCCAAACCACCCTTTCGACCCACCCAAAGTAGCATCACCGAAGAGTGGGTGACTTATTAACACAAAAATGGAAAAAGTCTTAGCCAGCATTTACTACGATCCCTCGCATCCTGCAGGTTACGCAGGAGTTCAAAAATTGTATCGTGCTGCCAAAACGCGACTGAAAAGTCTCCGTTTACCTCAAGTACAACGATGGTTACAAGAACAAGCTACCTACACTTTACACAAACCCATTCGACGCAAGTTTGCCAGAAGTCGCACCCGAGTAGAAGGCATCGATCATCAATGGCAAGCCGATTTAGCCGATGTCTCTCATTTGGCCAGCTACAATCGCGGCTACAAATATTTGTTTTGTGTCATCGACGTCTTTTCCAAATTTGCCTGGGTCGTGCCCTTGACTTCCAAATCCAGCAGCGAGTTAGTGCGAGCCCTGCAACGGGTGTTGAAACAAAGCGGTCGTCACCCTCTTCGATGGCAAACGGACAAAGGCACCGAATTTCTGAACCAAGCTTTCCAAAAAGAATTAAAGAAACGTGACATTCATTTTTTTACCACCGAGAATCCCGAAACCAAAGCCAGCATCGTGGAACGTTTTCAACGCACTTTGAAAGAACGCATGTGGAAATATTTTACGCATCACCACACTCTGAAGTACATCGACATCTTACCGCACCTGGTGCAAGCGTACAACCAATCTTACCATCGAAGCATCGGACGTGCCCCGCAAGACGTGACTCCCGACAACGAAGTGCTGGTGTTCGAGCGCCTGTTTGGTACGTCCCCGACGAGGGCTGTCCCCAAGAAAAGTGGAGAGTTGACCGTAGGAGATTGGGTGCGCATTGGCAAAACCAAACGCACTTTCGACAAAGGTTACTTACCTAACTGGACGACCGAATTGTTTCGCGTCACTGGACGAGTGCATGGCCGTCATCCTGCCGTCTATAAATTGGAAGACATGAACGGAGAAGTACTCAAAGGAACGTTTTATTTGCCCGAGTTACAACGTGTCACCAAAAAAGAAGACGACGTGTACGACATCGAAAGCATTCTCGAACGCAGAACCCGTAAAGTGGGCAAACGACGTGTCAAAGAAGTCAAAGTACGTTGGAAAGGATATCCACCCAGTTTCGATTCTTGGATCGACGCTTCGCAAGTCATCGACTATAAAAAGAAGAAGTGACCATCATGCCCTTTCACACAGCAACAGACGCAGCTACGTCGACCAGTCCTTCTTCCCCTAGTTCTTCTGTGCAAGATTTACAAAAACAACCCTTGTGGGTGTGGTGTGGAGAACGTGTGCCTAAAACGCAAATCGTCTTTTTCTGCCAAATCTTCGTGGTGTATTGTGTCATCGGGGCAGCCATCGCCAATTTGAGTTTGCAACAAGGAGACAAACAATTGTGGACCATTTTATTGAGCAGTTGCATCGGTTACCTGCTTCCCAATCCCTCCCTGAAATTCTCCTCGAACGGGAACGTTGTGTCCAGTGCCAGTGTCAGTGCCAGTCACCACTCCAACAACAATCACAACCAGAACCCCATTTTGGGCGGAGACACGCCTCTGACATCCAGTAATATCCCCTCGGACAGCCACAGAACTCTGGAATTATGAGTCACCAAAACCAATTTTACTTAACCTTACCCAGTGACAGTTCCATGCAGGTGTTTCCCAACAACAAGTTGTGCTGTTACACGGCCAAATTACCTCAAGCCATCCCCTTAGATCACGAAGCCCATTGGGAAGTGGCTTTAGTAGAAATGATTCACCCGACCCAAGTCCTCAATGTCCTTCCCAATCAAAATAAATTTGATGTGGAAGTTTATGACGAACAAATACAACAGTGGATGGATACCCATAGCAAATATGACAAGAAAAACCGTAACAAAGAAAATCCAAAGTGGACTGACTATCAGTTGTTCATTCCCCCAGGCTATTATTTTAGTGGTCAACATTTGGTCAGCACCATAGCCACCAAGTTTAATGGCGTGTTTGGGGAAGCTTTTAAGAATGTCAAGAACAAAACTGTCACCCTGGAATACCACAAAACAGCTCGTCGCTTCCTGATGAAATTTCCTGAGGGGGAAAAAATCATGGGTTTCTATTTTAATGATGAATTGTTCGACATGTTGGGTGGTGACATAAAGATGAGGAAGAAAGTAGAACAAACACTACCCCAAAGAACCATCATTTACGACAACGAGTCTTTTGTCAAGTATTTTCGTACCCCGGTAGAACTGAACCAAGGACTGAATTTGATGTTCGTGTACTCCGATGTGGTGGAGTATAACGTGGTGGGACACACCTCTGTGCCGTTACTGCGTGTCATTCCTTTCAAAGTGGATTCTGCCACAAACGCTGACGAGGAAGGTGGAAACACTTACCACGTCCACCGCGAATTTGTCCATCCTCACTATTTGCCGGTCAGCAAGTCGTATTTGGACACGGTCAACATTACTATAAAAGGAGATTTGGGACAAGATATTCCATTCACCAAAGGAAAAGTCACGGTGAAACTCCATTTTCGAAAACGGTTCTCTCACGATTCGTAAGTAAGTCATGTATCCAGTGTACCGAGGGGTGGCACGACAGCGAGGACACGGTTTAGGAGACATGTTAAAATCGGCCTTTCGTTCGGTGGCCCCGGTGTTGAAACCGATGGTGACACGCGGATTGCACGCCTTGAAAGATGCGGCACTGACGCAAGGCAAAGAATTTCTCCAAAATGTCATCATCGACAAACAAAACCCTAAAGAAGCCTTCATGAGGGCTGGCAAAAATGTCTTGCTGCAAACGGGCAAAGACATTTTGGGCCGACGAGACACACCTATAAATGCCCTGCACGCTACCGAATCAGGCATTCAGCAAGGACAAGGTAGAAAGAGACGAAGACGAAGAAAACACCCTTTCACCAGACTTCAAGCTAGAAAGGCCAAGAAAAGAAAAACCGTTCGAGACTTAGACGTTTTCGATTATTGAGACACAGAGAAAAATGATGCACCGAGAGTCTTGCGCTTGTTCCAAGACGGAACTGGATCTGTTTGCCATGCCCCCCACCATGATGACCATGCAAGAATCCCAGTGGGTGGAATTTCATCCCGTCTCCTCATTGACGGAATCAGCTCCCATCGAGTTCGAAATCAAAGGACAACCCGAAGATTACATCGATCTGAATAGCAGTTACCTGTACTTGAAAGTCAAAGTAACCGAAGCGAACAACGGTGCCATAGACAATGATGATGTAGTAGCTCCCGTCAACAATTTCATGCATTCCTTGTTTAGCGAAGTGGACTTGTACTTGAATAACAAACTAGTCAGCAGCAGCATGGATACATACCCTTTCCGTGCCTACCTGGAAAATCTCTTGACGTACGGAATAAATGCCAAGGACAGTCATCTGGATGCTTGCGTGGTATGGAAACCTGACCCAGCGACTAAGTTCAACGCTATTGTACTTGCTACGGATGCTTCACATTCAAAGGGATTTGTAGATCGACGAGCAAAAATTGCTGGAAGTCGTAGTTTAGAACTGATGGATCGCTTGCATTTGGACATGTGGTTACAAGAAAAGTATTTGCTGAACGGGGTGGATGTCCGCCTGAGACTGAATCGCAGCAGTGCCGCTTTCCATTTGATGGCTGCACAAAATTCCACTTACAAAACCATCATCCAAGAAGCCAGGCTCTACGTACGTCGCGTGGAAGTGTTGCCTAAAGTAGGTAACGACATCAGTCAAACGTTGAGCAGAACGACCGCCAAGTATCCGATACGACGTGTGGAAGTGAAAACCTTCACCATTCCTGCTGGACAACGATCCATGATCCAAGATCATCTGTTCCAAGGACAGTTACCCAAACGTTTGATTGTTGGTATCGTCAAGAATTCAGCCTTCAACGGAACCTACGAAGAAAATCCTTTTGAGTTTAAACATTACAATGCGTCCAAGATAGAAGTCAGTCGCGATGGCAAGACCTTGTGTACCCGACCTTTCGAGCCTAACTTTGCCCAGAAGAATTATTTAAGATCGTACTTGTCCCTGTACGAAGCTACCGGACAGTTAGGAACCAACACCAGTCACAGTATTAAGTACGACGATTATGACGGAGGCTATGCTTTGTGGGCTTTCGATTTCACTCCAGACCAAGGCAGCGACGAGGGACATTTCCACCCTATAAAATCTGGCCAGATTCGTGTGGAAATTCAGTTTGCGAGTCCACTACCCGCAGATAACACAGTGAACGTCATCCTGTATGCAGAATTTGATAATACCATAGAAATCAACAGTTTGAGAGAAGTCATTCTAGACTATTAGAAGCTATGGAAGACTGTTATCCCTCTTTACAAAGTGGAGAAACTTTGAAGATGGAATGTGAGGAGACCGTGGAAGGAGAAGAATCTCAAGATAAAGACGAAGAAGATATCATGATGAAGTCGAGATGGCCAGAACAAGAAGCCCATTTAGTCTCCTGTTTTGCCAAACACTTGGTCGACAAAATGACGGAATTGATCAAGAAAAATTGCTATGGATGTCAAAACGATCATCCCAGTCAAATTCAACACGATAAATGCCTGATGTTAAGTCAAGAAGAAAAATTGGACGAGTATCTGGACGAAGCTTGGAGTCTCATCTCGAACAAAGACGTGTTGCACCAGTGGTATAAAGACTTGCGTGAACATTCTTGTCCACCATTAACCACTCAAGAGATCCATCGTATCGAAGCTCTCCTGAATCAGAGTGAGGAAACAGAACGAATAACCGTTTATTCGTCAGACATTTTCAAGCAAAAAGTCAGGATCGAATTGACCACTTATTATTACCTGTGAAGAAGAAAAAAAACACACAAATCAATGGATACCTGGGAACTTTATTACCTTTTGAACCATAGTTCGTATACGGCTTCTTGGAATCCTGTCGTCTGTGCTAAAGATGAACTCCCTCATCGCAAACCTAAAGACCATCAAGCTTACGTGATCAACACGGACGACAGTCATCTCCCAGGAACCCACTGGGTAGCCGTCTACTTTCCTCAAGAAGGATGTGTGGAATATTTCGATTCGTACGGATTGCCCCCTTTGGAAGACGATATCATCGACTTTATGAGAAGAAATGCTCAAACCACCCGATTCAATAACGTGAAATTACAAGGCACAGATTCCTTGGTGTGTGGACAGTACTGTGTGTATTTTCTGCATCATCGCAGCCTGGGCTATTCCTTAGAACATTTAGTGACTCATTTTGATCCTCGTTCTTCTGCTAGAAACGATGTGAAAGTAGATCGATGGTTTTGTGACCATTATGCTTATCTTTTGTCTCAAGCTAGGAAACGTAGTGTCCATCAATGGCCTAATGATTTCCAACAGTGGAAATCACAATTTCATTCACAACGTTGTCAGCCCTGTTTAAAGTAGATCGTCCATTGAGAAAAAAAGTGTTTGTAATTTGAAAAAAATTGTTTGATGTTATCATGTTGGATTATTGTTAAAAATGTTGATGTTTAGTGTTAAGTGATTTTTTGAATAAAAAATGTTGTGTTTAGAAAAAAATGCCTTTGTGGTTTGTTTAGCTATAAGAATGTTGAATTGATGCTCTTTCATTTCTTACTATCCCTCTCATGAACGTTGCGGCTCGAAAACCGTGTGGGGGATGTTTTCCTTCACGTCCGCGCTTTCACTTTAAGAACCGGGTTGTTCCCAGTCTAGCCATCCATTGTCGACTCATCCTCCTAAGAAGATGTGCTCCAAACTAGCTAAGCTCAACGAAGCCTACGTGAATCTGCATAGGGTCAGACACAGTCTGATACCGAAACCAGAAGAAATAGAGAATGTGAGAATGTTAAAAATCACTGAAGACCTGATAGAAGAGCTCTTCAGAGAAGAAATGAACAGGGAGAAAGAAGAATGGACAGAGAAGTACAGACTTCAGAGACAGCAGCAACAGCAGCAACAGCAGCAGCAGCAGCAACCTGAAGCTGACAGAGGCTTTGTCGATTGTCGTATCGACACCAAAGAATTCTTCTTCTCTTTCCGAAGAAGCAGACCTATCGCCAGAAAGTCTATCCTCAGAGGACATCGCATTCTTAGAAACTAAAAAGAATGCCATAGCAAAAAAAACAGCCCTTTTAAGGGCTACCCAATACTCTAGAAAAGAAATAACTATTAATTTGCCAATGTGAGTAGGTAGAGTAGTGTGAAAATAAACACTAACTCTTTCTTAAAAAATGTGAGGGCATGTGTTTGTGAGTTTGTAAGAGCTAACGTAAGTTGGTGAGGATAGTAGATTAAAATGATGTTAGTTTTTTGGGCTGTTTGAGGTGTATATTAGGGGTTAGATTGGATTGCTTTGCTTATGTGGATAGTCTATTAAAGTGATGGGTAGCATAAAAAAGTGAGTGAGTGTTTCTTTTAGGTCCGCGCGTTGTTCTGGTTAATGATCTAGGTAAGATGAATTTTATGTTATTAGGGGGATGTTTTCCATCACGTCCGCGCTTTCACTATAAATTGAAACTCGTTCGGCAGTCCAGCTACCCTTGTTGATTGATCAACACCAAAAATGAACACGAGACTTGAGAAACTGTTGGAGCTTCATGTGCATCTGGAATATGCCAGGCGCATATTAAATGAACTGGCCGCGGAAGCCATTGTCGAGGAGGGAAGGATAAGAGAGGAGGAAAGAAGAAACAAAGAAGAAGAAGAAAGAAGATATAAAGAGGAAAGAAGAAACAAAGAAGAGGAGGAGGAAAAGGAGAGAAGAAATTTCAAAATCCCAGAGAGTGAAAATTGGGATTCTGAAGCAACATATCCTGCCTCTGCTCTCTCCCCCCAAAAGGTAAAAAGTAACTGGGGGATAAGATGTGTATGTGGCGCCAGGCCTGGAAGGTGCCACCATTAACCAGGTGCCCATGAAGTTCCAAACAAAACAGCCCTTTTCAGGGCTACCCAATACTCTAGAAAAGAAATAACTATTAATTTGCCAATGTATGTAGGTAGAGTAGTGTGAAAATAAACACTAACTCTTTATTAATAGTGGAAGTGTATGTGTTTGTGAGTTTGTGTTTGTAAATGATGAAGTAGGTTGGTGTGAATAGTAGATTATGGGTTTCTTAGCAAATGTGGAGAGTATAGTTAGGGTTATATTATATGAAATGAGAAAGTAGGGGGATGTTTTCCTTCACGTCCGCGCGATGTTCGGTCATCATCTAGGTAAGATCCATTTTATGTTTTAGGGGATGTTTTCCTTCACGTACGCGCTTTTCGTATAAGAACCCACAGTATTCGTCGTTCAAACCATTCTGCAAAGAATACAAAGAAGATGGCGTCAAACCAAATAGACAAATTACAAACCTTGCAAGACGTTTTAGACAATTTAGGAATAATGGAACAGATGCTATTAAGACTGGTTGAAGACCATTATTCCTATAGTCCCCATCGTGTAAAGATGGAAATTAACAATTTAAGGAAAGCAAAGGACAAGATTAGTGGTGTCATGAAAGAGATCAAGGAGGAGAAGGAGGATGAAGAGGAAAAGATAAGAATAAGAACATGGAACGAAAAAATTGAAAAAGAAGAGGAAAATGAGAAGAGGAAGAAAGAAGAAGAAGAGGAAGAGAAGAAAGAAGAGAAGAAAGAAGAGAAGGAGAAAAAAAAGAAGAGAAAGAGTGTTGGAGATAAAATAAGAAGTTGGTGGAGGAAAAGAAGAAATTAGAAGAAGAAGAAAACCCAAAGGCCCTTTTCAGGGCCAGCCATATTTCTCGAAAAGAGATAGTCTTTGAATTGCCTACCCCTTTTTTAAAAAAATTTTTAAAAAAAATCCCATGTTAAATTCCCCTTGTCCGTAGAGTGACCCACGATTTATTGCCATGTTAAATTCCCCTTGTCCGTAGAGTGACCCACGATTTTCTCCATGTTAAATTCCCCTTGTCCGTAGAGTGACCCACGATTTTCTCCATGTTAATTCCCCTTGTCCGTAGAGTGACCCACGATTTTTCGCCATGTTAAATTTCCATTGTCCGTAGAGTGACCCAGGGGTCCCTGTAATGCTAATTCCCATTGTCCGTAGGGTGACCCCTTTCACTACTTGCGTAATTGAACAGCGGTGCTGTAAAGAATTAATCACCCCAAACCCCTTTGATTAATGTTCTTTTTCTCGTTAAGATGCATTACACTTTCGAATTTTATATGACATTTTTTTTCATTATCATGAAAGCAAACGTCCTTGGTCAGAGAAACCTATTTGTACTAATTGCTGTGAAAATGGGCTATTTAGATTTCGCTATGGTGCACCACTGTGACCATAATTTTTCATTTTGAATCTTATCCTACCAAAGTTGGCTTTTATGTGTTTTTTGTGTGTAGATCTTTCAATATACGTTTGCAAGACATTTTATTGCACTTTTAAAGTCTGATAATAAATAAACTTTTTCCTCTCACTCATACAGTTTATCTTTTCTTGAGGTTCGATTCCTTTGACTATTCGAAAATATAACAGAGTTATGAAGTGTACAGTTCGAGTGTCCGCTGCTAATGAAATGTGACAACCAATTTCTCTTTTTGACCAAATCGAAATCGTTGGTGCATAAATTCATTACCAACTATAAGTATATTTTAAGAAGTGTATATAGCCATTTCTTAGAACATTCCTTCAAATGTGGAGGACAAAACTCAGATGGTAAAATTTCTAACAAGTATGTAAACTCTGTCCATTTTCAAAGCTTGCCATTATCACTCAGTTATTTGCATTATAATTTAGCGAAATTTTACTTCTTTCGTTTGCTTTAAAAATTCAGCAGTATACTGTCCTCTCACTAGGAGTGTTATAATAAGAAGATTTTTTTTCCTTTAAAAATTTATCGATATACTGTCCTCTCACTAGAAGTGTTACATACACTTCAGTTAAGCATGATTTCAATAAAACAAGAAAGTTCGTCTCTTAGTTCTCTGTTTTGGACAATGAATTTGTGCCTTTCGAAGGGCTACATAGATGTATGAAACAAGCGCACAACATTTAAAAACTATTTAATGATGTTGCGGCATATTAAAATTTGAAAAAGTGGATACAAGACCCGTGATAAAAACAGCCATTCGATATTGGCTTGAAAGGCAACATTGGCCTTCCCTGTCGACAGATGTACCGAGCAAAATAGGACAATAATCAAATACGAACGAGAAACTGGTACTTTTAATATCACGGGAACTCTTCGAAATTCTACCAAAGGCATTCTTTACACTCGTCAAAATAACTCACCGTTATTTCTCAACTTTGATCTTAAATTAAGCAATTCTTGCTGATGTAACTCGGATGTCATTGTCTAATGACATTTGACATATGGCAACATAATGCGTAATGCAACAGTTAATACCAACACTATAAAAGTTCCATTTATCTCAGAAATATTCAAGCATATCAGCGATTAATTGCCAGTATGTATAGGATCTTTTGGAAGATTTCAACCTGAAAACATTTGGAGGTCTGCACGACTCTTACGTAAAAGAAGATACGTTATTTATATGTGGCAATTTCGAAAAGTTTAAGATGATCCGTATAAAACTATTTAATGGTTCCCGGACATTGATACATTTTGATAGGCACATTATGCAATGCTCAATCAGAGTTGTTGATCGATTATGATTTAGAATTGAATATTAGGTGGAATTGGCACATCACACAGATATACAAATCAAACCACGAATACCACTCGAATAACAATGGTATGGTTCAAAAAGAGAAATTATGGCGAGTACAAAAGCTCAAAGTTAGGTAATTAGATATGTATTATAATTCTAACTACCTATATGAATGGGCCACGATCCAATACACATCAGTATAAATGTCAGACGTATTACTAATGAACACATTGGATAATACAAGAAATGGGAAATGGATTTTCATAGGAATGACCCTTCCATACACTATCTATTTCCTAACAGAAATTAATTTCAGATGAAAGTGATTTATTAGAATTACAGAAGCAATTGATAAATGGTTACCAGGGTACAACTCCAACCGTTATGTACTTTGATAAACAGAATTTTTTAAGTTTTAAAACATTAGTGAATACCAAAAGGAAAACATATTTGGAGTTCCAAAGTTCCCGGCCTTTTCAAGGATGAGTTAAAAGGTATTCCTATCCAAATTTGTAGGATTGAGGTATTACCTAGATATGTTTACAATTGACTAAACCGAAAAAGACTGTAAAGCCGGCACGTGCGCGGATCAGATAAGAGATTTTAAAACCACAAGTTATGATGTAAATACGCACATAAAATCACTTCGCAGGTCTGGTCTGGCCCGTGGGCCGTTGGTATTCTTTTAATTACAATATTTATATTGTAAACTCGGTGAATATAATTCTTTACTTCAAATACTTGTCATCCTTTTTACATGTGGTATTTAAATATGGAAACCTTTAATACCTAACAAGAATTCTAAACAAATATCTCATTGTGTATCAACTGTTAATCACGAAGATGCTAGTGACAAGAATTAAAAATAAAAAATGGGAGGAAAGTGGATGGTGGCCATTATTATTTTTCTTGTAGTTATATTTTTTATTTGGAAGGAGGTTGATATTTTAAATGTCTTTAGAGGTTTTGTTACTGATGGTGATGATAACGAGGAAGGAAATATTATTTACAGCTATTTTAAATGTGATCACGGAATGTGCCTGAAAGGTTTAAAATAGTTTTAATTTTATTTTTCTATTCACGTGAGCCCATACCTAACACATTTTAAGTCTAATATGTCAACAGCTCCATGTATACTTTATGACACAGGTAAAATTCTGATTGGCCAACGATAACACATAATTTACAGCAATGTACAATCTTTAGTATATATATATATATATATATATATATATATATATATATATATATATATATATATATATATATATATATATATATATATATATATATTACATTTGGGTTCAAAGGACACACAAACATCAAGTAAGGGCCATACAACTTTATGTAAAGTGCAGCTAAAATCTTCACAAAAACTAAAAACCAGTATTGCTTAGAGTACCAAGCCCAGCTACATAAGTGACTGCTCTCCCATTATGCTCTTGTTTTAGTAAGGGTTATAGATTAGTAAGGGTTATAGATAAAGGATCTTAATTAATGTAACATTGGAGGCCTTTTCCAAGGGCATGAACTGGTCCAGGCTCAGTTAGCCAGGGGAAGATAAACAACAGAACGTAACCTGTTGACAGCCTCTGGTATCAAATATCCAGAATGCTGAGATTACTATTTTTTATATTGTTATTAACTGTGCAAGATACAAGTTTGGTTACGTGGAGCGTACGGTCTTCGTCTCATTACTAGAATTCTGCGTTTCATTCGTTACAATTTAGGATATGTTTATTTGTATAATTTCATTTGCAGACCTGATTGTTATCATTCTTGAATTCAAGTATTTATACCATAATTTCATATTCAATCTGTATAGTTTACACGTGGTGTTAAATCAAGAAAGGACTACAGCTAGTTAACGCCTAACATGACTAATAATGTTAAACAAATCGCAAATTTGAATAACCTGCTAATAGCGAAAATTACAGGTACATCAGCTGCCAAGAAAACTTGGACGAAAATACAGATTTGTCATTCTTCATTTTTTGGCAGTTATTTTAATTGTTCTTTTTAATTAAGGAGGAACTTATTAGTTATATGTTTTTAACGCTGATGGTGATTGTAAGGAGAAGGAACAAACATGACTTCTAAGTATCCTTAATTTGGTTAGAGATTTAGCTTTCAAATCGGCATTATAAATTTTAATCGTACACTTAAAACATTTTCTGCCAAGAATATTGATTGTGGCCTTAAATATGTCAAAATACGTTTAATTTTTTTCACATGAACAATGATATACGAAGAGTTCCCATCCAATGCGTCAATAGATTCATGCATGGCTAATCGTTAACTTTGACGTTACAACTTTCCTCACTGTTTAGCAAATATGACACCAGATAGATGCTTTAATAATTGTTCTACAATTGACAAAAAACTTTGATTAATTGCACTGAAGTCTGAATCGAGAGCATTTAGCAATATCTGCATTCTTTATGCCACTAAAGCATTTGACTAACTTTGGTATAACATACTTACACATTTATTTTGATCTTTTTATTCCGTCCATCAATTACATGTCCGAATACCCACAGGTGAGCGAAGGAGGTAGTGATGGGTTAGACTTGCTGTTAATCAACATTCTGTCTGCCTATGCATATGCAATGGATACACCACTGAAAAAAGATGCTTTCATTTTGTCTGTAACTGGCTCTCTGTCTTACTTATGTGATCTGTGCAACATACCAGCTCCTGCGTCAATAAAATACTTGGAAATCTGGGCACTGTCTATAATATTGGCGTCCTTGTCTTATTTTTGCAATTCTACCCTTATTTCGTGCATTTAAGAGTATATTTGATTGTAATATGTATACTGTAGACCTGATCGAAATGTTTATTTTATTCGAATATGTTACGTACTGGTTTAAGTTTTAATATGTGTGATTTAAAACATTGAATTTTATTCTCGGAACTATTAATGTATTTAACGCATTTAAAAAGACCCCCCCCCCCACAAAAAAAATATAAAATTAGTGACAACAGCATTTGTGAAAGATGGCAGCAACACCGAAAATAAAAAAAATAATTAAAGTAAAGACACTAAGAAAGATGGTAGCAACACCGAAATTAAAGAAAGCAATTGACATTGTGGTCATTCTTTGTCCTCCAAATTATTTTTGTTTGACTTTTGTTTTTGGAGGACGATGATATAATTTATGTGGTAAGAGGTGCAGCTGCTGCTAATAGGTTGATGCTAACGACGAGGAGAAGGAATTGCTGGAGAATGATTTATACATATTTTTACCCTAGTGAGGAAAATGCCGTTGACAATTTGTGCTGTTGGTTTCCTTCGTATTCTCACAGCGTTTTGTGCCATTGGCGCAAGAAAGTTCGCCAATAAAAGTTTAAAATATTTATTTTCTTTATATGAAACATGATAAGAGAATTTTTCCATCCAGTGTCTCAATATATGTGTATAGGGCAAACCGTAATGTTAAAATTTAGGTTACAAATTCTGCACAGTTTAGACATGCATGATGACACAAGATGAATTGTGATAAATATTATTATATCTTTTTACAACTAAGAACATCTTTTGGTCCTTGAGAGTACATGTAGCAACGTTTGCATTACTTACACTATAAAAAATAACAGACTTACTTCTCTGTAACAATGAAATAAATCTGATTCGCTATTTTTATTCTACTAGCCAATTTACACGCCGTAATAGACTTAAGATAAATGAAAGACCAACTGATGGATTATCTCCCCTTTGTTAATCATCGCTCTTTCTGGCTGTGCACATTCATCATCTTGTCTCTATTTATTCACGGCTATGTAGTGTTTATCGTGAAACCTTCCAATTCCTGAACAGAAAATCA